>VDFB02358134.1:172832385-173083225 GCA_007258455.2 Sequoia sempervirens | reverse complement strand
AAGAACATACATAAGGATCCTCTATATAAGTACAAGGATTCTTTGCCTAATTTGTAAAATTTTCAAAAGGAATAACAATGGTGGGAAAATCAAGACAAGATGCAACAATTTAGAATTCCTAAAAGGTTTACAATTATTAGAGCCAAAGTAGGTTATATGGAGGTTTTATAGTATAAAATGATTCAAGAATCTATGGGCCAAGAGACATAAGCATTGCAAACTTTTAGTTTAGAAGCATAAGGGAGTTGGATATTTTCATTCCTAAACATGGTTTTCATAAAAAAATGACTCATGTAGCAAGCACACTATAGAATTCACAAAGAAGGTTAGGGTTTTTAACTTCATTTGTTATATGGAGATATTTTATTGTAATGTACATAATCAATGATATGATTCTTGATTTTTTATAAGATTTAATATTATGACACCTTAACAAACCAAGCTATGAATTTCATGGTTCACTCCTACATGTATGAAATTTGCATTTTCATCTACAAGTTTGACCCTAAATTTGTAGTTTTAAAATTATTTTGTGACCTTGACCTACATTCCTAGTCTTTAGGAATTATTTATCTCCATTTTTAGACTATGTTGAGAGCCATTATAATGTTTTTTGCACTAACTTTGGAGGAAACTCATTTTTCCTTACTCAAACCCTTGGATTATGCAAAACGGGGAAGCAAAATACTATATTGAAAATGCTTTAAAAACTTTCAAACAAGTGCAATTTGAATTCAACAAATTTTAAAAAAATTGTATTTAGGGTTTCAAAATTAAACAAATACATGCATTTTGAACTCTAAAAAAATCGAATTTTAAATACCTCGTAGTCAATAGTGGTCGATATGCGAATTGGAATGATGAACTTTGAAGATAGGAACCGAAATTTTCTTTCGCCGGTGAGAGAAACTTTGTTTGGTCGCCGTCACGGATTCTGTTCCCCGCGCGCACCAGGGCGATAGTGACTGGTAAAAAACACAGTAAAAGTGTGAAAATGAAACGTTTTTTTTGTTTTAGTCATATTGAAGGGGTTCAGTCGAACCCAGGTTCGGCTGAACCCACTTCAATATTATTTTTTAATTGGGGCATTCATTGGTTCGGTCGAACCATTTGGTTCGACCGAACCCATTTTATTTGAAAGTGTAAACCACTATTCTAAGGTGACCCTAGAAGCTTCATTCACATTCAGTAGAGTCTTGGAAATGATATTGGTCATGATGCCATTTATAACTCAATATTAGTTTTAGTGGGAGCTTTATGTAGTTACATAATGTGTTCTATCTTCTTTGTTTTAAGATTTTGGTTCTAAGTTAGTGTTATAGTGTGTTGTGAGCCATGGATAATATTTGATTAGATGGATGGTCTTTTACAATGGTTGTTGGTGTCATTAGGAGCTCTTTGATGCAGAGCAGGGAGGAGTTTTTCAACCAATCATAATTCAATCAACTTTGAATAATTTTTCCACTCACAAAACCCAAACTTGGTGTTCACTCACAATTCCCTCAATTTTGCTTGTAGCATTCCAAACAAGGTGTTTTTGTCATAACTTTCAAAAAATAACTCCTACCCATAAACCAAAATCAGTTTTAGATACCCATTAAGCGCCTTAAAAATATATCTCAAAATAATAAGGGGTTCCTTTGGAACATCGCCCTCAAATATCTGCTGCTACGCTAAGAAAAAGGCCTAATTAGGCTACTTTTACAAAGCAACTTCAAGAAAAAACTTTCCCCAAACAAAAAATTCTATTTCAAGACCTCAACTAGGTCACATGGAGTAAAAAACAACTTTTTCCAATTGAAAACACCCACAAATTCACCAAACTTCAAATCACTACTTAGGCCTATTTATGCTTGTTCACATAGGGGTTTATTGGTTCTTAGCTCTCTTGGCCTCAAACCTCTTCATAAACACCTTAAACACTTCATTTAGGGCCTACACATGCTTCCCAAACTGACTCCCACTCTTTACCAATGCATTTTTCATCAAACCCTAACCCCTAGCCATCTTTTCATGCCTAAAACATGGTGATATCTATCTAGGGCATCAAAAAAACTTTATAACTCTGCCTCCCCTGCTCCTGCCAAACCAACAAACATGAAAAGAAACCTATCTAACACCATTCCATCAATTTGTAGAGATTTCTATTAGTGGAATGGTCTTTTATTCCATATTTTCACTCTTAAACCCTCAAAACTAGGGTTTTCAGACCACTTACATAAAATTGATTCAAAATCGCTCAAAACTTAATGAAAAAATCTCAAACCAAAACCAAAGGAAGATTAAATCATCCCTCTATCAATTCCAATGTCAATTAACACATTTTCAAACTGTACGGAATCGTACAGGAGCCTATAGTAGCAAAAACACATGAGATATTGTAGAAAACAAAGAACCACTTTATTGTTTGATCAAAAATTACCTCCAAAAGTTTTCCTCAAATTTTACAAGGCCTTTTTAAACATCAATAACCATGACTCAACGGCTCCAACTGCCTTTTGAATGCCCCAACCGTTCAACTCCCCAAAACAACAAAAATTGCAAAGTTGCTAATGCAACATTTACAACATTTACACAAACTTGACAACTTTACCTAGAACCCACCCTAGATGACTCAAGACATTTAGAGATGGTCTAACTAGACCTTATTATATCAAATATGATTCAAAACACCAAAAATCCCAACATTAAACCCCTAATTACATAATGAAGCTAGGTGCCCCTGCACCATACACCGAGAAAAAAGAGGAACTCAAGTCCCCTTGAGGACTGTGCTGCAACAACCATACTGGATCTCATCATTCATTGATCTCCAAGTGTCTTTCCATCTGGTAGTCCCTTCCATTGAACCGGGTATTGAAGATTAGCATTGTTCTTTGCATTAGTGAACTCTTTGCCACCTAGAAATTGCTCCAACTTGATAGGCTGACCTGATGGATGTTCTTTGTCTCTTCCCTCATCTAGAAACATTGTTGAACCTGCTTGAGTACCTGCAAACATACCTCTGCCATCCTTATCATGAACTATCTTCTTCTTTACTTTAACTGTGTGCTTGGACTTATCCACCTGCCTTGGCAACTCACCTTTAATCTCTTCACCTTTTCCTTTCATCTCTTCCACCTGCTGTGGTGCACCTACACCTACTGCTTCATCATGCAAACAAATTTTTGACATAAAATAATGATCAACATCTTCTTGTGCAGACAATGACTACAATACCTCTTTTACCTTTTTAACAACATACTCCTCACTCTTACCTTTTATCTTTCCCATCTACTGATCTGCCCCTATATCTGTTGCTTTATCAGGTTTACAAACCCCTGATATGAAATGACCAACCTCAAGTTTACCAATCTTAGATTTACCAACCTTTGAATGATCACTATCTTCTTTGGAAAACAATGAACAAAACACTTTTTTCATCACCACCTCAACATGCTTCTTAACCCACTCTTGAATCTCCACAATCAATTCATCTTTGACCTTCTCAATATCATTTTCCTTCAAAATTGAATCATTCTTCAATGTTGCTATCTTAGTACCTTCATGTTTAGGAGTGGCTACAAACTCCTCATGCTTCTCTTCCTCTAACTTTATAAACTCTTTCTTACCTAACATTATCACATTAGGCTTCATGATTTGCCCTTTATCATTTTCTTTCAAGGGTATCAATACATGTATAAGAGATTCCATCCTTTTGTATCTCATAAGTGTTGTTTCTACCATCATACAAGGCATGTCTATGAAATTTCCAAGGCCTTCCTAGCAGCAAATGGCACACATCCATAGGAAACACATCACATAGAATTTTATCTTTGTAGCCACCTATATTGAACTCAACCTAAGCTTGCTCATTCACCAAAACAGATTGACCCTCATTCAACCAAGAAACTTTATAAGGGGTATCATGTGGAATTCTAGGAAAATGAAGTTTTTCAACCATTTCAATGGATGCCAAATTATTAGTACTGCCTGAATCAACTACAACCTTATAAACCTTTCCCATGCACTTGCAAGTTGTCTTGAAAAGTGTTCTTCTTTGTGATGGCTCCTTCTCCTTTGATTCCTTGATGAGTGTTCTTCTGACTATGAGTGATTCTCCAACTTCTGGAGTAGCATATTGCACTAGAGAGTTTACACTCTCATTATCATCTTCTTGCACCAATTGAACTCTCTTTTCACCACCCTGTGAAGTAGAAGGTTGTTTCTCCGAGCACTTCCATGCTTGATGACCAAATTGATTGCAATGATAACATCTTCCAAAGAAGGTATTTGAACTTCTACCTTGTCCTCCAAATCTAACTCTAAAACCTAATCCATTGCCTCTAAATCCACCTCTTGCATCAACAACTTGTTCTTGGCCTTTACTTGCATCTTCTTGGTCCTCATAGGACTACCTTGAGTTGGAAAGTGAACCTCTACCTCTAGAGGTGCTTCCTCTACCTCTACCTTGTCTCTATTTCCTTCTCTTCAACTTTTCTTCTGCTCTAACAACCAACTGAAAACATTCTTCAACTGTTCTAGGTGTGGCAAGACTCAATTCATCTTGGATATTGAACATTAAACCATTCATATACCTTGCTATCTTCTCAACTTCATCTTCAACATGACCTAATCTAATGCTCAACTTGTGAAACTCCTCGATGTAAGCCATGACATCCATCTTTTGATTGAGATTTTGCAACTTTCTAAAAGTTTGTATTGCATAGTCACCAGGCAAGAATTTACTCTTCACCTTAGACACCGTCCTATCAAATGAATTGATCTTTGATTTTCCCTTTTTTACCCTCTCTTCCTGTACATAGTTCTGCCAAGTTAGGGAAGGGCCTTTCAATTTAGTTTTTGCAAACTTTACCTTTTGTTCTTCTGCTACCTCCTTATGGGTAAGTGCACCAAGATGGTTCCCAAAAAGGGGGCTTAAGTGGCCACTTTTTTTCTAAAATCAAGAAATGTTGACCTTGGACGTGAAATTGAGGATAGTTACACTCAAAATTTTGAGATGGAACAAAAAAAAGGATCGAAGTGCTCTGAGTCTACTTTCTAAACTACTAATTTATTTTGAGAATGGTTGAGATTAAGGGGTTCAAAAGAGGGATGTACACAAATTTATGTTGTTTTTGTCAGAAAAACATAACATAGTAACTCTTGTACGACCTGAGCACGGTGAAATTTTTTGTAGTATTTTTAAAATCGCTATAGTCAAAAGTTAGCTAACAACATCTAGTTGATGCACAATTTTTCTAATAATTTTTTAATAAATATTTGATTTTTTACTAATTTTCTAAGTGGGAACTTCTGAAAAGCAGTAATTTTGGTCGTGCTTCCTAAATTTTTTTGAACATAATTGATTTCTTTTTTCTTTTTTTTTAAAAAATTTGTAGAATGGAGTCTAGTTTCTAAAAATGTAATTTATTTGAAATTTTGATGAACGGTTAATTTATAACAAAAAAACACCAAACACTGCTTTTTGGAAAAAAACATACATACTAACAAAAGAAATTATGGATGAAAGGCTTAACATTGTCAAAAATTGAAAAACATTACATTGTTGGATAGCTAAGAGAGAACCTAACATTACCCATGTTTTCGATTTTGTTGATATTGAACTAGATGCAATCTTGATGGTGAGCACAGACCCGATTATGTGAAAAATTGTAGAATTTACAAAAACACATCTCTGGCCTTGTTGGGAATGCCCTCCAAGCCTTTGGGTTGGTATTCCAAGGAAAATAATTTCACTTTTTTTTTAATAAGAAATAACACGAGCGTGTTTTGTAATTTTTTTTTGAAAAGTAGCTAGAAAATTGGCACCCAACTTCATGCACCCGCCCTTATACTCAAAGTAATTGTCTAGTGCATCAATCCAATCCAACACTTCTTCACTATCCATCTTCCCACT
The DNA here is from genome assembly GCA_007258455.2 of Sequoia sempervirens. Taxonomy (NCBI): domain Eukaryota; kingdom Viridiplantae; phylum Streptophyta; class Pinopsida; order Cupressales; family Cupressaceae; genus Sequoia; species Sequoia sempervirens. The sequence goes on along the minus strand of VDFB02358134.1, from coordinate 173,077,326 downwards.
ATACATGGGAAATTCCATTTTCACTTTAGTAGTCTCTCCTTTGACAGCTTTCAACATCTTAACCATCCTTCTTTCATTAGGGTCCAACTCATCATAACCTTGGACTCCTCTTTGAGGCTTTTCATTCTCACCCTCTTCCTCTTCCTCTCGATCACTCTCCTCTTCATTGGCCTTACCTATTCTTTGGTTTGTTTCTAATGCTATGGCTAAAACAACTTCTTGAGACTCCTTCATCATCCTTAATTCCTTAGCAATAACTGCACTACCTTTAGGAGGCATCTTGTCCTTTCAAATTGCAACTTATCCTTCTTCAAACTTCAACCCCTTCAAAAAATCAAAACCTACGCTCTAATACCAATTTGATGCAGAGTGGGGAGGATTTTTTCAACCAATCACAATTCAATCAACTTTGATTAGTTTTTCCACTCACAAAACCCTAACTTGGTGTTCACTCACAATTCCCTCAATTTTGCTTGTAGCATTCCAAACAAGATGTTTTTGTCATAACTTTCAAAAAATAACTCCTACCCATTAACCAAAACTAGTTTTAGATACCCATTAAGCCCCTTATAAACATATCTCAAAATCATAAGGAGTTCCTTTGGAACATCACCCTTAAATATCTACTGCTACATTAAGACAAAGGCCTAATTAGGCTACTTTTACAAAGCAACTTCAAGAAAAACCTTTCCCAAAACAAAAAATTCTATTTGAAGACCTCAATTAGGTCACATGGAGTCAGAAACAACTTTATCCAATTGAAAACACCCAAAATTCACTAAACTTCAAATCGCTTCTTAGGCCTATTTATGCTTGTTCACATAGGGGTTTATTGGTTCTTAGCTCTCTTGGCCTCAAAAATCTTCATAAATACCTTAAACACTTCATTTATGGCCTGCACATGCTTCCCAAATTGACTCCCACTCTTTACCAATGCTTTTTTCATCAAAGCCTAACCCCTAGCCATCTTTTCATGCATAAAATATGATGATTTCTATCTAGGGCATCAACAAAACTTTATAACTCTGCCTCCCCTGCTCCTTCCAAACCAACAAACATGAAAATAAACCTATCTAACACCATTCCACCAATTTGCAGAGATTTCTATCACTGGAATGGTCTTTTATTCCATATTTTCACTCTCAAACCCTCAAAACCAGGGTTTTTAGACCACTTACAGAAAATTGATTGAAACTCGCTCAAAAACTAATGAAAAACTCTCAAACCAAAACCAAAGGAAGCTTATCTCATCCCTCTATCAATTCCAATGTCAATTAACACATTTTTAAACTGTATGGAATCATACATGAGCCTGTAGTAGCAAAAACACACGAGATATTGCAGAAAACAAAGAACCGCTTTATTTTTTGATCACAAATTACCTCTAGAAGTTTGCCTCAAAATTTGCAAGTAATTTTTAAACATCAAAGACCATGAATGAATGGATCCAAATACCTTTTGAATTACCTCACCATTCAACTCCCCAAAACAACAAAAATTGCAAAGTTGCTAATGCAACATTTACAACATTTACACAAACTTGACAACTTTACCTAGAACCGACCCTAGATGACTCAAGACATTTAGAGATGGTCTAACTATAACTTATTATATCAACTATGACTCAAAACACCAAAAATCCCAACATTAAACCCCTAATTACATAATGAAGCTAGTTTCCCCTGCACCACTCTTGGATTTTGCACTTAGATTGTAGTGAGAGTTTAATGACATCTTTTGTTTTATTGACAAAGTATGTGTGGAATTTGTATCTTCAAACCTTTGAAGATTGTGGTTGTACTTTACCTTTTGGTAGCTCATGGTGTTGAGTTCTTTGATTGTGTTAGGGCCATGGAAGATATTCAATTAGGAGATTGTTATCACGATGCCTAGAAACTTGGTTACATAGTTCAATGGGAGCTTTGGTAGTGATGTTGATTCATTATTTTATGATGGATGGCTATTTTTATGTGATGTACTAGGAGGGGATGTTAGATCATGATGTCATGATATGTTCCTGATTCTATAGTTGGAATTTTGACAATGGTCTTGCTTGGTTCTCTTTAGTTTTGAGTATTAATCATTTTCTTGGAGCTTCATGATTTTGTAGGGTTGCATTTGAAGTTGGCATGGATTGATTGATGGTTACTCATGGAGACTAGAGAGACTTGGGTGAGGCTAAGAGACCTCTTATTTATGGGATCATATATTGATATGGTTACTCTTTGATGAGGATTTCAATAGAAAGATTGAGGGGCCTACACCTAGTTATGGATGTGAATCCATTATGGACCTAAAGAGAAGATTGCCATTTCTTGTGTTGTATGCACATGCCAATCTTGTATCCCACTCTTCATCTACTCAGCAGGTGAATGATCTAAGATGTATTTCCCACTTGATTATTAGATGCATTCTTTATTTTATATCTTGTCCTCTCATATGAGTTAGTCTTGAATATAGACATTTTGAAGACTTGTTAATAAGAAGATGAATGGTTTATGGATTTTTGTTGTTCTCCTTGTTTTGGTCTTGAGCTATGGATTTAGTTCTAAGGACTTATTTGGAGAGGTATAATAAATTTTTTGTGGCTTTGGGCATATTCCCTTTGTTATGGGAATGATTGGTTGGTTTGATTTAACTTTGGTATGAAAGGTTTACATCTATTTATACCATGTTTTCATTTGATTTGAATATTATATGTTTATTCCTTTCAGTTTGGGAATGGTGAAGGAGATATTACTTTACATAGCTTGGTACATGTTAGTGTGGACCAAGGATATGGTTTGATTTGTAGGCTCTCTCTTTGGTCATGGCATTCTTCTTGGATGTTTGTATTCACATGGTTGAGCATGAAGAAATTAAGAGAGCTATGGAGGCTAGTGGTGAGAGGTATTGCAACATATTTGTTTGCATGATTTGCATACATTGTATGTTTCCTTAACACTATGTAATAGAGGAATTAGTCACATCCTCTATGTAAAGTACTATAGATAGAATTGATATGCCTTGATCTATTTTCAGTTTTGACATTACTCATGCAATGGGAGTTTTTGGATATATGTCTGATTATCCTCTTTTATATCTTGGTTTGTTAATTACTAGTGTGATGATGAATTTGCATGCTTCATTGGATTGGGATCTAGGAGTTATGTAATTTTTAGGTGTGTACAACCTATTAGTTACAGTGGGATGAATCAAATGTGGGTTGTCTATATCCGTAAGATTATTTTAGTTTTTATATATAATTTATTAGTTGGCCTTTTCTGTGGTTATTTATGCATTGGTATGTTGCATTGAGATAGGAGGATGAATATACAAAGACTTGATTGCATATTTTTGGGTTGCTATGTTGATGGCATGAAGTTTTATCTATGTTTTGTATACCTTGGTTTGAGGTACGGTTAGCTTGGACGAGTTTCAATTTTCTATGGTTCTATTTCAGGTGGTGCGAGTAAGGAAGCTACTCAAAGTCTTTGTTATAATTTGAATTTGATGCGTGTATTCATATAAATATTGGTGCAGGTTGTAGTGATAGTTAATATGTTTCACCTTGGAATGTTCCTTTTTCTTCCATAGGTGGAATGTTGGAGGATATGAAGGAGTTTTTTTTTCTTGATGGTGGTTATCATGGTTGCTTTTACAAGTATCTTGTTGGAGCATGAGAGCATGGTGAAGATTCCAATGGTACATGTTTGGTTAAGGGATGTTTTCCCTTGTTTGTGATTCCTATGGGTGTATTTACAATGTTGATGTCAAGTGGGAGAATGTTAGGATTAAGGTGTCATCCACCTTGTAAATCCTATGTCATGGTTCCGACATCCTTGGAAAGTGTATCTAGGCACTTAGGGTGTATTGGGAAAATATTTTTTAATATTAATTCTCACCATTGTTTGTAATATACTCATAAGGGTTGATGGATCCACCAACACTAGTAAAGGTGACATGTGAACATATATATTTAATATTGTTTTCCCCACATGTGGATGCCTAAAATAGGATAATAAAAATATAAGGAAAGGACAAATGAGTGACTATTAGGATTCTCCAAGTTGGATTTTGGAATGAGGCAACAAGTGTCTCTAGGTATTCCATCATTTATTACATTTAATGTAATGTTTATCTCTCAAGTTTGGGCACCTAGGTTGGAGGGAAAGTATTGGAGCCAAAATAAGTGTCCTTTCACATTTTGAGGAGGTATTCCAAGGATTGGAGACATGTGGAATGGTCATCTTTGGAGCCTTGTTTGGGGCTTAAGATTATTGGCCCCATGGTTGTCGTTGCATCAAAAGGTCAACTTGTTAATACCTGATACAACTTCTAGAGTTAATAGATCCATGGGAGTGGTTAAGCCATATCGTGAATCTCGAGGGGAGTGTTGACCATCTACCAACAATCTCCCCCTCGGTGTTACTTGAGGGGATTCGAACCTGTAACCTTTGGCTCTGATACCACTTGTTGGCCCCACGGTTGCTGTTGTGTCAAAAGGTTGAACTGTTAATTCCTGATACAACTGCTAGAGTTAATGGATCCATGAGAGGCAGTTAAGCCATGTTGAAAATCCCAAGGGGAGTGTTGACCATCTTCCAACAAAGATGTCTTCACACATCTATAAATTCAACCTCCTGGATGTAGAGAATATGAGCCACAGTTGGATGCAGAGTTTCATTGTAGGTACAAGGACAAGCTGATACATACAAAGGTTTCTCATAGGCGCACATGTGTTTCCATGGTGGATGAAAAGAGGAGAATGGAAGTGATTGTATTATAATCTCATTTGTTTGAAGATAATGCATATTTGGCCTCTTTTCTTGGTGGAGTTTTTCCCCACAAGGGTTTCTCCATGTAAATCCTATGTTATGTGATGCTCTTTGGTTTCTTTTTTTTTAGTCAAAAGGCTAAAAGCTTGTATATTATATTAATAGCCATAATAGACATTTACATATTTTCCAAGGATGGAAAGCATACCAACTTTACAACTGAAAAAACTTAAAACACTTTCTAATGCTCTTGTGTTTCTTATTTGTGCCTCATTGATGCTATCTTATGGTGATCTTATTCTTTATATATTGTTGTTATAAGTTCACATAAGGTAGTGTTTATAAGCATGTTATGTTGTCTATTTTTTGGCATCATAAAGATGATGGATCCAATCATGCTATTTCCATATTAAGACAAATTAATTTTCAGATTGTCATGTTGCTATAGTTCAAGCCTTGAATCTCATCCATTGAAGTCATATTTGGATAGAGATTGAATTACCCAAAAATTGGTATTGAACCTTTTTATTTCTCATCAACTCTAACATAATATTATTTCCATATAGTATCCTTTAATCAAAATTAAGTCAAGATTGTATGATTTTACTAGTTTTAGACCTAGTAGATAGGCTTTGGTCTCTAGTTCATTATGTTTATTGGTCTGCAGTTTCTTGGAGGCCACCTTTGTTGTGTTTTATTATGAACCTTTGATTACACATCCAACACTTGATGAGCTTGAGTTATTGTAGAAACCTAAAAATAACTAATGCATTATGTCCAAATTGTCATCATCTCTTATCAACCCATTAATCACTATTAATTAAATAATTTTTAATTATTTAATTAAACTATCATTTCCTCTTATCCACACTAATTAAATCCATTTTAATTATTTAATTAATTTATTATTTTCTTCCAACCACTTTAATCAAATCAATTTTAATTATTTAATTATTTCTTTAATTTTTCCCCATTCACACAAATTAAATAATTTTTAATTATTTGATTGATTTTTAATTTCTTCTATACATATTAATTAAATAATTTATTAATTCATGCATTCTTCTCATCCACCATAACTTTAATTATTTAATTAGCTAATATCTCCTCATAAATTAAATAAATTATTTAATTTTCCTTTTCTATCTTTAAATTCTTCTAAAGATAAAGAAAATCTATATTTTATTTATTTCCTAGATATATCTTCATCTCACACATGAAATTAAATAAATTTATTTATTTAATTCTATTTATATTCTTCCACCTCCTAAATTTAGTGTATTGACTAAAAATCAACCTCAATTCACTCTCACTCACTCTCATTTCACTCATCCATGCATCCAGTCATCTCTTCCATGTAGTCACTTAACTCAATATCTTAGCCTCTCATCTTGAAACATGTCACTTGTATGTTCCTCATGATCTCTCAACCAATATCATCCATTGATCTTTCCAAACATCCTACACCATTGATTAGGTATTTGTGAAAACTATAAAACACCCATTGTTTAGCCATTTAATCCATCCATGAATTTTGAGAAATCAAGCCATATTTGCATCCATTTTCTATCAAGGTTATTCTAAGTTAAGAGAAATCCATATAACATTATTCACAACATTATCATCATATACAATGGAATAAGGTTAGACACGTTTATGGATGTAAACTAGTTTAGTTTGATTTACATTCTTACTTGTGCACACACTTTCATTGATGTAGTCATTTGTTATTGAATTGGGTTTTATTCATATTCCTATTTTTAGATTGGATAATTCGATAGGCTTCACTTTTAGGCACACTCGATCGAACATACATCCCTAAAATTTAAAAATTGCTTCGAGTTTTTATGATTTTTGTAAGGTTACAAGTACAAATCGATGCTTTTTGACCTAGAGTGGCACTTCTTTTGTAGAAAGGTACTTAGACTCATAGATTGACACTTCTGAGACAAATTTCAATGCTTTTGAGATATCTTTTGGTGCTTTTGATAAAGGGATTTTTTTCTTTTGATACACAAATCGATGCATATGCGACATAGACCTATGCATCTAATTTTGCATGCAGGATTTTCGCTTTGATTACATTTTAGTTTTCTTCTTGCTACTTTTTTTGACCATTGAATAAATATGTTTTTTTCAATTAACCCTTGTTTGATTTTTTGAGACTAATTACTATTTTTCAGGGTTTCAATCTCAATTTTTTATTCATATACTATGATTGTAGATATTTGTGCAGAGAGGCACTTTTGATATGTAGATCAACACATTTGAAACACAAAGTGGCATATTTGATACACATAATGATGCTTTTGATAAACATAGCGATGCATCTGAGAGGTAATTCGATGCTTTTGATAGGTATAACTACACATTTGATATTTACTTTATCACATTTGAGATCTACTATTGTACTTTTGATTATGTTAATTTGATTTTATTATAACCTAACATTTGTGTGTTTTTGAACTAATCAAGTGGTGCAGATTGGCAACTACTAGGAGAAGTATTTGAATCTCAGACTACTAACATAGTTTGGTGCATGGAAAAGTGACATTTTTTTTAGCTTAGTAGCACACTTCGTTTGGGATTCAAAAATGAACATGTTGTGCTTGTGTATATTTTAGGTGTGTATGCTCTCTCCTTGTGCTACATGTGAGCCTGGAGATCAAAAAAACCTTTTAGTTTACTTTTATTTTCTTTATTTTTGACCCAAGGTAGTACTAGTTATGTATTCAATCTCCCCTTGCACTTCATGTGAGTCCGGAGATAAAAAAAACTAGTATCAATATTTACGATTAGGGGGCCTTCTTGGGGATTTCATTGCATCAAGGTCCACCTCAACCAAGTCTTTTGGAGGGGAACCGTATGACCTAGAAAATGACTATAAATTAAATGATAAATAATAAATAATAAATAAAATCATTCACAATCAAATTCAACAAAGATCACACTAACATTAAGAAAAAATTGCAATAGTAATGGAAGTGCAACAAACCTACACACACACAACTCAACACAATTTGTCTTAGCTTAGCTCCATTGTTCTCCTCTTCACACCTTGGGGAAAAGTGTAGTGATAGTTACACTCAAATTTTGTAGCACAAAGCACTGATAATATGTATATAGTTTCTTTGCAATGATGAGAGAGGAAGAATAGATAATAGGAGGGCTAAATTTAAAATTTTTTGGTGATTTTGATCAATGATCAAGATTTGATACCGAAAAGATCAATGGATCAAAATTGACGAGTTATCCGATCTCCTGATTGTAGCTAACTGATCATATGGGTCAATTAAGAGAAATGATATTCTAAGAGTGAAGTGTAACTGATGATTATTGAACAAAATTGATTTAGGAGTGAACTCAAAGTGAGTGGGAGTTGATTGGTGAAGTGAAAATGCACGGGTAATTAATAAATAATTAAATGAATTAATTATTAATTACATGTGCAAAAGGGGAATAGATAAATAATAAATTTATTTATTTTAGAAGAGGATAATGTTAATAGGAATAATTAGATAAATTAAATAATTAAAAACAATTATTTAATTTGAGAAGTGGGGGATGGGAAATGAATTAATTAAATAAAAATGAATTATTTAATTAATCTTGGAAAGATGAATAAATATTAAATCAATTAAATAATGTTAATTATTTTTAATCAATATAGAGGAAAAGTGATGAAATAGAAAATTGAATTAAATAATGAAATTATTTAATTAAATGTAGAAGATGGATTAATGATACCTAATGATGAAAAATGATGATGTTTTGGTAGAAATATGTTAGTCAGATTTAGGTGTCTACATTTTTCCCCTCTTTAAGACAATGCATTTTTATAGTGTTGTTTCAAAGAAAGTATGAATAATTGTGATGAAATGCCCTAGTTGAATGAAGAAATGAAGAAATGAAGGTAGGATGCCCCCTTGAGAGGTTGGTATAAAAATTAAATTTTTAGGTCAAACTCTCGAAAAGAGTTGGATATATGCAAAAGAGGTGAAGAAAATGGAAAGAGTAGGATAAGAAAGATTTGGATGCAGAGGAAGGTGGGGTGAGAGGAGGTAATGGGATTGTGGGTTAATATTGTGGATGATAGTGATGAGATGGTTATTGTTGATCGATATCACAAAATTGGATGGATAATGAATGAGATAAAATGGATATAAATGAGATAGATGAATGGAAATAGATTGATGTTGATAGATACTAATAGATAGTGTGCTTTCTATTTTTTTCCTTTTTATCATCATAAAGCTTATTGTGGAAAATGGATATATGTAAACCAAGGTATGACAAACCAAGGTGACTTTGGTATCCTATGCATGGATATGACTGTACAAATAAGAAGGATTGTCCTCATTCATACCAGACATAATAGAACCTTGCCAAAATATGTGAGGGAAATGACCTTATAGCATGATATCCCTAGTGCAAAAGGGTGTTAAATGACCTTATATGAAAAGTACGTTTGTCAATGCGAGAATCCATTCCAACACATACAAGGAATGTACATGCACAAGTAACACAAAAAAAAACATTCCACAAACATGGCATATGAAAACAATGACCTTTCCCTATTCTTGATCCTCTAATAATTTTAAGATATCCTCGAGGAACATTATAATAGGATGATAAGATAAATCAAGCAATAAAAAGACTCAAAGACCAAATAGATCAACAACTATTAGATTTTCTTGCTAGAAGATATTTGCTCGAAGTGGACAATGCCTATTGTAGGAAGGATGCATTTGATAAGACACGATTGTTTAGAAAAGAAGTGTAAAGCGAGATTAGAACCGATTCATAGGTTTTCGATAGTTTAGAAAGGGTCTTTTATTTGTGACTATTTTGTGTATGTATTCAATGTCATTGGGTATTGCATAGTTTGTTTTTGCTTCAATCTCTTGTCTAGGAAATTGATAATTTATTGTTGATATAGTGAGTGAGTGTGATGTGGTTTTATTATGGAATATTATGAATGGATAGTGTGAGATGATGCTATGGAATTTGTCATAGTGAGTGGGTGTCATGAACTTAGTATGGGGTGGTTGTCCTAAGAAAGAATGGACGACCCTACTATCAACCATTATCAAGCCATGATAGGGGTGATATGTGCATGACATGATTTTATTATGGATGTATTGGATTAAGATGCTAATATATGGTGAACATTTCTTTTTACACATGACATCTACAAATAGGTTTTCACTATGGTACTTACCTAAGGCACCACTAAAGTGGATTTCACCATAGGGAAGATTATTTCTCTTTACTTTTGATATTTTTCTATTTTTTTTGTATTTTCCATTAGGATACTCTGAGGATTATGCAAATAATTTCTTTAGGTGAATTCTACTGATGGTTTCATCTAGTAGTTTCCACTCAGGTGTAGTTGATTGGTATTCTCCTGATCTAGAAGCTGTTGTAACAATATAAGGTCCTTGCTAGTTTGGTTCAAACTTATGTTTTTTTTCACGATCTTATTGATTCTTCTGGTTTTTCTTTAGCACTAGATCTCATATTTGAAGTGTGTGAGATATGAATTTTTTGGTGTAGCTATGATGAAGGCAGTTTTGATAGGCTTGTAGATGGTTGAGTGATTGAAGATGTCACTTGTCCAACATTTCCGAGTCATGTAGTTTGGAAACTTTGTATTCTAAGTCATCAATATTATGCTATATAGAAACCCTCAGTGATGGGAGCTTGACCTCTATAAGTAAGATAGCTTCAACTCGAAACACTAATGAATAAGGAGTGGCTCCTTTTGGTGTTCGGATACTAGTTCAATACAACCATAAGGCGAGGTTAATATAGATATTCCAATCGCAGCTAATACCATGGACAATATTTTTAAATATTTTTAGGATTTCTTTATTCGATGCCTCAACTTGGCTATTACTTTGAGGATAATATGGAGTGGAAAATCAATTCTAGATGTGGAATTTATGGAAAAGGTCGTGAATGTCCTCATTTTTGAATGGTCAACCATTTTTAGTGATAATGGTGGAAGGGACACCATAGCATCAAAAAATACAGTTTTCTTTTCAATAATGAGTGTAAGGGGAATAGCCTCAATCTATTTTTTGAAATATTTTGTAGCAGTGATAATGAATTTGTGACCATTGGATGAGGATGGGTTGATCTTACTTATGAGGTTGAGACCCCACTATTAAAAAGTCAACATTATAGTTATTACTTGCAGCTCATGTGCAGGTACATAAATAAGTTCTCCATGTTGCTAACATTTATGACATTTTTTAGCAAACTGATTAGCATCCTATTCTATTGCGAGCCAATAGTAGCCTATTCTCATGAGTTTATTTTCCAAATTAGGACCTCTAGGATGTACCCCATAGATACCATTGTGTGCCTCACATAAAGAAATTTTGGCTTCTTTTGAGCTGAGACATCTTAAGAGGGTACAATAAAAAATCCTTCCGTAGAGCATATTGCCAATTATTACAAAGAGGGATGAGTGGTGTATGAATGTTTTGCACTGGTTAGATGATAAGTTAGGTGGGACAATATTCAAGTGCAGGTATGTATAAATGTCATGATACCATGGAGATTTGGGACCAACAATTTTGCACACAAGTTCAAAGTCTGAGACTTCGAATGTATGAATCAAGAGTTGTTCCACTAAGAACTCATATGTTTGGGTATTATGTGGCATATCCAAGAGACCCAATGGTTGCCATGGAATCTACTACTTTGTTGTTTAATCTGGGAATTTCCTCAAATGTAATGTCGCTAAAGTATTATTTGAAACTATCTACCATATTTTTCTAGGGTATAAGTTTTTCATCTTTAGTCTGATATTCATTGTTCATCTATTTTACAATAAATGAGGAATCACCATAGACATGTAGTTCCTTAAGTTACCAATGTGTTTTCATTTTGACTCATGTGACTAATGCCTCATACTCAATGATATTGTTTGTACACAAGAATGCTAGTCGATATGATTTTAGTATATACTCACCTTAGGGTGTGATGAATAGTATACTTGCTCTTGATCCATGATGAGTGTATAATCCATGAAAGTAAAGCTTCCATGTTCGAGTGGTGGTTATTATGAATATACCTTCATTTGAGAAATTTGACACTAGTGGGTGAGTTGTAGTAATAGGAGTATCCACTAATTGGTCTACGATCACTTGCCCTTTGATGCCATTTCTGTCTACATACTCAATGTCAAATTCATTCAAGATCATAACCCATTTAGCTAATCTCCTTGTGAGTGTTCCTTTGCTCAATAGCACTTAAGTGGATCAATTTATTCTATGAGTTTGTTTTAATAGTTTAGCATGTAATGTCTTATTTTTTGTGAAGCAAAAAAAACCATTAAAAAAGCACGCTCAATAGGTGTATAGTTAAGTTCATATCCAAACAAATTATGATTGATGTAGTATATAATCCTTTCTTTACCCGAGTCATCATGTTGTGCGAGGAGGGAACCTAATGTTGTTGATGTGACAAATATATAAAATAACAAAGGCTTTCATTGAATTGGTGGCATTAACACTAGAGGATATGTAAGATAATCTTTCAGCTATTGGAAATCTTGTTGACAGTTTTCAACCCACTTGACTTGGTAACACCCTTATGCAAAAGGTGTGTGAAGAGATGACACTTATTTGCTAGTTGTGCAATGAATCAATGAATAAACCGTAACTTTCCTTGTAAGCTACATAGTTATTTGATATTTGTAGGAGGAGGCATGTTGATTATGGCTTTCACCTTTGCTTGTTCAAGATACAATATACTCCAATAGTTTTCCTATTGTAACCCCAAAGACACACTTCATAAGATTCAATCAAATGTTGGATTTTCCAATCTATCAAAAAACTTGGCAAGTATATCCATATGACCTCTTGTGAGTGACTTCACTAAGTGTTCATCAACATAATCCTCCATAAAATTATACATCATGTCATGGAATATAGTGATGATTGTGCATTGGTAGGTAGCTCCAACATTTTTGAGGCCGAAGGGCATGACGTTCTACTAGAAGGTTCCCCATGGAAAAGTGAAGTCTATTTTATGTTGATCTTTAGGGGCTAAGTGAATCTACTTATATCTTGAGAATCTATCCATTAAAGATAACATTCCATGCCCTGCTATCAAGTCCACAATCATGTCTATATTTGGTAGAGGAAAGTCATCTTTGGGACATGCCTTGTTGAGATCCCTAAATTTTTTGCATATTATAATGCCCCCGGTGGGTTTAGTAACATGTACCGGATTTGATATCCACTTGAGATAGTCAAGTGGTCTAATGAAACCCACGTCTAGTAGTTTTTGGAGCTCAAATTTTACCAGTAATACAATTTGAGGGTGCATTTTTCTCAATTTTTGCTTGACTAGATTTTCCACTGGGGATATTGTCCACTGATGAAGGACTAACTCTAGATCTAACCTTGGCATGTTTGCATAGGACCATGCAAAGTTTATCTATCTCTCCTAAAATAAGTGTGTGAAATCAATATTTTCTTGCTTAGATAGAGATGCTGTAAAGTAGGCCATCTTGAATTTATAGAATGTGTTGATGTTTATTTATGTAGACTTTTCCACAAGTACTATGGATCTCTCTTGATTAATTTCTTTAGGGAGGGTGTCAAGAATTCATCTTTGGATGCCTTAGAAAGGATTTCACCATCAGACACATCCTTTATTTTTACTATTTTATGGTCCAACGATGTCGCATTATAGTTTTCACCAAAGGACCTTGTCATGATTGTTATATTTTTGTAATTAGAGCGATTGAAACTCTCCCTAGAGTATGCTATGCAATAGAGCTCCATAATGAAACTAGCTCTATGATCTCCTAGTGACATTCCATCTTGTAGTCCCATAAATCAGTGATAGCTTTATCATTTTGAAAGACATCTAAACTCAAAGGTCCTTGTTGGTCCCATTCTATGAGTTAAGGATAAACTAGTGATATATTATTATGGTTGGAAGATGTTGTTTCAAAGGATATAGTGGATAAATTATTGATGGAATGATCTTCAAATGAATTGAAAATATGCTCAAAGGAGTCGTTGATAGTCTCATCATTAGAAGTGTCAACCAAAAAGAGGCTTTTGTTGCCTTAGTAAGGACATACCCAATATCCAAAGACATAGTTGTTGGTTGTCCAAATCAAATCCCTTGAAAGCATGACTTTCTTTTTATCAAGATAGGTTCTACAATCCCTTTCTTTTTATAAATTAAGTCCATTGTGACCATTGTACCCCATGTGTTCCATAATCTGAAATAATTTGGTATAATTTTCAACTGGGAGTATGATAATATCTTCTTCGTCTTTGTAGATCCATTTTGATATGTCTTCGTCAAAATATTCTTTGTCAAGTTCCCCCATTTTGAAAATGTGGCTGGGTTGCATTTAATAATAATGATGGATATTTCTTGTGATTTAGATGGTTTTCTATATGTCTTGGGTGATGGTGGAAGTTGTTCAATACAAAAGGATTGTTTCATGTCATATTCACCACACCCCTTATCCTATACTTGAATATTGACTCTTGGAACAGTAGTCGATTGAGTGTGCGATATTGTCAAAGCATTTAGATGAATGTATGATGTGGAGGAGGAGGCTGCTGCAAGTATAAATGAGTATGGTGGTGTTGTCATTAATGTTGTCATTGATGTCAACATAGTATAGGTTGTTGTAGAGAAAGGAAACAAATGATTGTAGGTTGTGCATGTATAGTTGAGATACTGTAGAGATGTTGTGAGTACATGGAGCTATCTTTATGATGTTGTAGGTGTGTTGATATGATGAGTTACCAAGTGCTTTTGAGAAATAGTAAAGAAAAAATTATGTGTGTGTTCAAAATGTGCTCTGGTTTGTGCTTCACATTTCTTTTGTGTTGATCCTATGCTTGTATGGATCTGAAGTGTTGTTTAAGGGAATCCTTGGGTGATATATCCTAGATTAAAGCTTCTGGTTTGATGAAGAGTGAAATTTGTGTTCACCGATTTGTGAATTGGTCTAGCAGAGTTGTTTGTCTGTGGACTGGGAGAAATGTATCTATTCTGCAGTCCTCTGTTGGTTTGTTTTAGGTCTTGCAGACCTGGTAGAAGGCTTGTAATGGTGTTATCTATTTTTTGTCAAAGGTGTTTGTGGTTTGGTGCTCCAGAAGACTAGGTTCAAAATTACTCTGTGTGTCTGTACAGTCCGAATAGACTAATGGAAAGTATTTTGTGTATGAAGGTTGTTGCATTAGCTGCAGATGAATTTGAAGGCATCCAAGATGTGTTCCAGTGTATGATGAAGCGTTTTATGTGGTTTGCATGTTATCCTCTTGTTGTGGAAACGTGTACTCCAAAGTTCATTTGTGTTTTCATTAGGTTTAGCCAACCCGGTGTCTACATGTCATGCGAAGGATAAGTATCAATTAAGGAAGCGTGTGATTGATCCAAGATGTTGTTTTGGGTTTTTGTTAAGCATTGGTTTGGTCCGCTCTCATTCTCTTCCATTGCGGGAATGTTGAGTTGCCGACCTAATTTGAATTTTTAATATGAAGTGTGTGTAGCTGACCTTGGAGAAAGTTTCTAAGGTTGAAGATGGTATAAATATAAGACAAGATGTTAAGGATTGTATGCCACAAGAGTGAGAAGCAAGAGTGTGCGAAAGTGAATTAAGGCAATAGTAATTTAATATTTTTGACTCCTGAAAGCAGTGAGATGATGGTGTCTGCAATTCTCTGATCAAGGCTGCAGATGTGTACAAGTTGCTGTGGTGGATTTTCTATTATCTTTCTTTATTTGTAGGTAGTGAGCCTCCCTTCTGGACAGTGAGTCCTATTTGTAGGCAATGAGGCTTGTATCCAGACAATGAGTCCTAACTTTGGTAGTGAGCTTCTTTATAATCGGTTTTTCAATTAATTTTATATTGTGTTAATCCTCATAGTGGTTTTTCCCTTATTGGGTTTTCCACATAAATCTGGTGTTTCTTGTGTTGATATTGCTTTTTGTTATTTGCACTTCATGCTCATACTTAATAACATATTAAAGTGGATGTGGGGTTAATAATTGTTTGAGATTTGTGAATGTGATTGGTGACAACTGATTCACCCACTTCTCAGTCATCTTGTGCATTTCAAAAATTGGTATCAGAGCTTTGGTTCCTTGGAGAAGAGCCTAACCACTTGAGGTAGATCCGATGACAAAAAAATTATCAATTCCTATTTTTGATGGATCTAACTACAATGAATAGAAAGTGTAGATGAGAGGTTACCTGATGTCTCTTGGATTTAAGAATTGGAAAGCTGTTGAGACAAAATATGTTGAGCTGGAAAGTGGTCCTTCTTCTGCAAATGAGATTTCTTCCTATGAGGAAAGTGAGAAAGCAAGGTATGCAATCTATAGTGCTTTATCTAAGACCGAGCAGACAAAATTTATTTCATTAATCACTACTTATGAAGTGTGGGAAAAGTTGAAAGATATCTATGAAGGAAATGATAGAGTCAAATTATCAAAGAAGCTAACAACAAAGCACAAATATGAGAACTTGAAAATGGAAGAAGGTGAAGACATTGCAAGCTAATTTCATAGGGTTGATATTGTAGAAAATGAAGTCAAAAATCAATGTGGTACTCTAACAGATGAAGATGTAATGGAGAAGATTTTGATGACCCTACCAGAGAGTTATAGTGACAAGGTCTTAGCTATTGAGGAAGTGTATGATCCAAAGAAATTCACTAAAGAACAACTATTTGGAACCTTGACCGCATTTGAAATGAGGAAATTTGGAAAAGAAAAGGAGAAAATAGAAACAACATTCAAAGCCACTAAAACAGAAGATGATTCGAATAGTAAAGGTTCAGAGGAGTTGGAAGAAAAATTTACAAGGAAATTGAAGAAAGGTACCGAAAAGTACAAAGGTATGTTACCTTTCAAATGTTTTAGTTATGGAAATATTGGTCACTATGCTTCAAGATGTCCAAATAGAGCCATACACAAAAAGAACATAGCCATACACAAAAAGAACAAAGATAATAAAGAAAAAAAGGAAAAAAAGTTCAAAAAATTGTATTATGTTAGAGAAGATGCTGGAATTTCTGATGATGAATCTGATTTTGAGGATGATAAATATGAATGTTGTTTCTAGCCTTGGAGAATAAATCTGTGTCTACTAACCATGGAAGATGTGCAAGGGAATGTGGTCTGGAAAGTAAGAAGGATGAGATGGAAGATACTTTGGTTACTGCCTTTCATGCTAGACAAGACGAAGATTATTGGGTAATTGATGGTGGCTGTTCGAATCATATGACTGGAGACAAAAGTAAGTTTACTAAACTTGAAAATTATGATGGAGGATTAGTCAAGTTTAGAGATGATTCTGGTGCAAAGATTGTTGGAAAATGAACAATTAGTTTTGATGGAAAACACAGTATTGATGATGTCTATTATGTTAAGGGATTAAGGCATAATCTTTTGAGTGTTGGACAAATGTGTAGCAAAGGATTTAAACTTGTGTTCTAGGATAATACCCGTGAGATCAGAAAAGGGTCTGGAACTATGGTAGTTGCAGGAAGAACATATGGAAATATTTATCAGCTTAAGGGTGTTGATGGTCAATGTTTTGTGTCTCAAGTTAATGAAAGTTGGCTATGGCACTAGAGGATGGCACATGTAAACTTTGAAAATCTGATCAAGATTAGTTTAAGAGAAGTTGTTAGGGATCTGCCTAAAATCACAAAGCCCACCAATACTATTTGTAGAAGTTGTCAATTGGGAAAACAAACAAGATGCATTTTTAAAGGAAAAGAACAATCAACTACTGAAATGTTGGAATTGATTCATACAGACCTCCATGGTCCCACAAGAACATGAAGTCTTAATGGTGATAGGTATTTTATGCTTTTGATTGATGATTATTCTAGAATGACATGGGTTACTTTTCTTAGGGAGAAAGCACAAGCTCTAGATGGATTCAAAGTGTTCAAGGATAGGGTAGAGAATGAAGTGAACCTGAGAATAAAATGTTTAAGGTATGAAAGAGGTGGAGAATTCACTTCCAGTGAGTTTAATACATTTTGTGAAGAGCATGGTATAAAGAGACATTTTTCTGCTCCTAGAAATCCTCAACAAAATGGAGTTGTAGAGAGGAAGAACCAGACTGTTCAAGAGGCTACAAGGACTATGATGAAAGAGGAAAATGTACTTGATGTATACTGGAGAGAAGCAATCCACATTGTTTTTTATATTCTTAACAGAGTTCAAATCAAAGGTAACAACACAAAGACTTCTTATGAACTGTGGACTGGAAAGATTCCTACCGTTAAGTACTTTAAGGTGTTTGGAAGTAGATGTTATATTAAAAAAGATGATGAGAACCTTGGAAAGTTTGATGCAAGATGTGATGAAGTTATTTTCCTTGGATATTCAACTAATAGACAAATTTATAGATGCTTCAATAGAAGATTGAGAAAGATAGTTGAAAGTGCAAATGTAGAAGCTGATGAAGATATGCACAGACCAGCTGAAATAAGTGAAGTTGAACTAGATGAACCTATCTACGGACAAGTACAAGAAGAGAATAAGGAAGTATAAAATATTGAAGAAGAAGAAGAAGCTTCAAAACCTACTCCTAAGACCCCAAAATATGTATAGAAAAATCATCCTGAAGAACAGATAATTGGAGATAAAAGTGAAGGTGTAAAGATAAGAAGAAAAGTGGGGGCAACTGAGGTAAATCTATGTTTACTTTCCAAGATAGAACCTAAAAAAATGTGTGAAGCATGCAAAGATGAGAATTGGGTTAGAGCAATGAAAGAGGAGTTGCATTAGATAGAGAAAAATTAGACATGGGAATTGGTTCCTAGACTTGTAAACAAGAACATAATTGGTTCAAAGTGGGTGTTTAGGAATAGGCTGAATGAGAATGGTGAAGTAGTAAGAAACAAAGGACTTGTATGCAAAGGTTATTCACAGGTTGAAGGAATAGACTTTGAGGAGACATTTGCACCGGTGGAAAGAATGAAGGCTATTATGATGTTTTTGACATTTTCTGCTCACAAAGATTTCAAGGTATATCAGATAGATGTTAAGTTTGCATTCCTGAATGGAGAATTGGAAGAAGAGGTGTACATGGAACAACTAGAGGGATTTCAATTATTAGATAAACTAGGCATGGTCTGTAAGTTGAAAAAGGAATTATATGGACTTAAACAGGTTCCCAGAGCATGGTGTGCAAGGTTGGAAAAATATTTGACACAACAAAGGTTCAAAAAAGGCTCCGTAGATAGTAATCTTTATTTCAAAGTTGAAGGAAACAAAATGTTAATAGTGGTTGTGTATGTTGATGATTTATCTTCGGAGGAAATGAGGGTATGTGCAAGAGATTTGCAGAGGAGATGCAAAAGGAGTTTGAGATGTCTATGATTGGTGAGTTGAACTTCTTGCTTGGACTTCAAGTGAATCAAACTGATAAGGGCATATTCATTTCACAATCAAAGTATGTTAAATAATTGCTGAAGAAGTTTGGAATGGATGATTCCAAACCGGTCTGTATCCCTATGGGGACTGGATAAAAATTGAGTAAGGATGATGATTCTCCTAAAGTTGATCAGAGCATGTATAGATCTCTGATTGGTGGACTGCTATATCTTACTACTACTAGACTAGATATCATGTATTGAATATGTTTGGTTGCCAGATTTCAAGCAAAACCTAAGGAAACACATGTTACAGTTGTGAAGAGGATATTCAGATATCTAAAAGGCACTCTGTATTATGGCCTGTGGTATCCTAAGGATATATATTTCACTTTGAGTGCTTACATAATGAAAATTGGGCTGGTTGTGTGGATGACCAGAAGAGTACAAGTGGTGGTGCATTCTTTCTTGGAGGAAGATTAGTTTCATGGCTAAGCAAGAAACATGATTCAATCTCTTTATCCACTACAGAGGTTGAGTACATTGCAACAAAATCTTACTGCACACAGGTATTATGGATGAAGAAAACATTGAAGGATATAGGAATGATATGTGATGAGCCTATCCCTATTTTTTGTGATAATAAAAGTGCAATAAATATTTCAAAGAATCCATTAATGCATTCAAGGATAAAACACATATCTATCAGATATCATTTCTTGAGATAAAAGGTATTGGAGAATGAAGTCAGGCTGGAATATGTGCCTACAAAGGATCAAATTGCTGATATATTCATTAAGGTTCTTTTGAAGGATACTTTTGAGTATCTCCGGGAGAAGTTGGGGGTTACTATCCCTCCTTCTTTGAACTAGGTGCACATGGAGGTGCATCAGTCCAGTGGATTTATAGATTCTTAATTTGTTTGGAATGATGATTGGGGTCTACTCCTCAGGGGGGGTAGGAAGTATCATTGTTGTAGTATGAGATGTGGGTGCACTCCTAAGGGGGAGTGATTAGATTCTTTGTTCTTTTCCATTGATGTCAAAGGGGGAGAGAGAGTCATGTGAAAAAGAAAAAGTTGAAAGGAGGAGAGATAGGGAGAGGAATATTGTAAGGAAAAGAGTGTGCATAAATGTTGTGTAGGTTGTATAATCTAGAAAATAAAGGAGAGTGTGTATTGTGTCTTTGGTGGTTTTTCACATCATGTGTTGCCATCAATGAAAAAGGGGGATATTTTTGCAAGTATGAATGAGTATAGTGGTGTTGTCATTGATGTCAACACAATATAGGTTGTTGCAGAGAAAGGAAACAAGTGATTGTAGGTTGTGCATGTATAGTTGAGATACTGTAGAGATGTTGTGAGTACATGGAGCTATCTTTATGATGTTGTAGGTGTGCTGATATGATGAGTTACCAAGTGCTTTTGAGAAATAGTAAAGACAAAATTATGTGTGTGTTCAGAATGTGCCCCGGTTTGTGATCTACATTTCTTCTATGTTGATCCTATGCTTGTATGGATCTGAAGTGTTGTTTAAGGGCATCCTTGGGTGATATATCCTGGATTAAAGCTTCTGGTTTGATGAAGAGTGAAATTTGTGTTCACCGATTTGTGAACTAGTCTAGCAGAGTTGTTTGTCTGTGGACTAGGAGAAATGTATCTATTCTGCAGTCCTCCGTTGGTTTTATTTTAGGTCTTGCAGATCTGGTAGAAGGCTTGTAATGGTGTTATCTATGTTCTGTCAAAGGTGTTTGTGGTTTGGTGCTTTAGAAGACTAGGTTCAAAATTACTATGTGTCTGTATAGTCCAAATGGACTAATGGAAAGTATTTTGTGTATGAAGGCTGTTGCATTAGCTACAGATGAATCTGAAGGCATCCAAGATGTCTTCCAATGTATGATGAAGCATGTTATGTGGTCCGCATGTTATCCTCTTGTTGCAGAAACATGTACTTCAAAGTTCATTTGTGTTTTCATTAGTTTAGCTGACCTAGTGTCTACACGTCATGTGAAGGATAAGTATCAATTAAGGAAGCATGTGATTGATCTGAGATGTTGTTTTGGGTCTTGGATAAGTGTTAGTTTGGTCCACTCTCATTCTCTTCCACCGTGGGAATGTTGAGTTGCCGATGTAATATGAAGTGTGTGTAGTTGACCTTGGAGAAAGTTTCTAAGGTTGAAAATGGTATAAATATAAGGCAAGATGTTAAGGATTGTATGCCACAAGTGTGAGGAGCAAGAGTGTGCGAAAGTGAATTAGGCAGAAATACTTTAATGTGTTTAACTCCTGAAAGTAGTGAGCTGATGGTGTCTGCAATTCTTTGATCAAGGCTGCGGATGTGTGCAAGTTGCTATGGTGGATTTTCTATTATATTTATTTATCTGTAGGAAGTGAGCCTCCGTTATGGACAGTGAGTCCTATTTGTAGGCAATGAGCCTTGCATTCAGACAGTGAGTCCTATCTTTGACAGTGAGCCTCTTTGTAATCGGTTTTGCAATTACTCTTATATTGTGAGTTAATCCTCACCGTGGGTTTTTCCCTTATTGGGTTTTCCATGTAAATCTAGTATTTCTTGTGTTGATATTGCTTTCTATTATTTTCACTTCATGATCATACTTAATAACAGATTAAAGTGGATGTGGGGTTAATAATTGTTTGAGATTTGTGAATGTGATTGGTGACAATTGATTCACCCCCCTCTCAGTTGTCTTGTGCATTTCAACAAAGGCTTCACCATTGTTAGGAACCTGAAGTGTGGTGTATCCTCTCAGGTTACTACAATATGGAAAAGGATCAGGGTCTCCTAGGATGGTTATCTCATTTCCATTATGATAAAAAAAAAATCACTTATGGAAGGTTGATGGCACGACCTACATGGTGTGTATCCATGGGCGAATGAGAAATACATTATATAGGAGCTTGAGATCTAGCTCTTGGCATGCCATGTCTTTAATTATTGGTTGCACCTATATACATGATGTTTGATGGTCCCTTTGGAAGGGAATTCTACATTGTCATATGCTTTGGTCACTACTTTCTTGCTTGGCTCTTTGACTTGGACTTAGAGTATCCTAATATTTTTACCAGCTTCAAGGTGAAAATATTTAAACCAACACAAACATCTACTAGGACTTGTTTAATTTCGTGCCAATGGAAAAATATTTATAAATGGAGAGAATCTTTATGAGTGGATGTATGTGATTTCATATATTTGTCGATAAATGTAAGATGATGAGTAGACGAAAGATGTCCAACCATGGCTTGAAATTGGTAAATGTTCTGATTTGTAGGTATTGAAGATTATCTAAGAGATTCATCTAGGATTTCTTTAGGGATTGGGATATACGTAGAAGCTTTAAGATCGATATCTATGTTGGAGTTTTCCCCAGTTGATTTATAAGATTATATAATGGTGTTGAATGGGTTCTAGATGAGGCTCCCTAAAGAGTAACTTTACGCCTATGGGTTGTAACAACACATTCAAGATTATTGTTCTTTATGGTAATGGTAGACACATGATTATTGGCTTCCTGAATATGGTTCATAGTATAGTCATAGTGGATTGTCATATAACTAGAATTATTATTTGAGGTACTACCTTGGTTGGTGGCATTTCCTTTCCCATGGTTATGTAAAGGATCCTTGAAGATTACATGATTGTTATTTGAGGAGTTGGTTTGGTTCTCAACACCAATGTCTCCCTTGTAAATTAAGTCATGAATAAGGTTCTTTAGATTAAAGCAATCGAGAGTGGTGTGTCCTTTCACTCTATGGTATTCATAGAAACAAGTGTCATTCCACCATGTGGGCCTGACTTGAGGTTCATATTATTTGATCTCTGGGAGTGTGATGAAGTTTACTTGGATTATTTTTTAGAGTGTACTGATTTATGGGTTCTCCCAAAGGAGTGTATTTTTTATTGTGGGTTGTTATTTTCCCTAGAAGGCCCTCTTTGTAAATTATCTTGAACATTTTCTAAGGTCTGAACATTGCGTGGTGCTTGTAAGCATAAAGTTGGTTGATCATGTTGAGCCATCTTGGCATCAAACACATTTTTGTTCTTATTCCAAAAATGAGATTTTCATCCGAGGAACTCAGTTAGTCTTTGTTATATTTGAATACTTTGACGATTCCTTTGGCAATAAGATCTTTCTCTATAGTAAGTCCTTTCTCAATGACTTTGTCAAAAGTATTAGAGAATTGTACTTGCAGATGGAATCCTATCTATGTGTTCATATTTTGAATGAATATTTGAACCAACTATTTCTCAGGTATATGGAATACACATTTAATGGCCAAGCTTCTCCATCTCTGTAAGAAAGAGGTGAAAGTTTCTCCACTATTTTTGTTTTTAGTACATAGATTGGTCATTAAGACTTCATGTTCTATCCTGTAGGAAAACTATGAGAATTTTTTGGCTATTTTGTTGAAAGTATTAATACTCGTTGGGAGTCGAGAAAACCATTCCATGGCATACCCTCCTAATATTATTGGGAAGAGGTGCATAAGATAAGTATCATTATGAACTACCTCTAAGAAATTTTCATAGAATTCTCTAATGTGTTCACAAGGGTCTCCCTTTCCTTTATACTCGTCAAATTAGGCATCTCAAAGTTATGTGGAAAAGGTGGCATGGGTAGTTTCCTATCAAAAGGATAGGGGAATATGTCCTCTAGTGTGTAGCTTTTCTTCA
This sequence comes from Sequoia sempervirens, assembly GCA_007258455.2. Taxonomy (NCBI): domain Eukaryota; kingdom Viridiplantae; phylum Streptophyta; class Pinopsida; order Cupressales; family Cupressaceae; genus Sequoia; species Sequoia sempervirens. Next base: position 173,053,491 of record VDFB02358134.1, on the reverse strand, counting down.
TTGGTCCAATGTGGATGTTAGAGATTTGTTGTTGTAGATCCTAGATTTTTAGAGCCAAATTGTTTGGGTGCATGAAATTAGGTATGCGGATGGTGTTATAGTTGGATATGGGATGTGATGATGATTGAAATTGGGGGAAATTTAGTGATGAGTTATTTTGGTGAATGTGTGAATAATTTGGTGGAATGTAGGTGTTAGAGTATGTGTTGGAGTTGGAAAAGTGGTTTGATGTGGCCACCTATTGTTGGGGATTTATAATGTTTTGAATTGGGTATTAAATTGATGTAAGTTTTGGTTGGATGGGTTCACATTGTAGTTTTGATGAAAGAGATTTGGTGGGTTGATGTGTTGTTGAAAGGTCATAATGTTTTGAGAGGGGTTATGTTGATAGACATTTTGTTTAGATGGATTCATGTTTTTACTATGATTTGAGGTGAGAGCATGTGGATGTTGTGACATGGGATTGTAATTTTAATGGGTGATGTTATGATTGTTGGGTATGTAAGTATGGATGTTAGATATAAGTGGTTGAGAATTATGGGGTGCATATGGAGGTGCTTGCATACTTATCATTGGTGTGGAGATGTTGGAGTTATTAAGTGGAATGGTATGTTGATATAGTGGATTGGTAATAGAATTTTGATCTTGGATGGTTTTTTTGTTTGTAGGAAAGTTGAATTAAGATGCTTGGGAGATGTGAGATGATATCAATGATGTTTGTGGATTTATTATTGAAGTGGGTTCAATAGTATTACTTGATGTTGTGTTATATAGTGAATTGGTTATTTGCATGGTGTATGGGAGAGTTTGAATGTGCATAGGAGGTAATGATACCTACGTGGAGTTAGTGGGTAAGATTATTTATGGGATAATAGTAGTAATTTGTTGAGGTGTGATGTTAGGGGAATGCAAAGAATAAATGGGAGTGTTGTTAGTAGGTTGGGTGGTAAGGTTGTTATGTTGTGACTTGGAAGGTTATAAGCATAAATTAGTTTGTGACATGATTTCATTGGAGTTTGTTTACCCCAAGGTTTGGGATAGGGCATTATTGGTGATATATTATATAAGTGTGATTTCATTAGAGTTTGTTTACCCCAAGGTCTAGGATGTAGTGTTATTGGTGATATCTTGTATAAATGTGATTTCATTAGGGTTTATTTACCCAAATATATTTTGTTAACTATAATTTTCAATGTTAAAGTTTCATTTGTGTCTAGTGTACTTGACAATTAGATCTAATTTTATCTAATTATGATACATGCCAAGTTGTGAATTATGTGCTTTGTAGATTTAGAAGTATCCAGGATAAGGTCATGCCCATAGAGTCTATTGACACCTTTGCATCATATTATCTTCCTCTAACAAAACCTACTTTGGTAATAAACCATATTTGATAAATATTATTTTTGCATAATGTGGCACTTTGAAATAACTCCGAAGATTTGCTATGAGAGGATTGAAGTGTGAAAATTTCTTTGCTTTGAGTTAAACCTAGTTTCCAATTTTAAAAGATGAAGACATGGTATGTAAATTTTAGTGATTCAATGCACCTAAGTGTAGTATATGCAATGTAGTGGTATCTAAAATATTAAATAACTTGATTTCTCTTTTATCTTGATTAACTAATTTATCCTTAGATGATTTTATATTTGATGTCTAGATTATGTCCTAGATTTTGGATTTAAATAGACAACCCTAGACACTAATTTTAAAATATTAGAGACATAGTCCAAGAGACAAAAATAATATTTTCCAAAAGGGTTGACTTGGAAAGACACAATTTTTTTTTTTGAAATGGGATAACACTATTATAGGCATGTTTTGATCCAAGGAAATAAAAGACTACTGTAATTTAGTGTAAGATACATGAATAGATGTAGTGAGATCTCATTTAAATAACTAGTGATTGAGACCAAAATACATCCTTCTTCCACACTTTAGGTAAAGATAGGAGAAGTAGTCATGTCATTTATTCTATCACCTCTTCTTAGAGAGTTAAATTACATTTATTCTATGATATTAATAGTGAAGTAGTTTGTCATTTCTCTTCTTTATTTAAGGAAAGTGATCATGTTGTTGTGGAGGAGGAACATGCGATTTTAAATTTCATTCCTTCCATAGTTTCTATGGAAATGAATGGTATACTTATGGGGCCTATCACTAAATTGGAAAAGGTTATTGTTTAGATGAAGAAAGGTAAGGATATAGGTCTTGATGGCTTCCTTGTTGAGTTTTTCTAAGAATTCTAGGATATTATAAAGAATGATTTTTTTGGAGGTTGCTTGTGAATCTCAAAATAATAAGAAAATGCTTAAATCAATACATTCTTCTTTTCTAGTTTTGGTTCCTAAGAAGGTTGGGATATAATCTTTTGATCTTTTTTCCCTATTGCTCTCTGTAAAGTCACTTACAAGATCATTACCAAATTCATTTTTGATTTTCTAAAATATATTTTGAATTGTCTTATATCACTTGAGTATGGGGGATTTTTAAAGGGATGTTAGATTCTTGATGGTACTATTATTGATTTACAAGCTATTCATTTTATGGGTTGTTCTAAGGATAAAGCCATGCATATGGGTGTGTGCAAGAAGTTGAGTCCACTTTTTGGTCAAAAAGTGGAAGTGTTTTCCTTGTTTTTCAAAATTTGTCACATTTGACCTAAAACTTGAAGCACTTAAAGATTGAATATTAAAAAAAGTCAGTAATATGAAATGTAGTAAGTTTGGAGTCTAGTTTCCGAATATGTAGTTTATTTTAATACCCAGATGATACAAATTGATTTTCAATAGGCATGTCTAAAAACCACTATTTAAAAGTCACTTTTTTTTACCATATCATGCATGTGTATGTCAACCATATTTTGACCTAAATAATTGTATTTTTCTGAATCCTTTTGTGAAAATATCTATAACACACCAGCAATCGTTTACAATACTTTTTTGTAATTTTTTTGAATATTTTTTATTTTATTTTTTTATTGGCTATAATTGTTGTTTTGAAAATACCTCGTGTACACCACACATAAGATGACCTAAAATTATCATTTTTTGACTTTTCTTCAAATTGAAAAGAATTTTCTAAAGATTGTGTGCGCATAATTTGTTTTTCAAAAAAATATTTTAATAAAAAGTTATTAAAATAATAAGAAAACTTGATATTTTAGGTTTATGGGCCAATTTCATCAAAAATATATCTAAAAATAGAAAAATAATCCAATTATAATTTTTTTTTACATATTTGAAATCTACACAATCTCATCTATAATGGGTTTTAATTTCATCAAAAAATTCTGCAAAAATGGTCTTCAGACATATGTCCAAAGTCACTCTTTTCTAGTGACACTAACATGATCTTCAAGTTGTAGGTAAAATTAGTTCCAAATCTATGGGTCATCTCCCCAAGCCTTTTTTCGACCCAAAACCCATAGCAAAAACCAGGCCAAAAATTTAAACTATAAGAAATGGGATCTTGTTCTAGAAACAAGATCCCGTTTAGTTTTTAAATTTTTTTTTTAACCCTTTTAAAAAATGGGATCCCTTTTCTAGAATGGGATCCCATTTCTAGAATAGGAACTCATTTCTACAAAATAGGATCCCGTTTCTAGAAAATGGGATCCTATTTTTGGCTTGGGGTCTTGAAGCGAAACAAGATCTCATTTCATAAAAAGTGGGATCCTGTTTTGTTTTTCCCAATTTCACATTTTTAGCTGTCTAAAAATTCCACGAGAAGTGGAATGAACTTATTGCTCTTACCCATATCAAAATTGACATGTTAAAGGATTATGATAAGGTTAGATGGTCCTTCTGAAGAAATATTCTTTTTTCTTTTGGTTTTTTCTCAGGATGGTTTGAGTGGGATATTCATGAGTTGTGTGGGATCTTCTTTTTTCTTTGTTTTGTTCAACAATATCCAATCTTCTCATTTTTTAGCTTCCAAAGGGTTTAGATAGAGTGATCCCATTTCCCCTTATCTTTTCATTCTTATGGTTGAAGGTTTGGGAAGGTTTCTCAATCCTTAGAGAGTTCATGGCACTATTTAGGGTTGGAAGGTGGTTAGGAATCTTAATTCTCTTTAACATCTCCAATTTATAGATGATACTACCTTGATGGGATTTGCTAAGATTTAGGAAGCTATTAATTTTTTTTCATGCTTTGGATATGTATTCTGTAGCTTCAGGTCAACAAAATGAGGATAAGATAAATACACTTTTCTATAATATTCTTTTGGTCATTCAATAAATAATTTCTCTTATTTTGAGATTCAAAATAAGACAACTTCCTTTGGATTATCTTGGCATCCCACTATCACTTGGTCATCCTAACCATCTTTAGTGGAAAAATAATCTTAATCACTTCAAGATGTGGGTCAATCATAGGAAGTGTTGTTGGTTGTATTTTGTAGGTTTTCTTACCCTCTTAAAGCCTATTTTGTAGGCTTATCATATCTACAAAGTTTTGGTACTTTTAGATCCTAAAATATTTCTAAAGAAGTTTGAATATCCTTTTTAGAATTTTTTGTGCAGGGAATTTGAAAACTTAAAAAATGGAGTCTTATTAGTTGGGATAGGTTTTATCGGCCTAAGAAAAGTGGTAGTCTTGGTATTAGGCAAGCTAAAATGAATAGTTAGGACCTAATTACTAAAATTTACTATAGATAGTTTACCTAGTAGAATCAACCTTGGGATAAACTTCTTAGCTACACATATTTATGAGGGATAGTTGTTGAGGAGGTTCTGAAAATTTAATTGACTTCATAAAGACTATGGTTTAGAACACCATTTTTCGGATTAGAAAATTATTAAAACGCACAAATTATCACTAGCAACCACAAAAAATATTAGATTTATGATAATAATTCTAACCTACTAATGAAGAATGACAAAGAATAAAAGAAATATGAAAAAATAAGCAAATAGTATACCTTCAAGCATCCCTTGTTGAATTACCTCCAATGTTCTTCTCGATCTCTTCTATTCGAATTATTGTTGTTGCTTTTAGATTTGTATGTGCACAATTGAGATAAGCTTAGGATGATAATGACTGTGAGATTTTGAAGTTCATGGTTAGATTGAAAGAATATGTGAGTTTTCATTTATAGTAGATGCAACTTTGATCGACGGCAAGGATGTGATAGAAAATTGATGGACAAGATCAAAGGAGAGAATGTGCATGGGAAAGTTTCCCATTTCGAAAATGGTATATTGAAAGAATTAAGTAGAGAAGAAAATAGAGTAAGTGGAGAAGAAAATAGAAAAATGGAAGAGTTAAGTGGAGAGAAAAGTGGAAGATGGAAGAGTTAAGTGGAGAGTGAAGATAAGGCAAGTAATAAATAAAAGAATTTGATGAAATTTATTTATTTTCAATCACATGTGAATAATTAAATAAATAAAAATATTTATTTAATGATAAACAAAATTAGGGATTAAATAATTAAAGATTATTATTTAATCCAAAGGGGTCGATTAATTAAACAATTAAAATTGTTTAATTAACAAACAATGAGGAAAAAGAGGATTAATTAAATTATTTGATTAATCCCTAGAGGAAAGTTAGAATAATTAAATAATTAAAACTATTTAATTATAAGGATAGGAATAAAAAAATTTAGGGTTAGACAAAATAGGTTAGCCTAATTAAAAATTATTTAATTAGTTTAGACAGAATTTAGTAAAAAAATGTCGCTGCAAACTTAGGATGATTTTTAGTGTCTACACCATCAAGAATGATTCTTCTATTATTAAGCAATGCCTTTTTTGGATTGTGAAATAAAATAATTAGTCTCCTTTTTGGATTGGTTTGTGGGATCTTCACTCCTTGATTCTCTCTGCCATCCCTCTTCTCCACCTTTTGAGTAAGTTCTTTTTGGATACTGGTTGGTCTAATTTTTTTGATTTTAATACTTTTCATTTGGTGGGGGGTTATTATATTTTTATTAGGACATAATTTTTAAAGGGAGATGTCGAGTCTTGTGCTACCCTTTCTTCTATCCTAGTTGATTGACCTCAATGTTACTTTTCAAAGGAGGCAAATGCTCCAGCTTGGCGCTATGATCTTAAAGGGTTTTATTTAGTTTCTAGTGGATATCATTTATTAGAAGAGGAAAAGAATGGGTTCAAGGATTTCCAATGATGGAAAAATATCTAGAATAAATTTTATTGGCCCGAGTGTAATTTATTCCTTTGGCTTCTTTGTCAAAATAAATGCCTTACATTGAACAATATAAAAAAGAAAGTATTTCAAGGCCCTTCTAAATGTCTTCTCTATAGGGTTAATGAGGAATGTGTGTCTCATCTCTTTTTGGTGTTTCTTTTTTTATTGTCTTTAGAGGTAATGGTGGCATATTTGGAATTGACCCCTTTTTCATGCTACTTATTTGTTTAAATTTTGGGCTGGACTACTTCTACTTCTTTCCCATTGGTTTCTTGGGATACTGGTCTTGCAACTATCCATTGAAAAATTTGGTTGGAAAGGAATCACCAAATATTTTGGGGTTATCAAAGTCTTATTAGGTATGTTTGGTAGAAGATTTTAGACTCATTAGGATCAATTCATAATTCTGTAATGTTGGAAATAGGGTTCCACTTTTTTGGAAGATGGAACATAAAGGGGATATGGGATCCTCCTATTTCACTAACATAACATTCAGAGAGACCCCTAGAGATCTCAAACTAGGGATGAAATGAAGGAAAGAGATCTGTAATAGGGCTATCCTAGGGTAGGATTAGAGACTAAATGAGGGTTCGCCACCAAGATATGCATTGGAAAGACAAGATATGCAAATGACATGCAAAACCTAACTAGATGACCTAGAGAATGAAACTAAAATATAGAATGACAAATTGAGAATGAACAAAGGTGCACCTGGAGGATAGATGTGATCAAAACAAGCTCCAAACCTTGAAATCCTAGCTCTCAATGCTCACTGGGACTCATATGCCAGTTGTGGCATATGGGTCTTAGGTGGTACTCAAGAGCTAAAAGTTTGGAATATGGAGTTGCAGACTGAGAGGAACAAAACCCAGAAACTATTCCTTGAAACCCTAACTGGGACTCATACACCTAGACCATCGCAAAGTGTCTTGTTTTGTTACAAAGTGTCCCATTTTGTTGTGAAGTGTCCCAGAAGTAGAATCTTGAACTGAAACTTTGCAAGCCTCTGAAGATGGATGAAATAAGCACTTTCCCACATGAACACTTTCCCACTGATTTCATGCAAATTGGATGGATATTTTTCCCTAGATCTGAGTTTCTGTGAGTCTTGACAACTTTGACAACATTTACAACTTTTTCATTTTGGCACTTTTGAAGGCTTCAAATCCACTTTTCTTCAATTTATAAACTTGCAATTGCACATTAAAGAGAGGAAAACTATTTATTGTTAGGAAATGGGGGTTTTCCTTGATCAAACCCCTTTTAGGTAATTAAACCAAATGATGAAATAATGAAATAGAAGCATGAAATATGAGATATGCAATGATGATACCTTGAATGATGTCTTGTAAACATGCAATCTAACATGAAATGGCCATGAGGAATGTAGATCTAGATCTTGAACTTTGATATGAAACAATGCTTGTAGATGGATCTTCAATGCTACATTACAACTCTAGCTCAACAACATGTTTAATGCATTATGATCTTGACTTGATGGTGGATCTTGAACTGCTCCAAAAAATGATGAAGAATTCCACCCTTGAATGCCTTAGAAATGATCTTGTAAACTCCCTTGACACTCTTGTGAAGTCTTGTAATCATAAACTTTCTCTCTTGAAAGTCTTAGGTGAAAATGAGTGAAATAACCTTGTATTTGTGCTTGTTTATGCCAATTTTTTTGAAATTACAACACTACAAGCCGACATCAGATCTAGGAGGATAATATCCAGCCAAGAATTTGAATTAAATTTGATTTTGGGCCACATGAGACTCATACTCTAGAAGTGGCATATGAGTCCCATTAGGCTTAACCATGGGACACATTTTTCAAAAATGCTTAGAATGATGTAAAATCAAGATTGGGGCCCAAAAACCTAGGTGAGGCTAATACACCCAAGGTGGTGTATGAGTCCCAGATCACTAAATTTAGGCCACACAATCTAAAAACACTTGAATTATGATTGGATTTTGGTTTATGTTAGGATTATAATAGAAAAAATCCATTTAATAAGGCTCGTGGATGCAAAATAGGGCCAATTAAGGCATCAATAAGCCCAATTAGTAATGAAAATACTACATTAGTGTGAAAGTGTGGTACAACACTTTACAACACCCTAGATAAGGCATAATTAAGTTCATTTAGTCTACAAGGGTCCTAAACTTAATGTGAAGGTACAAATAAATACACTTTACAACATTAAATTAAGGAAAAAGTAGGTCTATTTAGCTTAAAAGGGCCCTAAATCCAATTCGAATGTAGAAAATACATTACAACACTAGATCAAGGTGACATTAGCTCCATTTTAATGTTAACCATTCCCAAATTAAGTGAGAAATTGTACCATCTCCAAGAAGGGTGTACAATTTTTGTCATTACATCTAGCCCCCACTTTAGTGAGAGAATGAACTTGCTTCAAACTCACACTAAAGTAGACATTCAAGAGGGGTCCAAGTGTACTGATGCAGATGGTCTAGGATAAAAAATATCAAGGAGGTGGTCAAGCCCCCAAGATCTGAGATCCTATGTCAAACCGACATTTAAGCAAAAAAGGACACACACAAGGTATATGATATGCAAAAAAACAAGATACACAAACATACAATGCCAAAAACAAGCAAAAATAAGAAGGTGGATCAAGCCTCAAACTTTTTTCCAACGCGATGTGGATCAAATATAGGTTGTTTGTATAAAAAATGCACGCTCACTCTAAGGCAACGTAACATTGGGCTATCCATTGGGTGAGTATCCAAAAGGGCGGCTTAGTGAGAAAGTCATGCCTCTGTATCAACTTCTCACCATATAATGAGAAAGTCATGCCCATGTTTAGGCTTCTCATCATACACTAACCATACAAAAGTTATCCCTCCTGATAACTTTGACAAGGTGCCACATAATAATGAACTTTGAGTTTCATGAGGCAAGAAAAGCTTTGTAAGCTTGACACCCACAAACAAATAAGATGGCTCCATAGGCAAGAAAAGTATGTTATGCAAGGTGGCCATATAACAATTGTTGTAAATGTAAAATAGTGTGAGGTGCATTCAAAGGGATATTTCTTAGTTCATGTATGGTCTCTTCTAAAGGAACATTATGCCTAATGTCTCCAAGAGAGGACAAGTCAAAGAAATATCACGCCCTCAAAGGAAATCAAACCCAATGACATCCCCAAGAAAAGGACACATCACAAGAAGAAAGAAAATCACACAGTGAAACATGAGTGTCAATGTATGCCCCCACTTTAAAGTGGTTTCTAACACCATTGCTGTGAGCAATTTCTTTAAAGTAGAAGAAGAAATGAAAGCTTATTTGGAAAGCCCTATGGCAAGTCATATGTTTCTAAATCGAACTACACCATGAATAAGTATGTCACATGCAAGCCAACTTAAGGCATGTCATCCACATCCCAAGCTTGCTCTTATATCTACATGAGAGGCAGTCAAATAGCCAAAAGAGACAATGAAAAGTGACATACAAGGACAAGGCTACCTAACCCCTTTCCCCCACTTAGTGCAGGACAAAGATGAGTCGAAATGAAAAGAGGAACTAGATGCCTCAACATAAGGAAGAGCACCACAATGCTCAAGATGTTGAATTCAATTAGTCAAAGCCTTGCATTTGTTAGTAGAATGAACATGAACTATTCGATATGCACAAAATGAAGCCTTTCAGTTGAATTTCTTTCATGTTCTTGGAGGGAGAGATATCAAACAATCTTGGAGAAGTCTTGACAAGATACTCTCTTGATCAATAGTAGAAGATGTTCCTTTATTTTGTGACAAAGATATCTCTTGCTTAGTACAAGATGCCATACTTACATAAGACTCTTTAGATTGTGAGATTTTGTACTCTTCTTTAAAGGCATGTGTAAAATCTAATGAACTCAGATCATCAATGTTTTGTGTGATGATATTGATATTAAGTGAATATTTCTCTATTTGTTTCATTTCTTTTAAAGGATAATAGTCAAGACCACTAGTGTCTATCAGTTCAAGATGCACTAACGTTAAAGTTGGCTTAAAGGAATCTTTTGTAATAGTGTTGATATTAAGTGAAGGCTTGCTTTTTGCTTTCGAGGGACAATAACCAAGACCACTAGTCTTTTCTTGTGTGTTAGGCGAGCTATAGGGACACAAATACCTTGTTCTCTAGCGCCACATCCTTTTCCACTGTATTCAAGTTGTTTCATGAGTTCATAGCCTTTTCCTTAAATCATTTTCATTTCTCTTGGAGTCGGCGGTCGTTTATAATCAACTTCATCAAATTTTGTTGTATAATTTTCCTTTTCTTCTAAAGTGGTTGAGGTGGATGCTTTTGAAGGTGTGTCATAGAAAAAAGTACCCTTTGCTTGACATGGGATTAATTCATGATAAATTGGACTTAATAAGGTCTTAATCTAGTGTTGTGAATAATTTTATGTATCCACACTAGGTTTTAGACCCTTTCAAATGCACCTAATGATGTCTTGTAAAGGTGTTGTAAGATACTTTCACGCTTTTCTAGACTTAATGAACCCATTTATCCCTAATTAAACATTATAAAATGTGTTTAATAACATTATCACGTCAATTTAGTAGGCTTGTAAAATAAATTTAATGATAAACTAGTGTTGTAATGTGTCTTGCACATTCACATTGGTTCTTGTGCCTTCCTAGGCTATGTAGACCTCATTTTAGTGTTGTAAAGTGTATTTAATCACACTTTCACATTGATTTTTGTGTCCAAAGCCCTATTTGACATTCACATCATCATTAATAGGCCCCTCTTAACCCATATTGTGCATCCCAAGGCTTAAATTAATCAAATAGTTGACATAGTCATCATATAAACCTAATTTTCTTACTTCTCGACATTCCAGCTAGCAAAAATGGCCCCTGTAGGACCCATTCTCCATTAGTTGTGAATTAGTCCCATCCAGGTGGGACCGATTCACCATTAGTGGTGAATGAGTCCCATTTTGAGCCATTTTTGGGGTTTAAGCGAGAAAAATTAAGTTTTAAGTTTATTTTTTCTCCATGTCAGCCTTAGGGATCCAATTAACAGGAAAATAAGGTGAATTACCTATAAATATAAATCTCTTAACACTAATTCACATCTCATTATCATTCATCCATCATTCATCATGTTTTCAAGTTAGGCAAGCTAGGGTTTTATCATTCTAAGTCACCAAGGTAGCACTTTTCAGACATTCGAGGGAATAATCTTCATTTTTTGCTGTAGACATTCAAGTTAAATCATCATGGAAAGGTAAAAAATCCATTGTTTCATGGTTTATTACATATTTTCATCATTTTGGTTTAATTACCTAAAAAGGGCTTTGACCAAGGAAAACCCCTATGCCCTAACATTCACCATTTCTTTCTCTTTCATTGTGTGTTTGCAGATTTAGGTGCTTGGATGGATTGGACATTATTGAAGATTAGTTTGCAAGCTTGTTGAAGTCATCTCCACTTTTGCAAGGCCAAAAATTATACAAAAAGTCATTTACAGTTTTGAAAATCAGGGTTTTAGATCGGGACACCTGGAGATGCAATTGAGCAAACCGAAAGCTACAAAATCCATTTTTGAGTTTTCAGAAAAGCTAAAATAGACTAATTCACCCAGAGTGGTGAATGAGTCCCAATGTACCTATTTACTAAAGATTTTTGGAGATTCAGACACCCATTTGGCTAAAATAGGCCCCGGTACAGTTTTCTGTAACTGGGACTAATTCGCCCAGAATGGAAAATGAGTCCCACTAGGCCTAAATTTTAGCAAAAAAATCATTCCAAAAGTCATTTCCAGTCCTCATCCATATCTCAGGTGCACACTTTCTGTTTGGTTCAATTTTGTTATGTTTTACATTCATTTCTAGTTCATTGTTGCATTACACAATGTGTTTTCAAACATTACTTGTTTCTTAGGTTTTGCATTCATATTTGATCAATTTCATAGCTTAATTGCATCTAGACCATTTCATTTAAGCATAATAACATCACACATAACATAATTTGAATGAGCCCTTTAGCATTTTTGGCCCTACCTCTCTCCTTTTAGGTGAAAAACCCTAGAAGAGCTAGAGAAGTGCCTTGGAGCCAAAAATCTATAGTTCAGAAGGGTCTTCCAAATTTTATGTTGAAATTACCACTATTTATTTTCCCTTTTTTGGGTCTTTGTATATGATCTTGTATTCTCCCATGAATGTTGGTGTGAAATCTAAGGAACCCCAATTATCTTCTAATAGCTTCGTGACTTCCTCAATATGTTTTTCTTTGTCTTTTTGTTGCATGGGTTTTACTTGTGTAGTTGGTGTCAATGTTTTCAAAGGATTTTCCTTGTTTTTCTCAATGTTTAATTTTTTTTTTTGGTTCAGGATTGGATTTGAGTATGTACACTTTGTTGTTATAGACATACTTCATTATACGATGAAGAGTAGAAGGCACCCGATTCATTGCATGAATCCATAGTTTGTCTAAAAGAAGATTATATGAAAGATCATGAGGCATAATATGGATCAGTGTTTCTAATGTGGCCTATCCACCTGTAATAGGAAAAGTGATCACACCAAGCGGTTGTTTTCCTACATTGTCGAATCCACGAATAGATAAAGAATCAAGTTGAGTTTTTGATTTATCCACGCCAAGCCTATCCAAAAGGTTTACACTACACAAATTAAGAGTGGACCATTGTCAAAAAGGGTTCACTTTATCCCTATTCTATTGTATCTAGCTATTATATATATCATGAAAACATCATTTTGTTTTTTCACTTCCAAAGGGGGGAGCTCACATTGGTGGAAAACAATGTCAACATTTATTCCTTGAATTATGGATGCTATGTCATTCAGTTGCACATTAGAAGGGATAGGAACTTGTTGTAGAGCACCTTGAATCATGTTATGGTAATGAGGGGAGGCTTGAATAAGGTCCCATAATGATATCTTAGCAGGAGTGTTCTTAAGTTGTTCAACAAGATCATACTCGTTTCCACTTTGTGGAGTCAAATCAGGAGGACATGGTAAGATAGGGTTAGGCAATGGGAGGGATGTTGAAGGTGTTTTTCATGGTTGTGGATTGTTTCTAGTGTTATATGTATGAGAAACGGTATTATAACTTGACTTCTATGAAACATTATTCCTAGGTGGGTAAAGGATAAGTTCAAGTTTGTTTTGAGTTGGAGATTTGTGTGAAGGTGGGTAATGGATGAGTTGAGGTTGAATAATATTAACGTCCCTTAGTGAAGGAGAGTCTAATGTTACTTCATCATTGTCATCTAAGGAAAGTATATCACTATTTTCAATGCTATCATTTTCTTGCACCATGATATCCTCCCTAAGAGGAGAGTTTTTAGGAGAATGAAAAACTAGATGTTCATGACATTCCAAGGTTGGATCCTCTAAAATGGCTTCATCAAAAGTAGGGGAATGATCAATGGTTAGATTGTCTTGTTTATCAATAGTAGGGATATTAGGAGAAGGCTCTATTTGATTGTTATGATTGTTCATGACTATCCTTTTTCTCTAAGGTCTCATTCTCTTGTGCCATACTATCTACCCTAGTAGGAGAGCTTGTAAGATGTTTATGACATTCCATGATTAAATTTTGTAAAGTTGCTTCATCACAAGTAGGGGAGGCATCAACAAAAGGATAACTATGATTTTCATGCTAACTAAATAGATATTTCCAAATGGTAGGAGCATTAGGGAAGGGAGGAACACGATTCTCATGACTCTCAACAAGTGCATCTTCTAACACCAAATTATCTTCTTTGCATCGATGAGGAATATTAGGAGAAGGATGAGTTTGGTTGTCATGGCTATCTATGATATCATCCTCTTTCACTAAAATATTCTCACAAGCAAGGGATGAGTTTAGACTAGGTAAGGTGATGTTTAGAAATGTGTCTATGATATCATCTTCTTGTGTCATAATATCTTCCCAAGAGGGAGGAAGAGAGAGACAATAAAGACTTTCATTCAATTCTCAATGATTGTGTCTTCTTTCACCAAGATACCTTTGTCACTAGTAAGAGAGGTATCGGGAGAAGAAAAAATATGGTCTTCATGATTGTCTATGCTTGTATCTTCTTGTATCATATCATCCTCACAAATGGGAGAGACAGTAGGGTTTGAGATAGGCAATGTAATATTAAGGATTGTGTCAATGGTTTGATCCGCTTGCTCTAAGATGTTCTCATAACTATGAAAGATAGTAGAAGGGTGACTAACATGTTTCTCAATGACCTCATTGTTGTACTCTAAATTGAACTCATAAGAGGGTATTTTGTACTTATGCAATCCATTTTTAACCATATCAAAACCACATATCTTAAAAGGAAACATGTTATCCCGAAAAAGTAAGCTATCTAAAGTATACAATGCTTCAAGTAAATGCAATGCACCTAAAGTGAAATGTGTAAATACAATTTTTAGATTTGAAACAAGGTAATTTGTTGATTACACTATAAAACCATCTAAAGGTGAAATGTTGTAAATGTAAATTTGAAATTAAGAAATGCCATATCGAAACCAAATTAAGCTAGATCTAATGAAATGAATGTAATAGGAACTCAACCAACTGAAATAGATAACTAATGACAACAAATAAAAGTGCACAAACAAGGTTTTCAATGTTGTAAAAAGTAGTTTTAGGGCTGATCTAGGACTAATTAGCCCAGAGGGGCGTATGAGTCCCAGTCAGGGTATTTTAGGGGTTCAAATTTTGAAAAATACACAACACAAAATTCCTAGAAAGTAGGCAAAACAACCTGTACTGAGACTAAATCGCCCAGAGGGGTGTATGAGTCCCATATTAGGGTTTTTGCACCATTTTCAACAAATTCTATGTAAATGTTATGCTTTTTGGTTTGGATGATGTCTAGACTAAGTGAAAATGTAGTTTTTAGATGAAATTCAATGATGCAAGATGCAAGAATGCGACCTAAATGCACTTTCACTAATGTAAGATTTCAAAACCCTAGATGCAAATCAACTAATGCAAAGTCAATGCAAGCTAGATCTAGGATGATAATGCACTCCAAATTAGAATTAAGATGTTCTAAATGCAGGTTCACCAAAATGTGATGTTGGAAATAGGGTTCCACTTTTTTGGAAGATGGAACAGAAAGGGGATATGGGATCCTCCTAGTTCACTAACATAACATTTAGAGAGACCCCTAAAGATCTCAAACTAGGGATGAAATGAAGGAAAGAGATCTGCAATAGGGGTTTCCTAGGGTAAGATTAGAGACTAAATGAGGCTTCACCACCAAGCTAGGGCTTGGAAAGACAAGATATGCAAATGAAATGAAAAACCTAACTAGATGAACTAGAGAATGAAATTGAAATATAGAATGACAAATTAGTGAGAATGAATAGAGGTGCACCTGGAGGAAAGATGTGATCAAAACAAGCTCCAAAACCCTAAAACCTTGACTCTCAATGCTCACTGGGACTCATATGCCAATTGTGGCGTATGGGTCCTAAGTGGGTCATGAAGAGTTGAAAATTTGGAATATGGAGTTACACAGTGAGAGTAACAAAACCCAAAAACTGTTCCCTGAAACCCTAACTGGGACTCATACGCCTAGAATGTTGCAAAGTGTTCTAGGAGTAGAATCTTGAATTGAAACTTTGTAAGCCTCTGAAGATGGATCAAATAAGCACTTTCCCACTAATTTCATGCAAATTGGATGGATTTTTTTTCCCTAGATCTAATTTTCCTTGAGTTTTGACAACTTTGACAACATTTGGAACTTTGTCATTTTGACACTTTTGAAGGATTCAAATCCACTTTTCTTGAATCTATAAACCTGCAATCACACATTAAAGAGATGAAAACTTGTTGATTGTTAGGAAATGGGGGTTTTCCTTGGTCAAAGCCCTTTTAGGTAATTAAACCAAATGATGAAATAATGAAATAGGAGCATGAAATATGAGATATGAAATGATGATACCTTGAATGATGTCTTGTAAATCTGCAATCTAACATGAAATGACCATGAAGAATGTAGATCTAGATTTTGAACTTTGATATGAAACAATACTTGTAGATGGATCTTTAATGCTACATTACAACACTAGCTCAATAACATGCTTAATGCATTATGATCTTAACTTGATGATGAATCTTGAATTACTGCAATGAATGATGAAGAATTCTGCCCTTGAATGCCTTAGAAATACTCTTGTAAACTCTCTTGACACTCTTGTGAAGTCTTGTAATCATAAAATTGCTCTCTTGAAAGTCTTAGGTGAAAATGAGTGAAATAACCTTGTCTTTATACTTGTTTATGCCAAATTTCTTGAAATTACAACACTACAAGTTGACATCAGATCTAGGAGGATAAAATCCCACCAAGAATTTGAATTAAATTTGATTTTGGGCCACACAGGACTCATACGCCAAAAGTGGCGTATGAGTCCAATTAGGCTTAACTATGGGACACATTTTTCAAAAATGCTTAAAATTATGTAAAATTGAGATCAGGGCCCAAAAACCTAGGTGGGACTCATATGCCCAAGGTGGCATATGAGTCCTAGATCACTAAATATGGGTGACACAATCCAAAAACACTTGAATAATGATTGGATGTTGGTTTATATTGGAGTCATCCTCAGAAAGATGCATTTAATAAGGCTTGTAGATGCAAAATAGGGCCAATTAAGGCATAGATGAGCCCAATTAGTAACGAAAACCCTAGATTAATGTGAAAGTGTGGTACAACACTTTACAACACCCTATATAAGGCATAATTAAGTTCATTTAGTTTACAAGGGTCCTAAACTTAATGTGAAGGTACAAATAAATACACTTTACAACATTAAATTAACGCAAAATTAGGTCTATTTAGCTTAAAAGGGACCTAAATCCAATGTGAATGTACAAAATACATTACAACACTAGATCAAGGCGACATTAGGTCCATTTTAATGTTAACCATTCCTAGATTAAGAGAGAAATTGTACCATCTCCAAGAAGGGCATACAATTTCCGTTATTACAAATTCTTTGTGATATTTTGATATTGAAGAAGTTCTAAGATTTGGGTCATCTAATTGGTTCTATTCCTTCTAGCTCTTACATCAACTCTTCTCATAAGGTTAACGAAGTAGGAAAATGGTCTTCTCCCATGTTGGATGTTTTGAAAATAAATATTGATGTCTCTTCTTAGGGTAATTTTGGTGTGGTTGGGATTGGTGGTATTAGATGTGATAGTAATAGTTTTGTTCACTTCTTGTTTTCTTATGTTACGACATTTGAGAATAATAACTAGATGGAGGTCCATGCTATCATTGTGGCTTTGGAGAAATCTTGTTCAAGCTAGGTTGGAAGTAGGTTATTTGTGAGATGGATACTATGATTTTGGTTTCCCTTTTGAAAAAATATAATTTTTGTGATTCTTCTTGGCACTTGGCATCTTTTGTGGAGAAAATTTTCTGCCTTTCTCAAAAATTTGATTCTCCCTCCTTTGTCCATATTCCTCATGAATGGAATGATGTTGTAGATTGTATAGCCAACTATGCTGTTGAGGTTGATGGTAGATGGAATATTTCTAGATTGGAAATCCCTATCTCTTGATCAATCTTCATAGCTTCTTCAACTTATTTAAGATGATTAGGGTTGATCATTGTTACTTTTTTCTTTATATGTTTGTTTGGTTTGTAATTTTTTTTTGTTTCCCTTTGGATCTTGGAGGTAGTGGTTTAATGGCTAACCTCATTACATTTTCATTTTTTGAACTTTAGTGACAATTGTTGTTGTTTAAAATTATTTTGTAATCTTTTCCATAATCTTAATTAATATAATTTTCATCTTTTTTTTGCCTTTTTTTGAAAAATATGTTGAGTTAATGTTGAGAGACGTTCTATAATGGCAACATTGGGTGGAGAGTAATGATGTGAGTGTGTTAACAAAATCTCTTTACTTTTTATCTTAAATTGACATCCATTTACATGTCAAAATATTAATATTTATAATAAGCATGACATAAAAATTTGTCTCCATATATGTAATAAATAACATAATTCCACAATAGAATATAAATTTAAGTAAAAGTTGAATTGATATCTCTCTTTTTTCTTAGATAAATGTATTTACCATATCTATACTAATTACATTTCAATGAGAAAGCATGAAAAAAATAATTTTAAATTTTAACAATTAAAATGTAATAATAAAATCAACCAAAGAATTAAAAAATCACCCTTATAAAAAAATTAATGTATTGATGAAACCAATCTTTTATACATATATAAAACTCAAAGCAAATATTTTAGTATTTCGAGAAAACTGACAATTGTTGTTTGTTACAAGCCAAATTGTACGAAAATCCACAGTTGAAAAAAAGCACATTTTAAGAGAAACTTTCAGAACTTTCCACACGATGTCGACGTAACCTGTAAAATATTCTGCGTGGGCAGGCATGCAAGTTATCGTTTACGTTCCTGCCATTGTTGCATTGCAGATGTCACATCAACTGCCGTACACCACTCATTTCCAAGCTCTACGAAATGCACTGAAGCTCTGTGGAATCTGCAGTTCTTTAGGCGATTCTTTTCACACAATTGCATGCAAAAGTTGGCTTTAAGATCTCCATTTTTGACACAGGGAAAGGAAAGTTACTCCTCATCTTCAGTGGCGTCTGCATCTTCTCTTTTCATGTCGATTTTAAAATGAATACATCTCCCAATGAGGAGATTTATTGGGCAGGTGACTGAATATGCTCTTCACTTTTCTTCCACTTCTCTGCACACCACTAATGTCTGTTCATGTCTTGTATCTTTAAGATAATTCTGTGCACTTTGGAAGGGAATGGTCGTATCAATTGATTGTGGATAACACTTGGTGGGCTTCATTGGTTACACCTGATAACATATAAATATTTTAGTGCCTCCATTATTCCTGCTCATTGTTTTCATTGTCTACGTGCCCCACTATTTTTTCTTTTTAATGCTGTAGATCTTTTGTGGGATAGACAGGAATGATTCGAATCCTTTCTACTTTTCTAGCTGGATCATGAGATGGAAGGCATAATGATTCAGTGGAGCAGGCATTTATTATTATTTTAGTGTTTTGGGGTGATAATGGCAATGCATGAGCTATGCTGTCTAGGAGATTGAGACAACACAACTAAAGAAGAGGACAATGGTGGAGAACAATCAGAGAGCTTTAGAGCTCCTACTATTCAAGTAATAAATTCCTACAAGAAAAAAGTGAAAAAGGAAGATGATATGTGGAACATAACTTTGATTATATAAAACGTTAAACTATAGTTTAATGAAGGCATTAAGGTTAAAAATATTGATGATTTGAAATCAATCTTATGAAGAATTATGGATCAATATTACGTTGAATTATGGTATTACAGACAAGATCTAGAGGTTCAATTGAGAGGTTGATATGTATTTATTGTTATTTCATATTTTAGATTTTTAAATGTTTGTTTTGTTACGAGGAATTATGGTATTAAGACAAGATCTAGAGGTACAATTGAGTGATTGATATGTGTTTATTATTGTTTCATATTTTTAAATGTTTGTTTAGTATAAGGTTAATTTATAAATATGTGTATATATTGATCATTTAGCTGCATTTTAATTATTGTTTTAAGTAATTATGATTATAAGATTAATTTGTAAATATGGATATATATTGATCATTTAATTGTATTTTAAATATTATTTGTTTTAAGTAATTATGATAATAAATTCTAGGTTTTTATTCAATTAAATATGTTATTTAGGAATTTATGTTTCTTTCTTATTATATTTATGAATTAAAAATTATTTTATTAAAATCTTTTAAATTTGAAAATATTGTAATTTGATTTATAATAGCAAATATACATATTACAAATTAAATTAGGTTATAGAACAAGAATTGAAAAATAATGTAGAAAGACTAAAAAAATGTGTAATTTGAAATTGAAAATGGGTTGCTCCTAATAACTTTGGCAATTATTTTGAGCACTCTTACTTTTTGAGAAGTGCTACTTCATAGGGTGGGTGTTGCTACTTGATAGGGGCACTGTTGTTTATTAGAAATATATTGTCCTCCTAGGTGCTACTATCTAGTGACCTTCAAATTTTTAGGAGACATCACTAGAATTTATTGATGATTCTACCACTTGTAGAATGTGAATTTGATGTTTTAGAAGAGAGACCCAGCTAGCTAAATATTGATTAAATAATTTTTTGTTTTCGCTTTTAGGAGATTTCCCAATCAATGCTCTATTTGGCCACTTTTAGCCTCAACACATGGGAATATTTTGAGTGTGTATCCCAATGTTGCATGTAGAGAAATGGATACCTAGAATACAAACCTTAGAAAGTCATATAAAATATTGTGGTGTGTGAATGTGATAGAGGGAAAGTTGATAGTGGAGATCACATAAATACAAAATTGGAGACAATAAGAAAGAGTTCTAAATTGTTAATATGAGGATTATAACAAAAGGTTTTTTTACTATGCTCAATAAGGGGATGAGAAATGGGAGAATAATGACTCGAAGAGGGAAATGGGAGGATCAAAAGGGAATGAGATTGAGAGATGATAAGGATCCAAATGAAACCTATTGATTTTGTGGCACAACGAGCTTCTAATCTACAATCTTTAGACCTTAAAATTTCTACTCTACATAACATAAATCTTCCTTGATCACTTGAGATAACTTAAAGATATTCAAATTTTTATTCTAAATAACATAAATCTTCCTTGATCACTTGAGATAACTTGAGAATCAAATTATGAGTGAACAATTGAGTGATTCTGTGATGGAACCCTAACAAATAAGAATAAAACCAGGTTTATAGATTAAATTATGTGAGATAAGCATTAAAAATATAGTAGGGAGTTATGGTTAAAATGGTCATTAGTGGTCAAAACAAAAAAAATTAAACATGGACAGCAATGTTCACTTATGCTAGTGTTTGGATAAAAGAATTAGATTATACTAGTTTCTTGAGTCAATTAGATGCCCAAATTTTTGGAGTTAGATGGGGATAGGTTTCTAAAGCTATTTCTATATATTTCATGTTTCTATTATCAATAAAAATACTATAAAATAGGTAATCTAGTACTTAAACATGATTATGGGCATGTATGACAAAATGAGTGTAAAAATGTCAAGTAAAAGTTACAAAGTAGACAATTCTTGACCTTATATTTCTAGCCATATGATTAATAAAACTAAGTGAAGAAGTATTTTAAAGTTAAATAAAGAAAAAAAACATGGAATAAATTATAATTCTTTTGAAAAGGATATAATAAAATGGATATATGAGAACTTCTTTTCTCTTTTGTTCACTTTGTTGGTCCTCCAAATTATTCCTAATAATCCAAGAGTATGCACACTAAAAATTTAACCTCATAGGTATAAGTTAAGTTAAAATTAGTATTTATGTCTATTAGTTATTGATTATGATGAATAAATCTTCCCCCATAAGCTTTATGCACCCATTCATTTTTCAAATCATAGTCTAGAGGGAAGTGTCTAGACAAAGAATTGAAAAAACCCAATTCATATGCCCCTAGAGTCCAACAAAACTCCCCATTTCAGCTGAGCATTGACCCTTGCTAGAATTTAACCTGTAGGTTGTTATAATCTAATCATAATATATTTGGGCCAATTGATAATAGAACATGCAATTTCCTCTATTCTTAAAGGCCTACAAGGCTTATGAGTATTTTGATTTTATATCTTTCAAAATAAAATCATAAAAAAACACAAAAAATAGATATTAACATTAATGGCATGTAAATTTGAATATCTTAACAAATTTAAAGCATCCAATGAGCTGGTTTACATCTTTTTCATTTAAACTTTTGGTTTGAATCTTCAGTGAGAATGGGATTTGACAACCTTGAGGGGCCCCTTGCGACTCCTCCTCCCCCTTCCCTTAGTACTATGGGTATTGTCTTGGGTAGTCCCTTAGTGATCCTTTTCAATGACTTGAATGGTGGGATAAAATTTTGGAAGAATGTCCTCATGGGAGGCAATTGTAAGGAACATCTACTTGGAAATGATGACCCAATGTGTGGTGTTAGAAGAAGAAATATATATCGAATTTCTTGATTCAACTGTTAATAGGATTATCTCTTACATGGAGAAAAAATTGGTGGGAAAGTTCTTTTAATTATGCCTTAACATTAACCTAGTTAGAAATGGGTCATGGCCAAATGATAGCTAAAGGTTAGTGTCTCTATGAGTGCAATGGTAGGAGGAAATAAATACACTAATTAGGATGCTGGTGGACCATGTGTGTTTTGGGAAAAACTCTTCTTCCCTTTGTAGATGGAAGTTGAGGTTTGACCCTAAAGTGGACCTAAACAAAGTTGCTCCTATTTGGGTTAGATTGTATAGCCTCCTGCTAGAGTTTCAGGATGAGGAAATATTTTCCTAGATAGTTAATAATTCCTTTGGCAATTTTTTCACTATGGATAAAGTGACAAAGGAGAAATACAAGTTAGTTTTTTTCTAGATTTTGTATTATTGTTGATGTCAAAGAGTCTCTTGACGTCTATAACTATTGAATCTAAGTTTAGGAAATGGAACCAACCTATTTTGTATGAAAAATAAAGAGTGTTTTGTCAAAATTATTAGAAACCTAGTGACGTACTCACTCAATTCCCAACCACTAAAAGTGAGAGCCAAAAAATTATAGAACCTGATAGATAAACTACAAAATCCAATTTAGAACAAGGGTCATCCCTTCTGATAAGACCTTATCAATATTATTAGGTTTCCTCATGGATCCTTGGATAACACACATGTGTCTTGGGACTCAACTCCTTACATGATGTTGTTTTTAAAAACTACTTTAGAAGACCAAGATACAAGGAAAAGCTTGGGAGTTGAACAATAGAAAAACTATCAGTCAGACTACTAGTTGAATGTGTCTTTGAATTTATATGATGAAGTTGAGGAAAGTGAGGTTCTTGGGTCCCTTATATAGAATTTTTCCTTGGAGAATTAAAGGAAGGCATGTTCCCTCTTCAGAAGGATCAAGAAAAATCCGTTCAACTGGACAACATAATCACTAACTCCAAGTCCTAACATTGTTATGAGGGTTCCCTCGTAGGTTAATCTAAATAGCATTTTAAATCATAAAAATGGGGAGGATGTCAAAGAAGAATCTCAAAAATATGCCTTGTCCTTGTCTAATTGGGATCAAGAATCAATAATTCCAGGGGTTGGGGCTAGCCCTCATAGTAGTTCACATTATATTGGGAATAGCAACTTGTAAGAATGGACCACCCAAAAGTGGAAGGGAAAGGTTACGAGGAATTATCATGTTATTACAGACAAAATCTAGAGGTACAATTGAGTGCTTGATATGTATTTATTTTTGTTTCATATTTTAGTTCTTTGAATGTTTATTTAGTGGGTATATATTGATCATTTAATTGTATTTTAATTATTGTTTTAAGTAATTATGATTATACGGTTAATTTATAAATATGGATAAATATTGATCATTTAATTGTATTTTAATTAGTATTTTTTATAAGTAATTATGACAATAAATTCTAGGTTTTTTTTCAATTAAATGTGTTATTTAAGAAAGTGGTTATTTTTTTGATATTTATAAATTAAAAAATATATTATAATTTTATTTTTATTTTTGAAAATATTGTAATTTGATTTATAATAGAAAATATAAATATTGGAAATAAAATTAGGTTAGAGATCACAAATTGAAAAATAGCGTAGAAATACTAAAAAAAGTGTAATTTGAAATTGAAAATGGGTTTTTCCTAATAATTTTGGGCAATGATTTTGAGCATGTTCTTACTTTTTGAGAAGTCCTACTTCATAGGGTGGGGGTTGCTTCTTGATAGGGGATCTGAATGTTTACTAGGAATATATTGTCCTCCTAGGTGCTACTATCTAGGGACCTTCAAATTTGTCGGAGACATCACTAGAATTCATTGATGTTCTCCCACTTGTAGAATGTGAATTTGATGTCTTAGAAGAGAGATAGATAGCTAGCTAAATATTTATAAAATAAATTTGTTTTTTCTTTTAGGAGATTTCCTCAATCAATGCTCTGTTTGGCTACTTTTAGCCTCAACACGTGTGAATATTTTGAGTGTGTGTATCCTAACGTTGTATGTAGAGAAATGGATACCTAGAATGAAAACCATAGAAACTCATATGAACTATTGTGGTGTGTGAATGTAATAGAGGGAAAGTGATAGTGGAGATCACATAAATAAAAAATTGGAGACATTAAGAATAAGAAAGAGATCTAAATTGGTAATATGAGGATTATAACAAAAGGTTTTTTTACTATGCTTAATAAGGGGATAAGAAATGAGAGAATAATGACTCAGAGAGGGAAATGAGAGGATCAAAAGGGAATGAGATTGAGAGATGATA
The DNA here is from genome assembly GCA_007258455.2 of Sequoia sempervirens. Classification (NCBI taxonomy): domain Eukaryota; kingdom Viridiplantae; phylum Streptophyta; class Pinopsida; order Cupressales; family Cupressaceae; genus Sequoia; species Sequoia sempervirens. Next base: position 173,028,979 of record VDFB02358134.1, on the reverse strand, counting down.
AGGATCTAAGTGAAACCTATTGATTTTGTGGCACAATGAGCTTCTAATATACAATCTTTAGACCTTCAAATTTCTATTTTGCATAACATAAATCTTCCTTGATCACTTAAAATAACTTAAAGATCTTAAAATTTCTATTCTAAATAACACAAATCTTCCTTGATCACTTGAGATAACTTGAGAATCAAATGAGTGAACAATTTAGTGAGTCTGTGATGGAACCCTAATAAATAAGAATAAAAATAGGTTTATAGATTAAATTATGTGAGATGAACATTAAAAATATAGTAGGGACTTATGGTTAAAATGGTCATTAGGGTTCAAGACAAAAAAAATTGAACATAGACATCAATGTTCACTTATGCTAGTGTTTGAAAAAAAGTAATATATTATACTAGTTTCTTGAGTGAATTAGATGCCCAAATTTTTGGAGTTGGATGGGGATACATTTATAAAGCTATTTGTATATATTTCATTTTTCTATTGTCAATAAAAATACTATAAAGTAGGTAATCCAATCCTTAAACATGATTATTGGCATGTATGACAAAATGAGTGTAAAAATGTTAGGTAAAAGTTACAAAGTAGAATTTTTTTGACCTTATATTTCTAGCCATATGGTTAATGACACTAAGTAAAGATGTATTTTAAAGTAAAATAAAAAAACACATGGGATAACTTATCAATTTATTTGAAAAGGATATAATAAAAGGGATATATAAGAGTTTATTTTCTCTTTGTCTTATATTCTCTTTTGTTCACTTTGTTGGTACTCCAAATTGTTCCTAATGATTCAAGAGTATGCACACTACAAATTTAACCTCATAGGTATAAGTCAAGTCATATGAGAGCTTCTTTTCTCTATCTTCTATTCTCTTTTCAAATCATATTCTAGAGGGAAGTCTCTAGATAAAGAATTAAAAATACCCAATTCCATATGCCCCTAGAGTCCAATAAAACTTCCCATTTCATTTGAGCATCGACCCTTGTTAGAATTGAACCTATAGGTTGTTATAATCTAATCATAAGCTATTTGGGGCAATTGATAAGAGAACATACAATTTCCTCTATTCTTAAAGACCTACAAAGCTTAGGAGCATTTTCCTTTTACATATTTCAAAATAAAATCATAAAAAATAAAAAAAAATAGATATTAACATTAATGGCATGAAAATTTGAATATCTTAACAAATTTAAAACACCCAATGAGCTGGCTTGCATGGAAATGGGATTTGACAATATTGAGGGGCTCCTTGCAACTCCCCCTCCACCTTCCCTTGGTACTATGGGTATTGTCTTGGGTAGTCCCTTAGTGAATCGAATGGTGGGATTAAAGTTTGGAAGAATGTCCTCATGGGAGGTGATTGTAAGAAACATCTACCTGAGAATGATGACCCAATATGTGGTGTTAGAAGAAGAAATAAAAATTTAATTTCCTAATTTAAATAATAATAGGATTATCTCTTCCATGGAGAAAACATTGGTGGGAAAGTTCTTTTCATTATGCCCTAAAATTGACCTGGTTAAAAAATGGGTCATGGCCAAATGACAACTGAAGGGTAGTGTCTCTATGAGTGCAATGACATGAGGAATGTTTCTCTTTAAATACACTAAACATGATGTTGGTGGACCATGTCTATTTGGGAAAAACTATCTTTCCCTTTGTAGATGTAATTTGGGCTTTGACCCTAAAGTGGACCTAAACAAAGTTGCTCTTATCTAGGTTAGATTCCATAGCATCCCGTTGGAGTTTTTGGACAAGGAAATCTTTTCCTAGATAGTTAATTCCTTTGGGAAATTTTCACTATGGATAAAGTGACAAAGGAGAAATAAAAGTTAGTTTTTTCTAGATTTTGTTATTATTGATGTCAAAGTGTCTCTTGAAGTCTATAACTATTGAATCTAAGTTTGGGAAATGGAACCAACCTATTTTGTATGAAAAATAAAGAGTTTTTTTGTCAAAATTGTTAGAAACCTAGTCATGTATTCACTCAATTCCCAACCATTAAAAGTGAGAGACAAAAAATTACAAACCAATGGAGAAACTACAAAATCTAATTCAAAATTTGAAGGGTGACCCCTTCTAATAAGAACTTATCAATATAATCAGGTTTCCTCATGGATCCTTGGATAGCACACATGTGTCTTAGGAGTCAAGTCCTAACATGATGAGGTTTTTAAAAACTACTTTAGAAGACCAAGATAAAAGGAAAAGCTTGGGAGATGAACAATAGAAAAACTATCGGTCAAACTGCTAGTTGATGTATCTTTGAATTTGTAAGCTAAAGTTGAGGAAGGTGAGATTATTGGGTCCCTTATATAAAATTTTTCCTTGGAGAAGAAAGAGGAAGGGGTGTTCCCTCTTTAGATGGATCAAAAAATCTACTTCAATTGTACAACACAATCACTAACTCCAAGTCCTAATATTACATTATGAGGGTGCCCTCCAAGGTTAATCTAAATAGTATTTTAAATCATAAAAATGGTGATGATGTCAGAGAAGAATACCAAAAATATGCCTTGCCCTTGTCTAATGAGGATCAAGAATCAACAATGCCAAGGGTTGGGGCTAGCCCTCATAGTAGTTTGAACATAATATTGGGAATAACAATTTACAAGATTAGACAACCCAAAAATGGAAGGGAAAGGGTCCCTCTACTTGAGGGTTGTTGATGGAGGAGAAAATGTTAAGGTTGGAATGCCATCTAATAGGAAACCAAAAAAAGAGATTTCTCAAGAAATTACCAATGATAGGTAAAGAAACTTGGAGGTTTCTTTCAATAAAAATTATAAATGAGGATCTTGTCATGGAACATTAGAGGACTCAATAGTCCTCACAAGCAGTTTTTAGTCAAAATATGTATTTATGAGAATGAGATTGACATTCTTCGTTTTCAAGAAGTCAAAATGACTAAAGGAAAATTTAAAATCATTGCTAAGAACATCTATAGCTAAATGTGGATTTTTGCATTAGTGAAGCCCATGGGCATCAGGTGGGATTATAATGATGTGGAATCAAATTAATTGTTGTGGCTCATAATTAAGCCATTCTAGAAATAGTATGGAAGCGAGGTTCCTCTCCACTAATATGGAGTGAATTACTTCTAATATTTATGCTATGAATTCTATAAATATTAGAAGAGATGTTTGGGAGAATATTTCTTCCCTTATAAATGCTAAAAAGGAAGCTCATTAGATGGTTATAGGATATTTTAATACTCCTCTATATCCTTCTAAAAATATGGGGGAAATAATGGACTATTAAGAAAATATGACAGATTTTGTTGATTTTCTAAATGTTACTAGTGTGATGGATATATGCCTAAATGGTCAATTTTTCTCCTTGACCAATAGTAGAGTGAGAGAATATTATTCAAGTTAAGTTGGATAGATTCATTATCTCTTCCAACCAATAAATTGTTAACACTAAACTCTTTTCTCTTTCCAAGGATGGTTTAGACTATAACTCACTTCTTCTCATTTGGGAGGAAAGAAACATCAACGTCCCTTATCAATTTAAATATGAGATCATGTGGGATACTCACCTTGAATTTAGCTAATTTTCATTGTTTCTTGGTGGAACATTTCCTTTCAAGGGTCTATTACATGTTTAAATTTTCTTGAAAATTGTTCATCATTAAGAATAAGTTCAAATTTTGGAATAAATTCTCCTTTGATAATGCCTTTGAGTAGAAAAAAGTACATTCTAACAAGTTGTTGGATGGCCACATAATTATGGTTAAAGGGGACACTTCAAAGGAGACTTCTCTCTTGGATAATGATTTGATCAAATAATGAAAAAACTTGATGAGGAAGAAGGAGATATATGGGAAATAAAAATACATAATTTAGTGGTTAAAGGAAGGGGATAGTAATACTACTACCTTTCATCAATCTAAACTATGACATAGAAAGAGGAATACCATTTCCAAGCTTATTGATGAGGGAGGCTGAAGCTAATTTTGATGATTAGGTGGGCCAACTTGTGGTTAGGTACTTTGAGTTTTTACTATCAAAACAAAATTTCATACTCTTGTTGAAAAGATAATAGACTACATCCCCTCCTTACTCTCATAAGAGGATTAAATCTTACCATCATCAAATTAGTCATGAAAGATGAGGTCAAAGATGCGTTTTCTATGGGATCCTACAAGGTTATGGGCTTGGATGGTTCCCCCTACTATTTTTTAGGTTTTTTGGGAATTCTTTGGGAAATATGTAATGGATCTTGCTAGAGAATTCGATAGATTTGAGAGGGGTGCTACCACAATAGTGGTTTACACTTTCTGGGAGATCCTGATTTTTGCTGAAATCACATGTTTTTAGAAAATATAATGATTTAAGCCTTGAAAAGTTCCATTTAAAGGATTCAAATTGAAGAGGCTTTGATCAAACCACCTTATCTACCAATTCCCCTGGGATAGAACCCCGCTAGTTTTAAACCATACCTATAACAGAGTCTCCTTTACACCTATCAAAATGCTAATAAAAAACCACTTTTGATTTACCTTTTGGGGGATCAAATGAATTTCATTTAAATTTATTTTGTATTATGGCAAGTGCTTATTATAAGCTTCAAAAAAATATAATTTTAATTAAGTCTATTTGATTATTATATTTATTTTTTTATTTCTTGTAGAAGATGCAGGTTTTCACAAAAAATCAAGCTCTCTATTCTGCACATGTGGAAAAATAGAAGATTATCAAAAAAATAAAATTGAAAAATATGAGTGCACCAGATATTGAAGTCCTTGATCCAACAAAAAAAACTAAAATTGAATTTAGATACATTGAAATTTTTTTATGTGTTATACGGTCTACCTATGTCTGAATTGTAATTGGTTTTCAACTTTGAAACTTGATTAAGGAAAAAATATTCAATAAAAAACTATGAAACCAATTGGAAGCAATAGATATCATAGTTATAAATCTAAATTAAAAAAAAAAAAGAATTTTATCCTTCATGGAAAAAAAGTTGTGTTATATGGTGAGCGTCACTCCTTAAAAATGGTGTTTACTAAAAAAAAATAGTTTTTGAAGGCAATGGAAAAAGAAGTGTAATATGATTCCAAATTTTTTGAAAAAAATAAATTTAGAATCTACAGACAAAATTTCACAAATCACTAGTTTTCATCATCTTCAAATTCCTCACTGTTTAGCCGCTATAGGTGTATGAAAGTGAAGATTTAGTTAGAAAAAATTAGTTTAGTGTCTAGTTTGGCCAAAAATTGTAAACCAGTATTGTGGGATCATCGAGAGAATGTTGAAATAAATCAACAAAAACTTTATTTCTTTGGTCCCTAAGATATCTAATCTTGTATTTATGGGGGATTTTAGGCTTATCAACCTTTGCAATACAACCTATAAGGTCTTCTCCAATTTTTTTGTGTCTAGAATTCAACCTTTGTTGGATAAGTTGATATCTAATTCTCATAAAGGATTTTTTCCAGGAAGGCAGATTTTGGATGCCACCATGACCACCCATGAACTTATACACTCCATGAATATGATTCACACACAAGTTACAATCTTTAAGCTTAATAAATCCAAATATTATGATAGGGTATCTTGTGAATTCTTATTCAAGGTTCTTGAAAATTTCAACTTCTAGGATAAAGTAATCAACTTGATATATGTGAGTGTATTAATACTTCAAAATTCTTGATGTTGGTCAATATAATCCCTCATGAATTATTCAATTTTGTTGGGGGAATAAGGTAGGGAAACCCCTTTTCGTGTTACCTATTCATCTTAATGGAGGAGGTTATTGGAAAGAATATAATGAATATGATTAGGTCTGGGGAGTTGAAGGGTTTTTAAAGCTTCCACCTCAACTCAACCATGTGCTATTCAAAAATTTATAGATGATACAATTATCTTTGGAAGTGATTTTATTTTGGAGGCTATGCAATAGAAACATTTCTTGGAGGTTTATGCTACTATTAGCAATTCTTGCCCTTTTTCCCAACTAGGTATACAAGGATTGTGCTTACATGAATTTGTATTTTTTAAGGATTTCTTAGGTTTTACAAATGTGATTTACATAGTGCTCTATTCACACATCAGTTAAAAACATATGTTTTTTTGTAAAAATTGTTTCAAGGGTCTTAAGTGGTTCAAAATGTTAAAACTTGTTTAATATGACCTTCACTAAGTCCCAAAAAAGAATATATTCACTTTCTATGACAAGATTAATGAGTTAAAGGTTGAAATATAAGGGGTCATGGGTCATTTTGTGAAAGGTCATGTTGTTATAAAAATCATGTTTAAATATTTATATTTTTCAAGGAAAGTGCTTTTCCATGTCTAAAATAAGCATGTCCCACATTACATTCATGTATTTGTTTTATCAAAGGTTGAAAAAGAGGTTTTCATGTAGAATAAACTTTACAATATACAAAAAGTAAGTACTTGTCCACTGGAGGGAAGTTCTTTCAATTTCTAATTGTGTTCTAGCCATAGAAACACAATGGAGGGTCAAGTTAGGTTACCTTCCTTGAGTTGGGTCATGGTTTGCTGAGTTAGAGGTTGATTATTGTTCTTAGGGTTAGGTTTTCAAGTGTTGGAGCCTTTATCTCTACCTTTTCCATGCCTCTTCCAAGATTTTCTAATATCTTACAGTTTTCTCAAATTGGAAGATCAAATAAATACTTCAATGAGTTGTTGTATTCATGGAGTAGGCTTGTCATCATCTTGGAAAAGATAAAATTTTCAAGAATGAAGCAATGATTTTTGTGAAAGGGTAAATGCCAAGATATTGAGCAAGTATCAAACCTAGATCTAGATGACAAAAGGTAGAATTCTCACAATCCAGGGTCCTACATGTGTTTGAAAAGGCTAGACGTGTTATGAACAAAACTTTTTGAGTTATTGAAGACATTGTTTTGCTCTAAAAAACATGAAGAATGTGTTGGATGAAAGAGGAAAATATATAAAAATGTAAATTCATAATCTTGGATTTGCGATGGTAAGAAAATTCCCATATTTATGATCTATTTACACTCAAGTATTCAACAATGGATTAAACCATTGGAAAATTAGTTAGGTGATGATATCATTTTTGAGTTGATACATGAGCACCTTGGTATATTTTAAGAGTAGCATATGATACTACTATGCAAGGTTCTATTGCTATTTCTATTCAAGAACTATTAAAGCTTGTTGGTTTGAAAGCATCTTAAGATGATAATATGTCTATTACCTCTAATGCTCAAGAAAATAACATGAAATCTTTTGATCATTGTACTATCATAAATTGTCACCCTTGAAAATTTCACTATGTTTTGTTCCCCTTTAAGTTATTGGACCTAATTGAGTACTTAATTTCCTAAATTATGTATTCTACAACTTATCTTGAACATTTACCAAAAAATTTTAAGCATAAAACAAATTCTCTCATTTAATACTTTTCCCTTGACTCCATAAGTTTTGAAAAATAGGCTCGAGACACTAGCGCCTAGGGTGCCTATGTCCCCCTATGTTGGCTCCAAATTCAAATATGTCGATGTCAACATTTTATTATTTGAAATTCAAATATCTAAAGTCATTTGTCATGACTTGAGTTTTGGGAAATTAGGATAATAACATATAAATACATAGTTATTACATCATTTGAAAACTAATAAGGAAGAACAAGAAAATTATTGGAGAACTTATGATCAAGAGAATTATCTAGCAAGTCAAGAGAAACCATTAGAGATTTATTGCAGCAATTCAAGATTCAAAAATCATGTCAAAATTTATGTGAGTGTTTTCATGTTCATGTTTTCATATTGTTTGTGAAGACTAATCCTTGTAGGTCTCCAAGCAATTCAAGCCCTTCAAGCCAATCAAGCAAGAAATATTCAAGCCTTGAGGAGATGTGTATGAATTCAGTGCTTCAAAGAAGATATTGAAAGGTTGTGAGTTGCAACACTTTATGGATTCATTATTCCTTCCTATCATTTATCTTTCTATCATTGGCATTGCCATTTCCATTGTGGAAGTGGAAACACTAACACGGGGTTTGACCAAGGCAAGCCCCTAAATGGCACAACATTTCTTCTCTCTTTGAATGTGTAGGTTTCATGTCCGAAGAAGATTGAAGATCAATTATTTACTGTTGAAATTGAAACCCTACACCTTGAAAACTCATAGTTCCTCAGTTAAAGAATTATCTAACAGTGATCCAAAAGTGCGACAAGTGAGAATTGGAAGCTTTGATCTAACACTAGAGGATTGCAAAAATAGATCTAAATTTACATTACAAAGATATTTGCACCTAGGTCACCTATGTCCTCCATTTTCAGCTCTAGATTCAAACCATAGGTGCACAATGTCCCAGTCAATCCATTTTGTAGTCTGTTTCTGTCTATGATTTCATATCTACTGTATTTGCATTAGAATAATAATTTGCATCATTAGGTCAATTGAATAATTGCATTTCATCCTTAGGTCACTTTCATATTTCGTTAATGGCTAGTTGACTCACCTATGATGTTGTAAGTCAATCATATACCTTTTCCAAATCTAATCAAACCCCCACATTAACAAACATATCACTATTCCAAATGAAAATTGGGGGAGAGGTGTTCAAACCATAAGGTGAAAGCTCTAAGGTTCACCTTTCCCCACGTTTATTTTTGGTGAACCTAACATGTTAACATTATATACCTTCTAAAATTTGAAGCATTTTATCTTAGATCTAGATTTTGTATTGAATTGTTTTGCAATTTTCATTTAATCATTCACTTTTGTAAAATAAAAAGCATAAAAAATTCAAAAAATTCATATCATATTGCATCATAGGTTGCAATAGGGTTAGTTTCAATCCTTATAGCTTAGATCTACATTCCAAATTCATTTAAAAATCTACAATTAGGTCATTTAAAATCTAAAAACAAAAAAATGAAAGTGTCATTTGCACTCATTTAGATATCTTGCATATAACTAAAAAGTGAAAAATTGCATTATTTTCTTTCAAAAATAATATTCACATCATCGTTTTCAGATTTAGCATATTAGAATTAGTTGATTTTTGCATCCTATATTTGGAAATTTCATTTACAATTGTCATTTATTGTTTAAGCATTTTCAACATTCTTGCATACTTGCATTTTGAATTACATTATCATAATTGAGAAAATTTTGGAAAAATATTCACTATCAAACTTGTTTGTGCATAGAAAAAGAAACCTTAAACAATATCACATATAGCCAAACTTTTAATTTTGCAAAAACCTACTTAGGACATAGGTGCTCTAGGTGCCATAGTCTTTCCTATTTTGGCTCATATTTTTGTCAGACATCTGTCTCTGTGTTCTCTATCTGTTTCTGCTCTCTGATTTTTGTTTCTGAGTGTTTTACTGTGACTGTTTGATAGTTTTTTTGAAACTTGTATGAGTTTTATGACTTGGTGTCCTATTGCCAATACTATGATGAGATGCACTTGTAGACTTATGGCATCCAATGTTGTTACATTACATTTTCTATGGATCTTGAGTGTCTCAAATCTTTCACGCAAGGTATTTCCTATACCATGCCCATTTTAGAATCAATCCCTAATCCTACCATACCAATAAAAACTTCACTAAGCAAGTACCTTTATGGATTTTTGGACTGTTGTTGTCCATGTTCTTGAAGAAAAACTAAAATGATTAGACCAAGACTTAGATGGATTACAAGACTACCTAAGCATTGAATCCTTAGCTAGGAAAATAGTGCCTATATTGGATAACTTAAGGAAGCTACTTAATGATGCCCAAATATTAGAGGTGTTGTGTATCCTAGCCCATATTATGGACACAAGCATTCCTATGATAGCTAGTTGCACTAAAGCTTTGAGATACACTCAAAGCCAAGGAGGAAGTAAAATATCTCTCCTCACAACTATTGCCTCTATTCCTACATATACATTGCTATCTGTAGCATCAATGATACAACCAAAAAATGGAATAACTCCAACCATAGGGTTCTCTAGTGGAAATCCTTATAACTTCATGACATCACATATGAAATCTCAAATTTCATCATCGCTAATAAATTGGTAACATAATAGTCCACCAAGAACTTATACAATCCAACCATATTCACCACATTCCCAAAACATGTCAAGCAATGACTTTTTCATCAGAAATTTTGCAAAACATAACTTCACTCCAACAATAAATTTCAACACTGAACCGATCTCAAAATGGAAAACCATCACAATATGTCAAAAGGATCCCTTTGTCACTTGAAATTTTAAGAACAACCATGCCGCTAAACATGAAGATCTCTAAGTTTGAGAAGTATAATGATAAAGGAGATCCTAATAGTCATATATTGGATTATACGACATTGTGTAGTGATTTCATCTTTTAAAATAATCTCCTAGCTAAACTCTTTCTTAGGTTGTTGAAAGAAACAACATTGGAATGGTTTTTCTCATTATCGAATAATTTGATTCATTCATTCAATGAACTTGTTGATGCATTCCTACAACATTTCCAAGCAAACATAGGTCCAAAAATTACATTAACTGATTTATTGAGGTGAAAACAAGGAAAAAATGAAAAAGTGAAAGACTTCATAGGATGATATTAGTTACCATACTCACAAATCAATCTTACTCTTCTTGATTCGGATGTTCAAAGAGTGTTCATTGAGAACTTACAATGTGACATTAGGGATAAGATCTTATTGATGAGATATCCATCTTTCACACGCTTGTGTATAACTCTTTGTGACTATCAAAATGCGATTAGTCAGTATGAAGATTCATCTTCATCAAATCCTACTAAGAAATCCAAATCCACACCTCAACACAACTATCAACCATTCGAAAAGAAAAACTAGAACTTTATCAAGATAAACACCCCTTAAATAGCTAACCACTTTGACCCACAAGCTGCTGCCATAAGTTCAACTCCATATCAATTTAGAGCAAGAGATAAACAATTCATACGGTTTCTTGATTCCCTTCATTCGATCATGTTGAAAATTTTGAGAAAAACCTTAATCCAATTACGTCCGATTAGACCTGTGGACATAACCAAATCTATATCTCCAAGCTTTAACACAAAAACCTTTTGTCAATATCATCACACACATGGACATAATACATAGCATTACATACATCTTAAAAATGAAATTCAAGACCTCACCAACTCTAATAACATCTAGTTGGGTAATGTTAATGATAAAGGTAATAAGTCCATTGCCCCACCTAACCAAAATTTTCACCAATCCAATGCCAAACCATTCATCCAACTTTGTGTAAGCTTGCGATGATAAAAATGATGATATGAATGTTGACAAGTGTTGAGTGCACAAGACAACTGAGAAGGGTGGTGAATCAGTTGTACCTTAAAACTTCAAAACCTTCATTAATATTCAGATCAATATTCATTCATTAAACCCTTAATCTGTTATGATGATTAATCATGAAATGTAAATAACATAAACTGAAGCAACTTAACACCATACACAAGAGAGCACCATATTTATGTGGAAAACCCAAGAAGGGAAAAACCACGGTGAGGATTAGCTCACAATATAAGTAATATCAACATCGAATATGATAGGGATCACTACCCAAAGAAGAAAGGCTCACTACCAAAAGGGTGATTGCAAAAAGATGGGGGGCCAAAAAGTGGCCAATTTACTTTTTCATCCTGAAATAGTGAAAACGTGAGCGCATTATCGGTTGGTAGTGACCAAGCCTAGGCTCGGTCATTACAAAGTCATAACACGAGTGTGTTATAACACACTCGTGTTATGGTTTAAATTTCAAAAAACGTGCACATTTTGAGTTCAAAAAATGTGCATTTAAAAAAAAAAAAACATTTCCAAAACATGAGCGTGTTATAACGCGCTCGCATTTTGGTCTACATTGAATTTTTTTTCTTCTTTTTTTCTTGTCTCTTTCTTCTTGTTATCTTTTAGGGAAACTATATACATGAAATAAATATGTAAGTATAAGTTGACATTTACATATGGACATTTACTTTCTTATAATTTAAGTTATATTTCATGTACATAGTTTCAAGATGTTTGTGAGTGGTTTCATATCTCTAGGAGTTATAATTCAAATTCTAGTTTTTGGAAGATCTCACCAATTTTAGACAGTCAAATTTGAGTAATCAGGGGGTCAAATTTTAGTAATCAGGAGGTCAAATTTCAATTCTCAACAAGTTTTATCATCTTTCTCACTCTATCTCACTCATTGTTTATCCCTTATGCTCTAGACCTCTTTCTCACACGCTCTCCTTTCCTCTATACTTATATCTATCTCACCTCTCTCTACTCATCCCTCTCTTATTCCTCCTCTCCTCTTTCCTCTCTAATTTTCTATCTCTAATTCTCTCTATCTCCCCTCTCTCTTCCTCTCACCCACCTTCCCTCTCTACTTCACTCTAACCTATCACTCTACCTCTCTCTCCCTCCCTCATCTCTCTCTCAATCTCTCCACCTTCCTCCTTCCCGCTCTCTCTTCCTACATCCCACCCACCTTCCCTCTCTACTTCTCTTTATCTAACCTATCCTTCTCTTCCTATATCTCACCCTCCTTTCTCTCTCTCTCTATCTTAATCTCTCCTCCTTTCTCCTTCCACTCTCTCTCTCTCTCTCTCTCTCTCTCTCATTCTCTCTATCACACTTCTCTCTCCCTCTGTCCCTCCTCTCCTTTCTAATTATCTCTATCTCTCTCCATCCCTCTTTCTCTATCTCACCTCTCTCTCTCCCTCCCTACCTTTTCCTCTCTCTCTACTCCTCCCTCCCTCCTCCCCCTCTCTATTTCTCCTTTCCTATATACTTCTCTCTCTATATATCTCTCTCTCTCTCTCTCTCTCTCCATCTCTACCTCCTGAGCCCACATTCCATTTCTCTCTCCCTCCCTCTCTCCCTCTCAATCTCCCAACCTTCCTCCTTCACTTTGTGTTTCTCTCTCACAAACTCCCTCCCTCCCCCATCTTGATCTCTAACTCTCTCCTTCCCTCTCTACTCTCTATCTCATATTCTCTCTCTCCATCTCTCTCTCCCTCTCTCTCTCTCTACTCTTTATCTCTTATTCCCTATATACGTCTCTCTCTCTCTCTCTCTCTCTCTCTCTCTCTCTCTCTCTCTCTCTCTCTCTTTGTATCTCCCTCTCCCTCACTCCTTCCCTCTCTCTCTCTCCATCTCTCTCAATCTCCCCACCTTTCTCCTCTCTCTCTTCTTCCCTATATACTTATATCTATCTCACCAATATCTCTCACTCCATCCCTCCTTACCTCTTTAATTCTCTCTCTCTCTCTCTCTATTTATCACCTCTCTCTTCCTTCCTCCCACCCAGCTTCCCTCTCTACTTCTCTCTAACCTATCCCTCTCTACTTCACTCTCTCTCCCTCCATCCTCTCTCTTAATCTCTCCATGTTCCTCCTTCCACCCTCTCTCCATATCTTATTCTCTCAATCTCACTTCCCTCCCCCATCTCTCTCTAATTCTCCCTCCCTCCTCCCCCTTCTATATCTCTCCTTCCCTATATATACTTATCTCTATCTCTTTCTCTCAATCTCTACATCTCTCTCCCTTATTCCCTCTCTCTCCCAGTCTTTCCCCTCTCAATCTCCTAACCATCCTCTCTCTCTCTCTCTCTCTTCTTTCCTCTCTACTCTTTATCTCACCATTCTCTCTGTCTACTTCTCCCTCACTATCTCTTCTTCCCTATATACTAATCTCTATATCCCTCACTCCATCTCCACCTCTCCCTCCCTCCTCCCCTCTTCCCTCTCTCTCCCTCTCTCTCAATCTCCCCACCTTCCTCCTCTCACTCTCCTTTCCTCTCTACTCTCTATCAAGCACCATTTTATCTCCCTCCTCCCTCCCCTCCTCTCTCTCTCCCTCCCTTCCTCCCTCCCTCCTTCCCTCTCTAATATTATCTATCTCCTCCTTTCCCTCCCATCCTTCCTCCCACCCACCTTCCCTCTCTACTTATCTCTATCTAATCTATCCCTATCTACCTCTCTCTCTCTCTCCCTCCCTCCTCTCTCTCAATCTCTCTGCCTTCCTCATTTTCTCTCTACTTGTCTCCCTCTATCACCTATCTCTCTCCTTCCCTCTTTACATCTCCCCTATCTCTCTCTCTCTCTCTCCATCTCACCCTCTCTCTTAATCTCCCAAACCCTATATTGAATATCATAAATCCTAATCCCTATACCCTGAACCCTACACCCTCAAACCTCATCCCTATACCCTCAACCCTATAACTTATACCATGAACACTATCCTTTAACCATAATAATAAAACTTGAACCCTACATTCAATCTTTTACCCTAAATCCTCATTGTATGAAAAAATGCTTCAAAGAAATGGGGTCTCATGATGATGTACATCAATGTGAGATCCCATTTCTTTGAGGCATTTTTTCATACAACAAGAACTACCTTTTCAATGTTACCACATTGATGCATTAACAAGGTAGTGAGATTAGTGCTAATTGTTCAAATCCCATTTCTATGAAGGATTTTTTTCATAAAATGAGCACTAAGCTCACTACCTTGTCAATGCGACCACATTAAAAAGGTAGTGCTCGTTGTATGGAAAAATGCCTGAAATAAATGGGGTCTCACGGTGATGTACATCACCATGAGGCCCCATTTATTTGAGGCATTTTTTCATACAATGAGCACTCCCTTGTCAATGTGTCATTGTGGGAGAATTAACAAGGTAGTGCTCGTTGTATTAAAAAATGCCTCAAAGAAATGAGGTATCACTGTGATGTACATCACCATTAGACCCCATTTCTTTGAGGCATTTTTTCATACAATGAGCACTACCTTGTAAATGCATCAATGTGGTAGCATTGACAAGGTAGTGCTCACTTGGTGCAGGAGCACTTTTGCAATATCTTGATTCCATCATGTTAAACCTAATAGGTTGATTAAATTTTGGTGTTCCAACATTCTATTAGGGTCCTTCAAGTCATTTCTCATGTATTAGTGTCATATTTTGCAAGAAAATGTGAAAAATGTAAAGTTGTCAACAAATATTGACAAAATTGCACCATTATGTAAAAGTTGCATTAGGAAGTTGAAGTGACATTTAGGATTTTAGGTCATTGAGAAGTAGTTAGAAAATTAAAATTAAGTTGTATTGCCTTTAAAAAGGATTTTTCATGCATTGTAACTTTGAGGGTGATTGAAATGAGAAGATAGAATAAAGGAAAACTTTGATTTTAAGCAATTTCTACAGAAAATATGTGTTTCCAGACATATGTACAGACTGTAAAACGTGCATAATTGGTTGTAAGTGTTGTGGCCTCCAATCACCTTCCATATGAATCTTGTTTCATGCATTTTTGTGAACATTTGAATTAGATATCATTGTTTCTCTCATAACAGTTAGAAACCCTTACTAGGGTCAACAGTGAGTCACTTGATAATTATGTTTCTCTTTTATCTGTTGGAAAAATCATTTGGTTTTTGGTGAAATTGTTCTTCTGTGTATGAAGTCTCATACTCAAATGGTTTTGAGTCAAGGTTATAAGGATTAAGGCGTTGCAGATTGAAGTTTGACTATTTTTTCTGAGTATTCAGTTTGTAACAAGTTTGTGGAGTGAACCTAATCTAGGGTTTGCAAGAATATACATGGGAACAAACTTATGATGCATTTATAAGCTTGTACTAGTCCATTTACACCTATTTGAAGTATTGGGACAGTGAATTTGTATTGGGAGGTTGAATATCCAATAACCCCTATTTTTCATGAAGACCTAATGAGACCTAATACAGTATGAGATTGTAGTCTTTCAAGCATTTGTTCCAAGAGACCTATATCTTATCTTACACTATGTTTTAAATAAGGAAAATGGGTAACTAAAAATATAATTTTCTTGGGTTTTCATGGTGTAAATTGTGAGAAAATATCTAACAGACCTACTAGAGAGAGGGCAGGGTAATGAAGGAATCACACCTAAACTATGTTCTTGGGGTTTGAAATGAGTTTATTCATGTTGAATTAAGCCTTTTAAAGCTGTTCCACATGTTGAAGTAATTATATGTGTCTTGGGTTCAAAGTTTGGTTCTTGGTGGCTTGAAGGTGCCACAGATGTACATTAGGAACAATCCTGATGAATGATGGTAAAATGAAAGGGTGGATATTGTGACTTATGTATTAGTTTGATTTGGTTATGCCTTTGAAGACAAAAGTTAATGTTTGTAGAAAAAGTGCCATGGTATGTATCTAAGGACAATAGTGAAAGAATTTGAACTTTGTTGATGTTTGAGGGAAATATAGTTGAATAAGAGTGTCAAAAGAAGGTGAGTTAGAGATGTTTTGAGTTAGTCAAATTGAAATAGTTGAAGGTGTTGATTCTTCCTCTGTACTTGCATCAGATTGGTATCAGAGCCCGAGAAAGATTTGGGCTAGTGAGTTGTGGTATTATGGTTTTGTATTTGGTGTTGGTTGTGGTTTTGTGTAGGTCAAAAGAACCTAGTTGCTGCCATTGAGAAGGCAGAGAGAGTTGAGAAGTTGAAGCAAGGAGGAAGCTTGCTTGTGAAGATGGAGAATTTGAGAAGATGTTTGTAGGTAGAGGAAGAAAGGAAGAGACAAGAGATGATTGACAAAGAGATAGCTAAGTTAAAGCAAGAGATGAGGAGAAGAGAAGAAGAGTTCAATGATTTTTATGCAGAGTCCATGATGAAGATGGAATAGTTGTATAGACAAGCAACAAGTTGGCACTTGACAATTAAGAAGAAGGTAGTATGGCCTATTCAAAGGCTAATGAAAATGAGAGCAACTGAACTTGATGTGAAGACAAATGAACCATTAATGGGAGAAGGTAATGAACAAGCAAAGGTGGATAAAAAAGATGATTTGTGGGAAAGATTTGCAGCCATTGAGAGGGAATGGAATAGCAAGGTTGAAGGTGAAAAAACTAAGCCAAATATGGTGACGATGGTAGAAAAGGAAGAAAGGAATATTGATGAATAGGTTGTTGTGGTGAATCAAGTTGTTGTTGATGGTGAGATTGCTGATCAGGTTGATGACCAAGTTGCTGATAAGGAATGGCAAGAGTGTCCAAGACAGTTGGAAGAAGATTTCATGTATGATACTAATCAATTTTTTTTTTGTCAATGAAATTTCTATTTTATTTGTTCCAGTATAGGTATCTAAAAAGGCAGATTGAAAAAGGCAATCATTTCGATTTGATAGGCCCAAATACTTAAGAAAAAGAATGGGTAGACCAAGAGTGAAGATTTTGAATTTAGTTGGTGAGCAAGGTATGAATTCGATTTGCATGGACAAGATGAAGCCCAAGGTGAAGATGAAAGTGATAAGAAGAATTTTAAGGTGGTAGAGCATATAGAGAGTTGAAGACTTGTTGGCAACATCAATCCAAGTGGACTTGAATTCTTTTTCTTGGCTGAGAGTATGGTGAAGGAGCACCTAAGTTGCAATAAATTGATTCCATCATGTCAAATTTGATAGGTTGATTAAATTTTGGTGTTCCAACATTCTATTAGGGCCCTTCAAGTCATTTCTCATGTATTAGTGTCATATTTTGCAAGAAAATGTGAAAAATGTAAAGTTGTCAACAAATATTGACAAAATTGCACCATTATGTAAAAGTTGCATTAGGAAGTTGAAGGGACATTTAGGATTTTAGGTCATTTAGAAGTAGTTAGAAGATTAAAATTCAGTTGTATTTCCTTTAAAAAGGATTTTTCATGCATTGTAACATTGAGGGTGATTGAAATGAGAAGATAGAATAAAGGAAATCTCTAATTTTAAGCAATTTCTATAGAAAAATATGTGTTTCTAGACATATGTACGGACTATAAAACTTGAAAAATTGGAACACTTAGTGTTGTGTCCTCCAATCACCTTCCATATGAATCTTGTTTCATGCATTTTGGTGAACATTTGAATCAGATATCATCGTTTCTCTCATAACAGTTAGAAACCCTTACTAGGGTCAACAACGAGTCAAGATAATTATGTTTATGTTTTATCTGTTGGAAAAATCATCTAGTTTTTGGTGACATTGTTCTTCTGTGTATAAACTCTCATACTCAAATGGTTTTGAGTCAAGGTTATAAGGATTAAGGTGTTGTGGATTGAATTTTGACTAGTTTTTCTGAGTATTCAGTCTGTAATGGGTTTGTGGAGGGAACCTAATATAGGGTTTGCAAGAATATACATGGGAACAGACTTATGATGCATTTATAAGCTTGTACTAGTCCATTTACACCTGTTTGAAGTATTGGGACAGTGAATTTGTATTAGGAGGTTGAATATCCAATAACCCCTATTTTTCATTAAGACCTAATGAGACCTAATATAGTATGAGATTGTAGTCTTTCAAGCATTTGTTCCAAGAGACCTATATCTCATCTTACACTATGTTTTAAATAAGGAAAATGGGTAACTAAAAATATAATTTTCTTTGGTTTTCATGGTGTAAATTGTAAGAAATTTTTTGACAGACTTGTGGCAGACCTACTAGAGAGAGGGTAGGGTAATGAAGGAATCACACCTAAATTGTGTTCTTGGGGGTTGAAATGAGTTTATTCATGTTGAAGTAAGCGTTTTAAAGCTGTCCCACATGTTGAAGTAATTATATGTGTCTTGGGTTCAAATTTTGGTGCTTGGTGGCTCAAAGGTGTCACAGATGTACATTAGGAACAATCCTGATGAATGATGGCAAAATGAAAGGGAAGACATTGTGAAGTATTTGATATTGTGACTTATGTATTAGTTTAATTTGGTTATGCCTTTGAAGACAAAAGTTAATGTTCATAGCGAAAGTGCCATGGTATGTATCTAAGGACAGTAGTGAAAGAATATGATCTTTGTTGATGTTTGAGGGAAATATAGTTGAATAAGAGTGTCAAAAGAAGGTGAGCTAGAGATGTTTTGAGTTAGTCGAATTGAAATTGTTGAAGTTGTTGATTCTTCCTCTATACTTTCATCGTCACTATATGAAAAAATGCCTCAAAGAAATGGGGTCTGATGGTGATGTACATCACCATGAGACCCCATTTCTACTTTTGAATGAACTCTGTCGAGATGAATATGATATACAAAAAGAATGGATCAAGACACACAATGGTTTTTCTTGCCCTATGATAGAATTGATCACCCTACCATTGCAAATAGGACCAAAAACATTAGATGTCACATTCTCCATCATGCCACAGTCGAACCAATTTCGTGTGAAGCTAAGCCACCCATGGCTTTGCTCCATGAAATTTGTCCCTTGGGTTGTGCATAAATGCTTAAAGTTTCCCTTCAAAAATGAAATATTCACTGTTCACAATAGTGTCTTTAACTCCTTGTCATCTAAAGGAAACTTTTCCCTAGATGATTTTTGGCCCGAGCCCATGGAACCTATCAAGCCAAGAGAAGACTCCTATTTCTTGTCTTATCAAAAGTACAAGGAAAAGAAGATAGCAAAACTATTTGTCTGAAACATGTCCCCATCCACTTCTGAACCTACCATCCTAGATGAAACCATGCTTCAACCTAAACAAGAACCAAACAACCAAGACCAATTGAAAACACAAACTTCACCTACATCCTCCAAAAGACTAAGAGACAATGAAAACAACCTTGCCACACCTCCCAGAATAAAACAAGTTTACAAAGCCAAAGATAAAGTGGATGAACAACCTCCTCTGGTTCCTTCCATTCCTCCCCTTAGGGAAGAAAATAAACCTATGGAACTTATCAACCCGCTCCTACACAAACACAACTTGAAAACAAAACAAAACGAAACAGAGGTGCTAGAGAGCGTAGGTGTAGACGTTGCGCCCTTGCTCGCAAGTTACATGAAACAAAGAAAATCAAGATCTGAACTTGACTAAAGAAATGCATGATGACGCCCCTCCCCAACCGCAAAAAATGACCCAATACAAAAACCACGACAAGAGTTGAATTCTTCAATGGACATTATCATTTGACCTCCTATTGTGGTTAACCTAGATGGTGATAACGAGACTGCTAAAATTGACGAAGAGGTGCATAATGAATTGAACACATTGTTTTCCTCTTCCAAGAGCTTAAATGACAAATCTCCTATAAAGAGTGTTGAACCTGGTGCTTCTCCTAGTTTGGAAATTTCACTTGTCCCTTTGGCTAGTTTCCCGCCCTCGGCATACATAAAACATGATTGGGAGGCAGATGACTTGCTCATAGGTTGACTCACATTTTCCTTACTAGTCTTTTGCATTTTTATTTTTCTTTTTCTTTTGTGTGATTGCATGTGCGTGATGCCATCCCCCATGATGTTCTATTTGATGTTCTCCCTCTCTTTATGATATTCCTCTATTTGTACCTTCATTCTTCTCTATGTCGTCCATCTTTTTTTCTTTTCATCTTTATCTATTTCTTGTGTTTTCCTTTTGGGGATGACTCTAGGCATCAAGACATTCATGTCTCCTTCATGTTGACCCAAAAGCTTTTCCTTTTCTTTTCATTTGTCTTGTGTTTTCCTTTTGGGAATGACGCAAGGTGTCGAGACACCCTATGTCTCTTCCATGTTGACCCAAAAGGTTTTTCTTTGTTTTCACTCTCTTTGTGTCATTCTTCTAGTTCTATGTGTATTTGGGGGATGATGATAGTTCTAAGCTCTCTAAAAAACATTGCAGTAAAGAACATACTGACCCCAAATCCATAGATCCCTTATATGTTTGGTGTTTTCATTTTGGGGGAAACCCCTCACTGTTCTTTTTCTCTTGCATGATACAACTTTACTCAGAAACATATGACTTGGCATAGGGATTTCCAAGTTGTATCTCATGTATTCTTTCTTGTTTACATATTTCATTTGCTACTTTAAAGTAATTGCTCACAATATGGTGTTTAGCAATTCCTTTAAAGTGGGGGCATACATTGGCATTATTGTTTTGCATTTTTCCTTTTTCTTGGTTCTTAGTGCAACCTTGTTGCTTCATATGATGCATTTGTTGCTTTTTGGATGACATTGGGTGTGATTTCCTTCAGGAGCATGATCTCTCTTAGCATATTGCATTCCTCTTAGTGGCTTGATGCGACACACTGCATCCCCTAAGTTGCAAATTTTCCATTCTTTCACTGGTCCTCTTTTGGAGACATTAGACACAATGTTCCCTAAGTTAAAGACCTCACATGAACTAAGCAATACTCCTTTGAACATTATTTTCATTTTTCATTTTACATTTGTTGCTATATGGCCACCTTGCATAATACAACTTGCATGCCTGTGGAGCCATCCTGTTTGTTCATGAGCTCCAAGCATACAAAGTTTTGCTTGTCTCATGAAGCTTGAAAAATCATTTTTGTGTGGTACCTTATTAAAGTTATTAGGAGATATAACTTTGGTATGGTTGAGTGGGAAGTCCAATCCGAGGCATGTCTTTCCCCATAGCCACTTGTGTGTGTGTGAGTGCATACCATCCATGAGTGTATGTTTCTCACCTTTTAGGACTTCTCACCTGGCAGACAGCCAGGAGTTCCATCACCTCAGAGTGAGTATGTGTTTTCTAGAAAAACAACCTAGATCTGATCCACATCGGGATGAACAAATGATCGAAGCTTGATCTAATTCTTTTATTTATTTTTATTTCTTTTCTCCTTTTTCATCTTTGGCAGTGTATGATTGGCCTTGTCGTTGTTCTGTATGTCATTTTCATGTGTGATCTTTTGTGCTTATGTTGGTTTTCCATGGGATCTTGGTCCTAGGGGCTTGATCACCCCTCTTGATCGTTATCCTCCCATCTTGCTAGCATTAGTTCATTGGAACCCATCTTGGTGCATGTTTGTCTACTTTAGTGTGAATTTGAAGCAGGTTCATCCTCTCACTAAAGTGGGGGATAAATGTAGTGTCAAAAAATGGGTCCTTTGACATTTTTTGCACTTGTTTGGGTCCTCCTTGTATATTTTGGCTTAATGTTTCCTTGATTTAGTGTTGTAATGAGGATAACACATTCACATTAGGTCTTGGGCCCTTGTGAACTAATGGAATTTAATGGTGCCTTGAAAAAGTGTTGTGAAGTGTTGTAACAAACTTTCACACTTTTCTCAATTAACTAAGTATAATATTAAACATAATCTTAATCACAATTAATTAGAATCTTGCCTTATTTGGAGTGTTGTAACACATTTTCACATTCCTCTAGGCTTGTCATTAACAATTTTTCTTACACACTTTCACATTCCTCTAGGCTTGCCATTAACAATTTGGCTTTCTTATGCTTTAATTGGCCCTATTTTGCATCCACAAGCCTCATTTATTGCATCTTTTAGAGGATAATCCCAACACCAATCAGTAATCAATCATAATTTAGGTGTTCTTGGCTTGTGTGGCCTAGATTTAGTGTTTGGGACTCAAATTTTCCACCTTGGGCGAATGAGTCCCACCTAGGTCTTTTTGGGCCCGATGCAGGTTTCACACATTTCTAGACATTTTTCATTTTTGGTCCCATACATTATGTGTGATGGGACTCATTCACCACCTTGGGCGAATGAGTCCTGTGTGACCAAAATTCAAATTTAAATCAAATTTATGGTGCGATTTTATTCTTCTAGATTTGATGTCGGCTTGTAGTGTTGTATTTTCAGAAATTCTTGCATAATTAAGTATAAATACAAGGTTCTTTCACTCATTTTCTCCTACTAGGCATTCAAGAGAGTTAATGAAGTATTCACAAGCATTCAAGGAATTTCAAGGGAAGATTATCAAGCATTCAAGAGCATTCAAGTGTCAATCATCATGTCAAAGGTTGCTTGCATCATGTTTTTTTAGAGCTAACAATTGTGGTGTAGGGTTTTGTGATTCAAGCAAGCATTGCACTCAAGATTTATCAACATCAAGCAAGAGTAAAGAAACACATCCATTGAAGCCATCACTTACATGTTTGCAGCCTTTTATTGCAAGGTTTGGTGTGTTGCAACATTGTCTTTTGCTCATTCATAATTCTCCTTTCATATTTGCTTTCATTTCAAAGTTTAATTACCAACAAGGGGTTTGACTAAGGCAAACCCCTATTCACTAACCCCCACAACTTTTTTCCCTCTTCTTGTGTGTGATTTGCAGAGCTAGGTTGTAGATTTTCCAAGAAGCAAAGGTGGAGAAAAGTTGCCAACTCCATAAAAGTTTTCAAAGTTGTCATCAAGCCTTGGAGAAGCTTGGAGAAGGTCTATAGGTGGTATTTTGCAGTTTCAGATCTGGAAACCAGTCAAAAAGAGTAGAGTAGACCGAGAGGCATAAAATCCACTTCAAAATTTCTAGAAAAGTAGAAGTGGACTGATTCACCACTATTGGAAAATGAGTCCCACTATATAGGCCTAAATAAGATTTTTGCAGATCTAGATACCCTTTTGGCTGAAACCTATTCCAACACATTTTCTCAAAAACTAGACTAATTTGCCCAGCCTAGCATATGAGTCCCAATTAGCTTCAATAGCAAATTTTTTAGTGATCCAAACCTCCATTCTGCCTTCTTCAGTCTTCCAGGTGCACACTTATAGTTTCATAGCTTTTCATTAGAGTTTTTTCATCTTTTTAGATCATTTAGCATTTGTTTGCATATCACATTGTGTTTTCCAGAATATTTTCTTTTCCAAGTTAACAATTGGTGGTGGACCCCTCATTATAGATCATTCAATCCCTAGAACCTTCCCTTTGCCATATTTCAATCTCCTTTGCGTTGAAATCTCAAGGGTTTGTTCTTGAGTGAAAGGTTGAAAATTGGTCTTTCTCTTTTAGGTCCAAAACCTTAGAAGCGAAAGAAAGCACCCACACCAAAATTTTATTCTTTTCACTTGGATTAGCACGAAATTTGTTATTTGTGAGAAAACTAATAGATGCGGGTGTGTAGGTAGTATTTTCTGATGCAAGATGCAAGATGGTTAGAGGTGCTATGGTGATTGCTAGAGGTGTTAGATATGGGGACATTTTATAAGCTTGATGCATGCATTGTTGAGTAATAGTACTTTTTTGAAATGAAAGTTTGTAGAAGAAGTGAGGGTTTCACCTTCAATAGATGGTCATGGATTTTGGGTACCCAAGGGTGCTCTATCTTTTGAAACAAAGTTACCTGTAGAGAAAACTATGTTATGGAACTAGAGACTTGGCCACATTGGAGAAAAGGGTCTAAGGGCCTTGAAAAATAAAAACCTTGTTGAAGGTTTGTTTGATTGTAATCTTGAATTTGATTTATGGAAAAAAAACCGTGTTCAGTTTTACTAAAGTTCTCATAAATGTTGTGGTGTATTAGATCTTATTCATTTTGATATATTTGGTCTTGTAGTTGTTCCTTCAGTTGGTAAATCCACATATTATGTTTCATTTATTGATGATTATAGTAGAAGGACATGGCTATATTTTCTAAAGAGTAAATCTAAAGTTTTCAATCGATTTAAAGAATTTAAAGCAATGGTTGAGTTGCAGACTGGAAAGAAAATAAAATGTTTGAGGACTGATAATGGCGGTGAATTTTTCTCTAATGATTTTAATAGATTTTGTAAAGATTTTGGTATTCATGGAGATAAAACAACTCCGTATTCTCCACAATAGAATGGAGTTGTAGAAAGAATGAATAGGACACTGATGGATAAGGCTAGGAGTGTGCTGAGTGGTGTTGGCCTAGAACAAAGCTTTTGGGTTGAAGATGTTGCCACTACCTGTTACCTAATTAATAGGTCTCCTACATTAGCTCTTGTTGATAAGACGCCTATAGAGGCATGGTCGGGTCGCAAGACTTCATTAATAAATCTTAGAGTTTTTGGTTGTGAGGTATATGCACATGTGCCAAAGGAGAAGCAAACAAAGTTGGAGAACAAGGCTATGAAATGTATCTTCATCGGATATAGTTATGGTGTGAAAGGATACACGATTTGGGATCCTATTGCACAGAAGGAAATACATAATAGACGTGTTATTTTTAGAGAAACTAAGCTTTCCTCTATTACATTACAACCATAACAAAGTAAACATGAAGATGTGATTCAATTTCCTTCTACACCTGAGAAAGTTGAATTGAGGCCCAAGGATATACAAGAAGTTGAGGAGAGCTCATCTAGCTTTGGATCTTCAAAAGAGGAGGAAGAACCTCCAACTTAGCTTGTTTGTAGGTCTACAAGGCATAAACAACCACCTGAAAGGTATTCACTCGATGATTGGAGATTTATTTTTTCTTTGAATACTAACATGGATGAACCTAGATCTATAGAAGAGGCACTAGGTATGAATGATGTTGAATCCTGGAAGATTGCTATGGATGAAGAAATGACATATTTGAAAAAGAATGATACATGGGATCTTGTACCATTGCCTAAACGATGAAAACCTATTGGTTCAGATGGAGGTATTGAGAAGTACAAAACAAGGTTGGTTGCAAAGGGTTACTCTCAAGTTGAGGGTGTTGATTATGGTGAGATATTTTCTCTTGTTGCAAAAATGACGTCCATTATATTTTTGCTTTCTATTGTTGCTACTTATGATTTAGAGGTTGAGCAAATGGATGTGAAAAATCCTTTCCTTCATGGTGATTTGTAGGAGGATATTTATATGACATAGCCAGAGCACTACGTGGTGAAAGGTAAAAGTAAGTTGCTTTGTAATTGAAGAAATCTTTGTATGGCTTAAAATAGAGTCCTAGGATGTGGTACCAAAAAAATGATACATATGTGTTGAGTTTGGGATTTAAGCATTCTAAATCAGATCATTATGTTTATTATAAAACTGATGGTGATCATTTCCTATTTATTGCATTCTATATTAATGATATGTTATTTATTAGTAGAGGGAAAGGTTTGATTTCAAAACTAAAATCTCAATTTGCTACTAAATTTGAAATGAAAGATCTTGGTGCAACTAAACACATTCTTCGGATGGAAATTAAAAGAGATAGAGTGAACAAAAGGCTATGGCTTGGCCAAAGAAAGTATGTCAACTCAATTTTACAGAGGTTTGATATCTAGGATTGTAGACTGTTGTGTGTTCCTGTTTTAGTTGGAACAAAGTTATCTATTTTAGATTGTCCAACATCTCCATCAGAGATGGAAGACATGAGCAGAGTGCCTTACTAGAGTGTAGTTGGAAGTTTGATGTATGCTATGGTTTGTACTAGACCAAACATTGCTCAAGCAGTGGGAGTTCTTTCCAGATATATGTCTAATCCTGGTAGAGTTCATTGGGATGCAGTTAAAAGAGTCTTTAGATATTTGCGGGGTACCTAAGATTATTCCTTATGTTATCATAGTAATATGATTGAAAATGAGATTTCCCTTGATATTCATGGTTATATGGATTTAGATTGGGAAAGTGATGTTGATAGCAAAAAATCCACCAATGCTTATGTTTTTACTTTATTTGGTGGTGCAACTAGTTGGATGAGTAAGTGACAGGCTTTGGTTGCTTTGTCCACTATTGAAGCAGAGTATATGGTAGCTACTCATGCTTGTAAAGAAGCCATTTGGCTTAAGAGACCGTGTTTAGCTATTGGAATAAATAAGGTGTAGTGAAAATTTATTGCGATAGTTAGAGTGTGATATGACTAGCCAAGAACCCAACATTTCATGCCAGGACCAAGCACATTGATGTACAATATCATTTTGTTAGAGATATGGTTGAAGATGGTAGGGTGAAGCTGGTTAAGGTAGATATTTTGATGAATGTTGCTGATTCTTTAACTAAGCCTGTGAGCACATAGAAGTTTAGATGGTGTTAAGAGACTATGGGCCTTTCGGCCCCTAGCAATTAAAGAGATGATGGTTACACCCTCACGTTGCTCTAGCAAGGTGTTCGACAAGTGGGAGATTTGTTGGGAAAATGTATCTCAAACTTGCAATTATATATGGTTTATTGTTGATAGGATGTATGTTGGTACCTGTAGTGACTAATCATGCAAATACTGTACACTCGTAGCGAGATATGGGGTTTGGGGCATTGCCCCATTTTTTTTTGCTAATATGTCAAGTTTTTTTTCCTGTTGACACATCAAGGTTTTTTCCCGCTGACATGTCAAGGTTTTTTCCCGTTGACATGTCAAGGCTTTTCCGTTAATACATCAAATGAAAAATGACCTTGTAAAACCCTAATTCTAGAAGGTTCCAAAAAGCTTGTTATAAGCAACTGGGATGTATGTAGATGGGTATGTATTCTGAGAGTCTAATAGTAGTCATGTTATCTCTTGATCTCTGGTGGTGATACTCCTGTGAGAAGTTTTCTCTACAAGTATATTGTAATCTCTTGATTTTTGAATAATATATTGGGCAACTTTTGGAGTGTGGGGTTTTTCTCCCGAAAGGGTTTTCCCCACGTAAATCATTGTGTTGTGGTATGCATGATATTTGTGTTTATTTCTAGATTTAAGTTTTTGTAACGGTTAAAGATCTGTAAAGTTTTACATTTTTCTCCTCTCAAGATTAGTGTAGGAAGTTGTTCCACTACCTTAACTTCCTTACAATATTCATTAGAGGTTACCCACAACTTGAATATGATCCCATATTTTACAAGGTAGCTAAGTTCTATTCTTAGTAAGGGTATGTACTTTAGTGACAAAAACTACTATTGCTGGGAAAAGTATTAATTTTGAGAAAAAAATCCAAATTTACTTCTTCAACACCTCTAATGAACTACAACAAAAAATTAGAGCTATTTTGGGGTGCATTTGTGTTAAACTCTCGGCCACTTATTTGGGACTCCCTTTGATGGTCAAAAAAGTTACCTCAACCTTTTGGAACTCGGTTTTGAAAATAATTCAAATGAAACTTGCTAGATGGAAAGGTAAAATTTTAACCCAAAATCGTAAACTCCAATTGCTCAAAGCCTCACTATATTTGGTGGAGAATTTTGAGAAAATACAAAGAAAATTTCTTCGGACTAGGGTTGAGGAAAAGCGAAAAATCTCTCTTATCAACTAGGACAAAATTTACCTCCCAAAATTGCATGGAGGTATAGGGATTAGAAAAACTCAATTAATAAATAAGGCATTAATGACTAGAGTGGGTTGGAGCTTAATTAAGGACAACAAGGACTGGGGTCTATTAATGAAAGATAAATATTTAATTAATACTTTGGAGAATTTAAGTTTCTCTTTGAAGTTGGTGTCCATGAAGGATCGGTGATTTGGAATAGTGTTCTTATAATATAAAGTCTTATACAAAAAGGAATCAAGTGGAAATTAGAAATGGTAGAAAGATTGGATTTTGGGAAGATGTCTTGGTGCTTCAGTAGCCCTTAAGTAGTGATCAAACCTACAAAATATTGGCAGAACATACTAGTAACTTTTTTGGTCCATTGATCTATGACTATATCTTAAGGAATCACATAATTAATCAATAGACAAAACTTTTCTAATTTTCACCCTAATTAGAATGATTTAATATGGTTTCTAGGAATCTTCAAAGGATGTCAAATAGGATCTTCAAATCCTCTTTTTTCCAAGGAGGATGGAATTATTTGGTTTTAGAATAATAAAGGATTCTTCACTATCAAATCTACTTACAATATGCTATTAGAACCCCCCTCCCCACCCGAAAAAAAAAACCTAGATTCTAGGAAAGAATTTGGAAGTAGACGCTAATTCCTAAAGGTTTTTTTTTAGTGGACCACTACCCACAAAAAAATACTCATGCAAGATAGTTTACAAAAGAGGGGTTTTCTACTCTCCAATAGATGTACTCTTTTCCAAAAGGAAGAAGAATTGGTGCCCTACATGTTTTTCCATTGTGACTTTTCTAGAGCTATTTGGGAAAGGTGCATGCAAAGATTTTAATTATGCTAGGCCATGAATTAGAACGTGACATCCTTTATGCATGGATGGTATTCCCCCTTATCTCATCCTATTATTTACATGTTTTGGAATAAGATCCCTCATATTGTTTGGATCCTTTCAAAAGAAAGGAATAATTGGATCTTTAGGGATTCAAGTAAAGATAGTTCAATCTAGTTTTTTTAGGTGATTTAGGTAGATCATATATGACAAGAAAATGCATGAATATCTCTTTTTTCTTGGTTCACATGTTTAGATTATACATCTATAAAGAGGATTTTAGAGAGTAATATTATTAGATTAAAGAAGGTTAAAAAGACAAATTTTCCACAAGATTGACATTCATGTAAAGAATGTTCATAAGATGAATATTTATATGAATGTAGAACATCTAGGAATCTATGTAGGTTTTTTAAAATTTAGATGAATATAGTTCACATGTAGGAATCTAATTTAAGTATTTAAATTAAATCCAAAATTAGAAACTATGTTGAAATACAAGAGTTGAAGAAGTAGGGAAAAGAGATATACAAATGCTAGAGAGAAACTAGTGAATTTTATGTAGAGAATTTATTTGAAATCTACGTATAATTTGAAATTTATATGAATGCAAAACATGGAATCAATTTTTCAATTAAGTTTAAATCTAAAGTTAAAAAAATATATTCAAACCCTACAGTTGAATAAGTAGGGGCATATATAAATATAATATTTTTGAAACATTTTTATACAAATTACAAATTATACATACCTTGTCTCTATGAGATACATATCTTTGTACTCTTTCTTGAAATTGATAATTATCCTTTTCTACCAAATATTTTCTCATAGTCTTGTTTCCCTTGTACTCTAATTTCCCATTTCCTCCTTTGCAAAATATTTCTCCAAGATTTCTTTGTCAAATATTTTCTTCTTCCAATAAGCTAAAAATTGCAAACATTTTTTTTTTAAAATTCACTTGCAAAAAATCAAAATTTAGGAATATGTCATTTTTTATTTGAAAAAAATCATTACTTTTATATTAAATATATAATTCTTATTATTATTTTTTATTATTTTTTAAACTAGGCCTTAGGGCCTTCATTTGAAAGTTACTTTTATTAATTTTTAATCATTCTTACCTTCATATGAAAGTTCTTTTATTTGAATTATTTTAATGTTTTCCATGACCTTTCAAGGGCCTTCATTCAAAGGTGACTTTGAAAAAAGATATTACATTCTTTTGAAGTACCTTTGAACAAACATATTACCTTCATTTTGAAGTATCTTTAAATGAAGGCCCTTGGATGGCCTTTCATCTTCCATATTTGAGATTTTGCTAAGAATTTTCAGTTTCAAACCCTAAATTGGACCTTCAAGTGGAATCAAGTAGACAAGATATTTTGTAAGATTGAGTAGTAATGACATGATAATTTAGTATTAGTTTTAAGGTTAATTTGATTACAAAAATGATACTTTTTAAATAGGTTTAGGGCATTTTTAGGTTTAAAACTATTCAATTAGTAATGTCATGTTGTGTAATTTAATAATTTAATAATTTAATGTTTTCATATTTATGTGCCAAGTGAGGGTTCTAAGGAGGATGATAATATGGATATGAGTATGTTTGTACATAATTTTAGGGAGAAAGTGTTCAACTATTGGTTTAAGTATACCAGATGGGGTGTGATAATTGACTACAATGGCAAGAAGTTCAAAAAGTGACATTTTTGACATCTTTTACGTCTACACATATTTTTTGCATCAAAATTGATGACAAAACCCGAAACCTTAATTTTAAGTAGTCAACTAACTGAAGAAACCAGTCTAATTTTTTAGAATTGTTTAACATCGCCAAATAAAATTTTAAGATGCACGGAATTAATGTGCACAACTATTGAATCTTCTCCCTTATTTAACAAGAACTCGAATTAAAAACAAACAAATAAAATTATATAAAAAAGTTAATGAAAATAAAATATAACTTTTCAAAGTTTCCACATGATGGTGATATAACCTGTATCAAAATATGGGCCACCAATTGCATAAAGTGGTCAAACAAAGTTTCAAAATTTTGGCAACTTTGTAAGAAGTGTAGAAACGATTGTTTCCACTCCTGACATAATCTCTGACGATGCGGCATCCATCTTGTCACATCAAACGTAGTATTCTTTCCGTGCTGTTTCCAATTCAGACTCACATTGCTCAATAAGTCTGCCATTGAAATATATTATATGTACTCTATGGACACTGGATGGACGGTTCCATGAAGAAATGTAAAATCCTCAAGCATGAAAGGAAATGCTTAGACAATATATGTGTTGTGGTGGCTTGAAAATGAACAGTGGTGTGGAACTTGGATAGAATAAAAGTGATTGGTGATTTTTTCTTTCTAAGACAATGGAGTTTGGAGTTGGGGTTGCACTAATTGGATTAATCATTTTCAGCTCTTTGATGGTTGCAGAATCCTCAAGATGTGCAGGTAAATGATCTGTCATAGATATATACTATGATATGTCTGGTTCTACATCTGAATCTTTCTAATAGTTTTTACATTTTGATGTAATGCTGTGAAGAACAGGTACACAGTGTTTGATGTCTGAAGAACAGGTATACATACTGACAATGGAAAGTTCTTTGTTCATCCAGTTAAACATAATGGATTTAAGCTGATACTTGTGTTGTTGCAGGAGGTTGCTCGTAACCGTTCATCTGCAGTAGGAAGCATGTCCCATCATGGGAATGATAACTCAGACAATGCTGAAAATTCAATGGATATGGAAAATCAAGCTTTAAGTAGAAAATCAACTAAGGAACAAGAGTCTAAAGAATTTGAAACTCAGGATTATCGTTCATATGATCCTTCTCCTTCTATCAGGCAGCCTCCACACAAGTTAACTCCAAATGGGTGAAGGGTGGGCACTTAGAGAGGAGGACCAGAATGGTAAATATGTAAAATCAGCTAGTTATATACTAAGCTTATCATATCCATGTTTTCTTATAGATATTTGGTAGAGATCAAAGAAATAGGGGATTATGAGCAGAGATCAGCTGAGAGAAGCACAAGCATTGGTATGTAGTTACACATGTACTAGGAAGTATACGCCTGCAATCTAAGAATGTAGATTTTGCATCTTAACCTCATAACATGTAATGATTAAATTTGGTTTTTTTAAAAAAAAATTTGTTACAGAGATTATAAAAACTTTCTGCTCATAACTAGTTTTGTCCATAGCATTTGTCGTATGTACCATTTTATCAAAGTTGAAGGAAAAACATTGCTGATACTCGAAAGCATCCACTATGATGTACATATTAGCAGATAAAAAGCCCTCCATCCAAGGGTATGATAACATGCTAGCCAGATTGAATAACCCTTAAACTGATAATTATTTTAAATATGACAGACATCGAATTCAAAACTTCTCTTAATCAGTATGGTTTGATTGTCTGGTTTTCTATGGCGCAATGACCATTTGCACTTGGATCTTGTTGAACTTGCAATAGTTCTTATTCCTCCATTGGACATTGTGGACAATTGTATATGGTTAGATATTGGTGTTGTGAGTAGCAAAGACTCTTAAGTTTTTAGGGTTTTTCTTTGTCCCTCATGAGGGTTTCTTTGGGTGTATCTATGTGCTTAGTCTCTTGGCTGGTGTGTTTCGCTTATACTATTTTTCATATTTTCAAAACATTTAAATTGAATTTATAATAATTTTATATTAAGAATTCAGATGAGAAAAGGTTTTAGGTGGAGTTGTGAAGTAGAATCTATAAGTAGTGTTTATATAGAGATTATCTTTAATAATTTAAAGTGGTCTTAAAGTAGGGTTTTATTATACTTGCAAGATTGTGTTCGATATGAAAAGTCTTTTTAATAGTTATGTACATTACAAGGTTGAGTGAAAGATATATTTTTTTAGTTTAAGATCAACAATAATGTGGTATAGGACAATGAAATTGATGGCAAGAGACATGAATAGAGAAATAGATGAGGATTAGGTGCATTTTAGAAGGCTGAAAAATATTTTTGCTCATATCTTCTAGTTAGCATAAAGTTGGATAGGATAAAAAATATAACCCTAATCTTAACTAAAATTTAGGGTATCACATAACAACGTGAATAAGATAAAGAATATCCCAAGAGGACTATGAAGGAATAATGAATTTTTTTTATAGTGGTTTCTTTAAGGTCAAAATAAGGATAGACATTCATCCTCTTGATGGAGAAGTAAATGCTGAGAATATAGAACAATAAACCTCTCAAATGGAGGTATAATTTAGCTTGCATATATTGTCTTATCATTAACTTCTTAGATTCAAGCTATTTGGGAATGTTTTCTTGCATTTTGGAAGCTATTTCTACTCCTTGCACTTTTGTAAGTGCCACTAATTTCCAAGTGGGAAGAATCTAAGTCGGTACTTAAGAAATAGTTTTACTCCGTTACTATGAACAAGAGAGTTATGAAATAAAATTATTTTTGACAAAGGCAAGACCCAATTATATAAGAGTACACAAGAAAATTTAGAAAAAAAGTGATTTATTATGTAAGAATGTTATGGACCAAGAAATCATTATGAAATACATGGAAGGATTATATGGGATTATAAGAGGCCTATTTTGATGAATAAATCAAAATATATAGATGAATATCATGGGTGAGTGTGTGATCATGATGGGCCAAACAATAACTTTATGTGATAATGAAAATATTAAAAAAATACTAAGTAATTTCACATAAAAAATGAACATGTTATCTAGACAATCTAAAAAATATGTTGTAATAAATGTTGTGTGAAGTTGAATGTAGTTTATAGATTAGTATTTTTTATGAATATTTTTCTTCAAAAAATAGATCTTTTAGTGAGGCACTACTAAAAAAATTAGAAAAGAAAAGTAGGTGCCCCTTTATAGTGTTTGTGAGAGATGCCTAACTCTAGGACCCTAAGTAGTTCCAAAATAATTAAATTATGTGGGTGGTGAAACTATAAGTGGACTATAGATAGTGGGGTCAACTTCAAACATAAGACATCCCAACCTTACGCAGAAATATCTAGCAAGTTGTTTATCAATCATAGAAAAAGAAGGTTGCTTGGATATTGAATGAAAACATTATATATGGCTAACCTACGTATGAGATTTATTTATTTATTTTAAATATTTATATATAAGTTAAATACATACAAGTGGACGTTGCACATATTTTTGTGAAATTTGTAAGTAAGTAATTAGTTATGAATTTTTTACTATAAAATTTTCAAAAAGAAAATGGTCAACCTATCTTGATAAACAAAACAAATCATATTTTTTAAAGGTCTAGCCAGCTACGCCTAGAGTGTGACCTACATCTTTTGGATTTGAAAAAGAATAAATAGTTTGATATTCATGAATATTTTTAAATATGTATATCTACCAAGAAGTCAAACATAGTGTTTGTACAAAATTAATAATTATTACTAACTAAAACTATATTAAGGCATATATTATATTTTTAGAGTCCTAATAGTTTCTTGATATGCTCTTTTCATTTTATCAAATTTAGATTACAAAAAAAATCAACTATATCTAATTCCTTTTCATTTTCAAGACAAAGAAGCTAAAAAATTGAGCATAAAATGAACTTCATTATTTTTCCTAACATTTTCACATTAGTTTTCATCCATTTCCACTATCTTTCCCATCATGATCTCACAATCACCCATGTGAAAAAATGTATTATTTCGAGATAGATAAGAAAAGAAGATTTTATACTCTAAAAAAATTTGGGCAAAAACAAGAGAAAGGTGGTGAGAAAGGAGAGGATATAACGAAAAGTAGAAAAATAATAAGAATGCTAATATTGTAATAAATAAAAATTACAACAAGGAAAAATGTCATTGTAGTGATTGTGAGAAATATGGTCATATAATAGAGAGGTGTTCAAAGTTGAACTTGGAGTTTGTGCCTTCAAGAAAAAAGAATAAGAATGACAAGAATATTACCTATGTAAATAAAGGAGAGGAAACATACCACAACTCTAACATTGATGATCTAGATTATAGTATGTGATAGTTCAAAAGATTATGTGTATAGTGAATGTTGGGTTTCAATATAAATGTTACCTAATTTTTTCTTATAGCTCAATTAGGTAGAGTTGGAGTAAGTACTTGTAGCTAAAAGGGAAAAGCTACATACAATTTTTTGCTAAAAGTTTTGTCATTATACAAAGGATGCTTTCAAATGAAGTTCAATTTTATTATGCAAATGTTTTTACTAAATAAAAGATTACACAATTTGCATAAAAGAATTGTTTTTTTATTTATTATACAAAATATGATGTCCCACACAAGCTGTGGGAGTAACTGATCATACATGATGAAATGAGACATAAAAAGTAAACTGTACAACTGAAGAATTAATGAACATGAAAGGCAATTTGATCTGTCATGTTGCCTGAATGATAAATCATAAAGTTGTCAGTTGTGTCTTTAGTTTCAGTCGCTCTAGCTCCAAATCCTTCCATTATCACTCCGAAAATACCTACAAGGGATGAATGTATTTTGTTAGAGATCGGGACTAAATTTCTCTTCATATGCATACATCAATAGATATATAATCTACTCCTATAAATCATTTGATCAGATATGCAGATTTCACAAAAAATCTTGAGAGCAGAAGATTCAAATCATTATTGGAAGCATTTTGGCTTCATTATTTTATCTAACTTGTTTGTTCATTGTGCAAGGACAGGTTTAGTTATCAGTACATGATTCATCTTGTTTTATATCACAACATGTGGAGGAAAATGGGCTCCCATAAGGGTTGAGCCCAACATGTTGCCCTCTCAATGTTTGAGAGGGATAAGAGGTAATAAGTGATGTCCATTCTTTGTAATAAAATGAAAAATGTTAAAATGTTGTGTTGTTGTTTATCATGTTGCGAACAAATATGAACAAATGTTCGAACTTATAATAATGAAATGTTCACTGTCATAAAGATCATTACAAAGGCCTTAGAACGTCTGGACCAACCTAAAAGATAATGATACTTGTATAAGCGAGTTTCATGGAATTCATCTAAAATGGTCACTAACATAATAGTATGCAAGCATATTTACAGTCATGTAGTTTCATGAAGACATCATACATCCTCTGTATTTGCTTTTAAGACATTGAGATATGATAACCTTTAAAGCTAATACATGCTAAGGAAAACAACACATGGTGTCATGGACAGTGATACATAATGAAGTAAATATAGCTTGCACTAAGATTGGACCCATCAGGATCACTCATCTTCAGAATGCTAGAAAGGATATCAAGATAGTTTGGGCATGAATGAAGCTTCCAATAAACAATGAAAATACATGATAAAAAGTAATTCAAGATATTACTATTATGCTAAGTGCTAGGGTAAATAACAACTCAAGGTGATAGTTAAGTAGGTAGTTAACATTTTGAAGCTTCTTCTTCATTGTTATTAATGAACAAAGCATTTCAAATGAAAGTTTACCATACACAATACAAGAATACTTGTTGAGTGCACAAGGAACAACTTCATAAACCTGTGAGTGGCAATGCCAAGATGTAGACCATTGAGGCCATGACGATCATTGAGACAGTGGGTTATCAATCTAAAGGAGAAGGCATTGTTCAATGTGTTTTCATGAGGGTTGAATCCACAGAGCCCACAATTCTTGCATGAGAAACGATACCCAAAATGGAGAAATCTTTGGAGATTATAGTAAATAGAAAGAAATCACTTTTAACTAAACCACGACCTACAATAAAATAAACCATCGAGTTTATTTTTTAACAGAATATAGAAGGAAGTTTTTCTCTTCATTTCTTTCAGAGAACACAATAATGGAGCCATGACTTGGTGCAAAGTAAACATAAACCCTCGACACCTCCAGGAATCTTGAAGAGAAAAATGCATAGTTTTATCATTTTTCACAAAGGGCAGGAAGCACAATTTCTCTTTCATAGAAAATGATGAAAATCACCATTTCATGCCAGAAAATCAACTTACCACATTGGTGTTTGCATAGTTTTCGCAGTGAATAACTCCTAGAAAGTCCAGTTCAAACTCTAGCATGGCGGTGCCCAAACTAGTAGAGCAACAGTGAATGAAGATTGCAAAATGAAGGTAAAAAGAGAAAGGCTGCAGGCTTTCCTTGAGTTTAGGGTTTTCTTTTACCCTAGAATGATCAACCTTAGCATAAGGCACTCTTTGCCTTTGATTTTAAAACTTTTTGCATGAATTAATGCCTATGACATTATTGTAAATAATTTTGCATTCTTTTTGCAAAATTATAAGTCGAACTAAACCTAGGTCATCCACCCCCTGATTTTGTATGAGTTGAAATGAAAATAGAAAATGTAAGCAATTAATAAAGTAATGGTTTATAAATTACTTTGTTATTTGTCATAAAAATGCAAAAGTTGAGCAAATCCATAACACCTAGTAAAGTAACTCATCATCAATTACTTTATTATTTGTTCAAATTGATTAACTTCATGTCAAAATCATGCAAAATCAGAGGGGAGGAGTTAAACTAGAGAGTTTTGTCCCGATTTTCAGTTAAATCATGTGGTTTCAAGGTTAACTTTGGTCAAAATGATTGTAAGATGGAGTTTGATCCTATTTTTTCTCAAGTTGTATTAGTTTTGACTCCTCTTTGTGGGGATTTTTATTTATGCTCATGGGACAAATTCTGGGAGATATTTTTACTTGTAGTTAACTGCAAGTGCCACCTCTTGGCACTTTGGAGTCATTTTTTGTAAATATGAGAAAAGATAGGTTTTTTCTCAGTTCTTGCTTCTTCCTCTCTTGAGTATTTTAGAGAGTTTGTAAGTTTTGTAGTTTTCAACTTTCATAATTTGATACATAATCTCCTTTGAGATCAATAAAAGACATCAATGTATTCCTTTTTCATCATCTTTTGTCTCATTTGTAGTTAATGATTTGATATTTAATTGTGATTCTAGTTTCAAATCCTTTTCTATGTCTCATTGTTGCAAATATGAATGCAAAATTTTCATGTAATGCCAGTTGTATGTTGTGTTAGGTGATCCTATTAGGTTGAAGTTGTTATTGAACATTTGTTTGTCCTTCAACAACCATTAATTTCAAACCTTCATACAAATCATTGTTGTGTTGCATGTTTCAATTGGAATTGTGAAAAGTATTTGTCTTTTAAAGTTGATTGTGAGTTGAAATGGTGAGCATATCTTTCTGAAAAAATAGTTGTGAATCAGTTTGCATTTTCATAGTCATTTAGGTGCATCACCAAACTTTCAGGTTTAGTTTTTCCATTCATTTTAAACCCTTCTATCTCTTTTCCTGCATAATCATTAGTTTCCTTAGAAAATCAAAAGGGGAACCAACCGACAACCTGGATGTCTATCTTCACTATAGGGTACCCACAACCTAAAGATATTCCAATGTTTCAATATGATTAGCTAAGTCTAGGCTTAACTAGGGTGTAATTCAATTGACAACAATAAATAGAAGCTAACTAAAGTCTTCCACATAAGGAAAAAGTGAAATAGAGGAAGGTAAATGCTCTTTTTGACATAGTATTTTCTCAAGAAAATTATATTTCACAAAAATATAGTTGATATTCTTGGTTTGAATATTGATGATAACTTGAATCCTAAATCCTTAAGGTAGTTGAGGTGGTGTACATTTTAATTAGTAACAAAGCACTATAAAATAATTTTTGGAATCAAACCAAAATTATTGGATGGGGTGGATTTTTGATGTGATATTAATGGATGTGTGGTGTCATCTTCAAAAGTCTTATCTCTACATCTGGTATGCCATAGATTTAATGAAGAAGAATTACTATAGTCTTTCCATAAATGTAAAAGACTTCACTCTTATTTGATAAACATATGATAAGGTACAATAGGTGGTTCTTAAGCTAAGATGATAGTCAATAATACTAGTGAATTTGATTTGTTGTTGTTGCACGGAAAATAAGACATATGGGTGGCTAAGATAAAAATTAGTCAAGGATGCATTCTAACAAGGACAAAAAGTATGTGGATCAAATCATACATCTATTTTGTAAGTTGTTCAAAGATGAAGAGGTTACTCCATTAATTCATAATTGAACATGAGTTTCAACTTCTTCTTAATTACCTTTCTTCAAAAAATAATTATTTACTAAAAAATCCTATTATATACTAATGAAATCAAGATGTAGATAAAAAATATAATTGAGTAGGGATTTATAAGACCGAGGACTTATTTTTATGGATATCCCCTAGTAGTGGTGCTAGAAAAAGGATAAATTTGGCATATGTATTTATTATAGGGGTAAAAGAAAGAAGATGAGTCCAATTTTCGTGGAAGTTTTAGACTTAGCCAAAAATGTGAAATTAGGAAAAACAAAACGAGATCCCATTATTTACGAAATGAGATCCCATTTCTCTTTTGGATCCTGAGTTGAAATTTGAAACAATATCTTGTTTCATGATGAGATCTTGAGCCAAGGATCACGAAACGAGATCTCATTTATATGTTAGGAAATATTGCATTCAACCCAAAATCTTATTCCATTTGCTACATAACCCCACGAGAGATAAACATGCATACAAGTAACCATAATACATAGAACAAATAGACAAGCGACAAGATAACACAAACTTTATACCCTAGGAAAACCCTCAAGAGGGAAAAACCTAGCCTCCAAAAGCATCAATACTCTATCATATTATTCAACAATAAAACAATACAAGAGTTATAATGAATACCTCTAAAGCTTCAAGCCTCTCAATGCATCCTCATGTTTTTAAGTATGAATCCACACATCCCATGCCATGCTTCGCATATGCACTCCTCAGAAAGACTCAATAATGACAACCCACTCACCCAACCAATCTTAACCACTAAACATGTGCTTGCTTTTATAGATACAAGCTCACACAAATACAACCAAGTGGTAAGATAAAACCATGTACCACAAAACTATGTGAATAAAAAACCACTAATCCCTTATTTAATATTGGGTACTAAGTTTTCAATTTATTTAATATTTCCCCAATATAAATTATTATCACATGTCTCCCACACATTAAATAACAATACAATGTTACAATACAACATAAAGTGGTCCCCAAATAATTACCTAGTGTGATTAACCACACCATCTAGGTGCATCACAACTAAATAATTAATTAATTACAATATTATAATAAATAATTTTATGCAATGGTGTACAACACTATATCCCAAAATCCTCCCACTTGTTGTATGTACATTGCATAAGGGATCAATACATGAAATACATCATCATAGCCATACATGAAACCACATGAATCTTTAACATGCTCTCATGCTCCATCAAGATACCTGCAATAAGAAAAAAGTGACCACCATCTCAAGAAAAAACTCCTCTCATCCTCCAACATGCCACCTATGGAAGAAAATGAACATGCCAAGGAGAAGATGCACCAATCCAAGAACACAAGCATCAAATCCAAGTGATAAAAAAGGCTCCAAACAAGCTATTGT
The DNA here is from genome assembly GCA_007258455.2 of Sequoia sempervirens. Lineage (NCBI taxonomy): Eukaryota > Viridiplantae > Streptophyta > Pinopsida > Cupressales > Cupressaceae > Sequoia > Sequoia sempervirens. The sequence continues at coordinate 172,988,799 of VDFB02358134.1, read as the reverse complement.
CAATTGTAAAAACCCACATGATCAAAAATAGCATCCAAAACACATGCTAATACATCCAACCATCCATACCTCTAAGGTATCAATACATTAGTAAACTCTTGCCAAAAACATATGCAACCCATAAACCACAATCAAGCTCCCTATATCAAACTTGTCAATGAAGAACATACATATCTAGGAACTCCCACTGCATAGTTAATGTCAAAGCATATCAAGTCTACCAATCAACACCATATCAAGGTGTGATAAGTAATGAATAATGAAGTACCAAGAATAATAAAAATGATCCACACATGCAACACCAATAGTTGCATAATCTCTCACAACATGTTGCCACCATCCTCCCAAAAACATGAACATCCAAGAAGGAACCATGAAGAGAGAGAAACTGTAAACCATAATATCCTTCTACCACCACCTCAAAAGTTCAATGTTGTGTCAAGAATGATCTTCTAACAACCCCAAATGAGAAGCCTCAACAACACCCAAAACAACACTCAATATCTTAGATAAAAAAAAAATATGAATCATGTAAATGCCAACATGGATGTAAGCCTCCATAATCAAGAAGATCAAACTCAAAGGAACCATTCTCAAATCTGAAAATTTATCCATAAACCATCTCCTAAACTCCTCATCAATAAATGATAACATATACTCAATACACAAGGAGATAACCATGCCAAAACTCCCTCAAAATGAATCTTCCAGAACTAACTATCCATAGCTCAAGATCCATATTGAAATAAAATATTTAAAGCATCATAAGATAATGCTAACTAATCCTCAAATGAGTATCCAAAATCAATCACCATGAATCAACTCATTCCCATGAGAAATCAAAGCACAAAACATAACACATCTAAAACTAATAATGGGAAAATACCTCTCAAATGATAAACCGTCGAGTAGACTAAGAGTGGGGAATGAGAATGCTCCTCTAGGATAACCAAGTCATCATGACTCACTCTAAGAACAATCTCCTCTATCAGTCCATCATGAACTCACATCCATACCCAGGTGAAAGCTCCTCGGTCTTCCTATTGAAACCTCTAAATAGTATCCGTCTCAAGAAAATGTCTCTAATCCCAAGAGAACTCTAGCCATCAACCACATCTCCAAGTATCCACAAGTACCTGTACCTGATCAATACAAGCCAAAATCCAAATGCAACATAGCACCATCATGAAGTAATCAATCAAATGATCAATATACTCAATACAAAGAGAACTACCAAGATCAATGTCAAAGCTCCAACCGTAGGATCAGGAACCTATCATGAAACCATGACCTAACCATCTCCTCCTAGGAGATCACATGCACCAATGCATTCATCCTAGTCTCAAGAGAACACATATCATGCCAACACTCTAAATCAATATCAAGAGTAAACCATGACATAATATCAAACATACTCTAAACCAAAAAATAATATCTCCAAACACATGAAAATAACCATCACCAATGATGCATCCATGTCACTGCCAACAACTCTCATGGAATTGTGATACCGAGCTACATATGGCATCATGACTACCATCTCCTCGATGAAGATCATCTAGGTCCACACACACTCAACTGCAATATCAGTAACATACAAGTGAAACAAAGATATCCAAGCCAAGAAGATGCATACAACTTCCATCAAAACATCACAAACCAGTCTAATTCAACGCTGCCAAATGGGTGCTACCACAATAATGGGTTAAATGGGTGCTACTACAATAATGGGTTACACTTTCTGGGACATCCTGATTTTTGTTGAAGTCACATATTTTTAGAAAATATAATGATTTAAGCCTTCAAAGGTTCCATTTAAAGCTTTTTAATTGAAGAGGGTTTGATCAAACCCCCTTGGATAGAACCCCACTAGTTTTAAACCATACCTATAGTGGAGTCTCCTCTACACCAATCAAAGTGCTAATAAAAAACCAGTTTTGATTTACCTTTTGGGGTATCAAATGAATTCATTTAAAATTTATGTTTTGTAAGTATGCAGTGCTTATTATAAGCTTCCCAAAAAGTATAATTTTAATATATTTTATTTGATTATTATATTTATTTTTTATTTCTTGTGAATGTAGGCTTTTCACCAAAAATCAAGATCTCTGTCCTACACATGTGGAAAAATAGTAGATTACTACAAAAAATTCTAAAAATATTTATGCTCTTGGTATTGATGTCCTTGATCTAACAATTTTTTTAAAAATTTTGATACATACAAAAAATGTTGTGTTATACAATAAACCTATGTCTAAATTGTAATTGGTTTGACTTCAAAACTTAATTAAGAAAAAAATTCAGTAAAACACTATGAAACCAAATGAAGGAGCTAGATATCGTAGAATCAAATCTAAATTCAAAAAAGCAGAATTTTATCCTTCATAGGAAAAAATTATGTGTTATACAGTAAACATCACTCTTTAAAAATGTTGTTTACTGTTAAAAAATAGTTATCAAAGGATATGAAAAAAGAAATGCTATTTGATTCCAATTTTTTTAAAAAATATATTTAGAATCTACAGACAAAATGTCACAAAACACTAGTTTGTATCATCTTCAAATTTCTCATGGTTTAGCAGCTATAGGTGTTTGAAAGTGAAGATTTAATTAAAAAAGTTTAGTTCAATATCAAGTTTGGCCAAAAAGTGTAACTCACTATTGTGGGATCACCCAAACCATCACTGTCAAAAGCTCCCACTTAAAGTTTACAACCAATGAATGTACCAAGCTATCATGAAATTGTGATCAAACATCATGCTACATGTCCCAACACCTGACTAATATAGTACTCTAACCATCCATCCTCTCAGTCTCAAAGGAACATACCAATGTACAAATGACCACAAAAAAGGCCAACTAACAAAATTTGCATTAAAATTGAACCAATCTCATGGATATAGACAGTCCACACCAAGTCATCCCACTGCAAGAAAATGGGTAGCTAATCCATAAACCTACATAACTCGTGATCAAAACAATGAAGCATGTAAACTCATCATCACATTAGTAACCTGCAAACTGAGATATCAAAGAAAATAACCATGTAGACCAAATTACTCAAACACCAAATCAACCTTAGATCTGATTTTCCAAACATGTCCACAAATGAGTAACCATAGTCAAGGAACCAAATAAGCATCAAGGAGATAAGAACAACCTCCTAATCACTAAACCATATCACCACCAAAAAACTACATACATGATCATGTTGTGTCAATGCATAAATGTACTTACATACCCATGACACCATAACCATATCCATCATTTCACTTGCACTCAATTATCACCCATACAAGACCCCAAGTTCCAAACCATGTCCAACCATGTCGTCAAAACTAAAGACAACTTGTGTACCTATCACCATCAAAGTCCAACTTTGAAAAATACCAATAAACCTGTACTAGGAAGAACCAAACTAATAATTAGTTGTACCATCATAAATATCATATAAAAACATGTACTCCCTCAAGGTTTTTCCTCTTGACTCCTCCAGATACTTACACAATCATACCTCAAATTTCAGGCACCTACAAGTGATCAAAAAAGTACCATACATTCCCTGCACCATAAAATGATAATATGATTGAACCACTGTGTAGTACACTACAAATTCTCTCCAACACTTCTTTGAAATCAAAAATATGATTTCGTATGCAAAAGTTATGCTCAAAACCATGCAACCGAGAACATCTGACTTCCAGATCCCAAAAAATGATCAAAACAACAAAATCAAGGAACCAAAACTATACCACTGTGTAGTTCTTGGAACTAGATTTCCAACGAGTACAAGAAGTCTAAAAATGGACAGTGTGGGTGAAAGTTATGCAAGTTAGAAAAAAAATCTGATTTAACTATATAGACAAGTTTCTAGTGGGCCCCACTCCAAAAAAAAAATCCATTTTAATGTTCTCACTTTAGGTGGCAGCTTTTTTTTTTGTTAATATTTAAAAATTAAAATTCTAGTAAATGATGAGCAGGTGTGCATTTTAAACATCTTATTTTATAAACTAAAGTTTTGAAAATATAAAAAAATTATTTTAAACATGAATTTATCGGCCACCATTTTAGCTTTATTTAATTCAAAGTCCAACTCGAATGGGATGACATGTTTGTTGAACAAGACAACCAAGAGGGGGGTTGAATTATTTGTAACAATTTTAACCTATGTAACTTTCACCAGAAGTTAGATCAATTACCATTGGAAAATCCTTTACTTTGCTAATGTGATTAATCATTAAGTGTAAAAGCAGAAATTGAAAGAACTAAAATCATACACATAATAACACTAGATTTACATGGAAAACCCAATAAGGGAAAAACCACAGTGAGGATTAGCTCACAATATAAATAATATCAAAGTAAATACCAAGGATCACTTCCAAAATAGGACTAACTGTGCGGAACATGACTCACTGTCCAGTGAGGGTTAACCACCCGAAGGGCTCACTACCATAGAATTACAAAGAAGATAGAAGAGATTTTTTATAGAGAGAAAAAAATCTCAATGCAACAAATATTTCCACCATGGTTCACTCACACACTTGTAGACATGCTTGAATGATATCTAGTACACCTTTGGCTCACTGCCTCTGAAAACTTGCCACTTGAATATCACATTGATCTACTCAAACTCGCATCACACACACACACTGTTTCACATCTATCTTGCATCTATATTTCTCTTGCATTCACCTTTCACAAACACTCAACTTATATTTATACTGTCTTCAACCTTGAAACTCATCCAAGGTTGGCCACATACCATTTGTATTTACTAATTCAAATTAGGTCAACACCAAAACATTCTACGGTGGAATTAGAATGAGGGCGACCAAAACATAACTTAACAAGGACATAAATAAGTCACAACACGCTTTTCCATGCTTCCATGAACTTCGTAAGTAGTATTTAACACAAGGTTGGCCAATACACATGTAAAAAAAAAGAACAATTAAGCACATGCAAGCTTAACTCGATCAAATCTCTTTAGAAAGAAAAATTAACTTGAACATGATCATATTAGATTATTTTCAGAACTGAAAGTCCCGTAAACACAAATTAGAGAAATCTAGAGCAACTACATTTCTCCCAGACCACAACCAGATACATAAAAAAACATAGTACATATATTGGTGAAAATATCTTGCACTGTAGAATGATCCAGAAGCCCAAATTTTGGATATAGCAACCATCAACAACCATGATCAATATATCAGGAACTCAAAAGCATAGAGACAATATAACGCACATCCCAGAGCACATCCTGGAGCACACAAAAAATATCTACAAACTTTCCTTATTACAATTTTCTCAATATCCTTGACATATACAACCAATAACCAACTTCCATGACATCAATGACGACAAAAACCAATTGAACTAGTTAACTAGTTGACATCAATGAAAACATCTTCATACTTGCAACAATGTTTTATTAATGGGTATTTTGTATGTTACGGACTGAGAAAAGATAGTGCGATGTGAAAGGTTGTAGGGCAGGTATGGGTCTGTGGACCCGACCCCTAATAATATAATTTTTATTTTTGATTTTTAAAAGTCTTTTCAAATAATTTTTTAATATAAAATTTCTAATATTTTAGCAAGTCCAATTTTTAAAGGGGCCTAGTTTTTTTTATTCCACAATTTTTTTAATATTTTATTATTTTTTTCTTACAATTTTTCCATACAGTTGAATAGGCCTTATGGCTAATTTTTTTTTGCATTTTTTTCCAACCTAGCCAAAATAGGTCAAATTTTATGTCATTTTTCATGTCTTGGGCCTCCTAAGTCCAATGGCGAGGTCTGCTTTGTCTCAAGAGGTCATCCATAAAATTTTTTCTACAAAACCCTCATATGAAAATTCAAACCAAGAAATCCTCTTTGACCCATATTTTGAAAACTTCAAATCTGCAATAAATCCAACAAATCTTGACAACCCAAAACCCCAAATCTACAAAATAACATTTGCAACATGTGTTTCATATATTGCAATGCATCAAATCTTCTATGCATATCCATGGCTTCAATTTTGCAAAAAACTCTCAAACTAAGGTTATAACAAAAATCCATCAACCATGAAAGCTCTGATACCACTTGTTAGGAAATATTGCATTCAACCCACAATCTTATTCCATTTCCTACATAACCCCATTAGAGATAAACATGCATACAAGTAATTATAATGCATAGATCAAATAGACAAGCCACAAGATAACACAAGATATACCCTGGGAAAACCCTCAAGAAGAAAAAGCCCAGCCTCCAAAAGCATCCATACTCCATCATATTATTTAGCAATAAAGCAATACAAGAGTTACAATGAATACCTTTGAAGCATCAAGCTTCTCAATGCATCCTCACCAAGCATGAATCCACACATCCATGCCATGCTTCACATATGCCCTCCTCAAAAAGACTCAATAATGACAACCCACTCACCCAACCAACCTTAACCACTAAACACATGCTTGCTTTTATAGATACAAGCTCACACAAATACACCCAAGTGGTAAGATAAAACCATGTACCACAAAACCATGTGAATACAAAACCACTAATCCCTTATTTAATATTGGCTGCTAAGTTTTCACTTTATTTAACATTTCTCCAATATTAAATTATTATCACATGCCTCTCACACATAAATAATAATACAATGTTACAGTACACCATAAATTGGTCCCCAAATAATTACGTAGTGTGATTAACCACACCACCTAAGTGCATCACAACTAAATAGTTATTTAATTACAATATTATAATATATCATTTTATGTAATGGTGTACACCATATCCCAATAATTTACTACAAAATGAGATCTCATTTCGATAAAGTATTTAAAAAAAAAAAAATGCTCATGAGCTCATTTTCACTAGTGGCCAAAGTAGAATTAGAATGGGATCCTAAGTAGGAGTGACGTTTTCAGCCACCAAATAGTCCAAGTAAGTTTATCTTTCCCTTTTCTTTCTATTTTTTGTATTTTCTTATTTGTATTTACATTTATTTATGTATTTTGTAATCCATGTATTTATATTTTGTTTGAATCATCCAACCATGCATATGAACCCTAAATTTAACTGAAACAAAAATATTTACCCTACAAAGAAAAATATGAACCCTAGACTAAATTAAAACTAAAAATTACCCTACAGAAAAAAATATGAACCTTAAACTAAGTGGATCATGCCTGCAAACCACTGTTGAGTCATCAAAAAACAAGTTTTAGTTACCGTTTAATAGTAAACTGACTATCATTTAAAAGTAAAAGAAAAAAATTCATTTACATTGCTTTATGTTTTAAATTTGTATGCAAATATTCCAAAATCAGATAATACTTAATTTCTTTAAGAGAAAAATCTAGATTTGTCTAAGTTTATTTCATTCCATTATTTAGAACTTATTATTAATTGTTTAATCTAGCCACATACAACTAGAATTTGTAGCACATGGAATTCATACGTACCCATGCACAAACATGTACTCTCTAACATATTAACATACATATAGTTTTTTATCGGAGTAATCCTTAAACCTCCTTTAGGTGCAAGTTCTAGAATATATTCCTTTTTATAATCATTATCCCTATGATGTTGAACTAGATATGTTGAATTAAAAATAAGATAAAAATTAGTCAAACCTATAGACTAATTACTTAGTTTCACATTAAAATATAAATTAAAATAGAATATTTATTTATTTTCTTGGTAATTATTTTAATTAGATTGTGTGTAATCATAGTTATCTTCCTCTAAGTTATCACAAGAGATGTAAACCTCCATTATTTTTATGACTATCCTTGGTTAAACCTTGATTAGGACTATGATTCTATTGGAGATTTACTGGTGTTGTCATTAGTGTTGTCATTGATTTCAACCTCCAGTATGGCTGGGGAGTTTGTTGGAGATTGTTGCACTATGTTGTGATTTGATGTCAACCTCTAATATGGTCACATTGAGAAGTGTTTGTGGTATTGATCAGATTTTATAGATGGTGTAGATATGTTGAGTAGGTGTTTGTGGTGTTGCTGATGTAGATGGTTCACTTGGTTTCCAAGTGTTTTTGAGAAAATTTGAATAAAAGAGTGTGTAGTGTGACAAAGGTGTTTCAATGTTGTGCTCCACATTTCGTTATGGTTGAAGATATGCTTGTGCAGTTTGGATGTGATGATCAAAGGTGTTCAAAGGTGCTATATCTAGAGTTTCAAGTTCTAGATTGTGCGACAATGGAAGTTGTGTTTGATAGTGTGTTGCTTGTGTAGAAGGTTGTCTAAGAGAAATGAGTTTGCTCCGCATTTCTCTGCATTGTGGTTTCCTGTTTTGCATATTTGGGAGAAATGCTAATACTATTTGTTCCTACCTTTCCCTAGATTATGTAGTGTTCAACTACTCTGTAAGCTTTGATTTATAAGTTGTGTTTTGTGGTAGTATGTTTGGTTGCACAAAATGAATGTGTTCTTTAGTTTCAGGTGGTTGTGTTAGTGGTGTTGGATATTCTGATAAAGTTAAATATTCTGAGATGTTGTGGAATGATGCTATATGCTCCGCGTGATGCCTTTAGAATTGAAGAGGAATGTATGTGGTCACTTGTTAGTGTTTGTATAGGTTTGGATGACCAGGCATGCTAGCGTTGATTGTGAAGGTTGTTTGATGTTTGTGGAAGTGTGGCGAAGCATGTCGATGTAGACTTGTGTTGCAAGAATGGAAGAAGAATGAAGTGTTGTCATTGATGTCAATCGGTCAACTGGTTATCTACTAGTTGCTGGGTGAAATCACAATATTGTGTCTCACTTTTTTCCCAAGATGGACATTTACATCAAATTTTTTAACTGAATCATCATCTTTTGAGACCTATAGCAGCTAAATCGTTAAGAATTTGAAGATGATGTGAACTAGTGATTTTTGGAAATTTGTGTGTAGATTCTAAATATATTTTTTTCTAAATTTTTTGAAATAAATGATGAATCTTCTAACATATCCTTTAATAACTAGTTTTAAATAGAAAACAACATTTTCAAAAAGTAGCGTTTGTGTTGTACAACATAACTTTTTCTCTATAAAGGATTAAATTATAATTTTTGAAATATAGATTCTCAACATCAATATCTAGGGAAAGGATATTTTATCATAATTTTTTGTTGCATTTGTTTTAAAAAATTAAATTTTGAAGTCACTACAACTATAATATGGACATACATGTGTGTCGTACAACCTAACTTGTTGTGTATATATCAAAATCCAATTTTTTTTTTGGGTGAAAAAAGGACATCAATACCTAGGGAAAGGGTATTTTTTCAATTTTTTTTACAATGGCTTACTATTTTTCCACCTCTGCACAACAAAGTGCTTAATGTTTAGAGAAAAACCTATTTTTAGTGAAAAATAAAAATTACATACATGATAAAATAAAAATATATCAAATTTATACTTGTTGGAAAGCTCATTTTGAGGGATAAAATATTGCAAAATATAAATTTTAAATGATGTTATTTAATCCCTCAAAAGGTAAAGAAAAAGTGGTTTTTTTCAAACATTTTGATAGGTACGAAGGAGACTCCATTGTGGGTATGATTTAATACTAGAGGGGTTCTATCCAAGGGGTGTTGATCTAAGGGGGTCTTATCTATCTCTCTTTAATTAAAACCCTTTATATGGAGCCTCTCAAGACTTAAGTCATTAGTTTTTCTAAAAACAATGATTTCAGAAAAAAATAAGCATGTCCCAAAAGTGAGGCACACTATTGTGGCAAGACCCTATTGTTGATTGTATATGTCGAGGATATTGAGAAAATTGTATTTAAAGAAGGTTGTTGGTTTTGGTGCTTGTGAACTATGTTTTTTTGTGTGTTGATTGAGGTCCGGGAGAATTGTTGCTGGTCCAGATTTCTCTTTGATGAAGTCTTATGGTGTATGGTTCAAGAGTTGTTTTTCCTCGGTTCTATTGAAGTTGTTTTTGGCATTTGGAAGTATCAAGCTTAATTGATCTATGTGTTTTACACTAGTTTGGATGACTGTGTGTCAAGCACTACTTTTGAAGTTGATGAAGCATGTTGGATTTATTATGGGTCCCAATGACACATATGTTTGGGTCGCCCTCATTCTAATTCCACCCTAGCATGTTTGGCGCCGACCTAATTTGGATTTGAATTTAGATGGCTGACTTCGTATATTTTCAAGGTTTGAGATAGTATAAATACAAAATGTGCTAGCGATGAAAATTGTACATAAGAAAAGAAGGAAGATAAGTGAAAGAGCAGACACTACTTTGATGCTATTCTTAAAGTGTGCAAGTTAAGTGTGTGGTTATTCAGTGCAAAGCTTAACGCTGAGTTTCTGGATGCAGTGAGCAGAAGGATAACTCTATCATTCATGTGAGTTGATTAGTGATTGCGGTGGAATCTTTGTTGCATTGGGATTGTTGTCTCTTTGTAACAAGTCTTCTTTGTATCTTTGTGGCAGTGAGCCCTTTGGGTTGTAGCCCTGTGGATAGTGAGCCCAAATAGTGAGTCCTTATTTCAGGCAGCGATCCTTATCTCAGGTAGTGGGACTTTTGTAATCAATTTTGATATTCTCTATAGTGTGAGTTAATCCTCACCATGTTTTTTCCCTCATTGGGTTTTCCACGTAAATCTGGTGTTATTGTGTTTGTGCATTTGCATTTGATGGTTAATCACTTAATCAGTTTATGTGTTAGTTCCAGTAATTGAATTTAAGGTTATAATCTATGACAATTGATTCACCCCCCCCCTCAGTTGTCCTATCCAACAATTGGTATCAGAGCTTGGTTCCTTGGTGAAGAGCTTAACTGCTTGAGGAAGGTTCAGGATGGCTAATAAAATGGTATTTGATTATCCAAGTTTTTATGGAACTAATTATTGTATCTGGAAAGTATTGATGGAAGAATATCTGGAGTATTGCAGATATGATGTAGAGAAAGCTTATAAGAATCCCTACACTCCTCTTGTGAATGGTTTGAGTACACCTGAACAAATTAAAGAAAATGAAGTGAATAACAAGGGAAAGTTCATCTTGAAGAATAGTTTGGTATATTCTAAGTTGATTAAGGTTCAAAATTTGAAGATAGCTAAGGAAGTCTGGGATGCTTGAGAAGGAGCACATGATGGTGATGAAAGGGTAAAAGAGGAAAAATTACATAATTTGGAAACATAGTTTGATCTTCTCCATATTTTCGAAGATGAGAATGTTAAAGCCTATGTATAGAGATTGGATGAGGTAGTGGCTGGAATGCGATCTCTTGGGGCTACTGTAGATGAAAGAAAAATTGTAAAGTAGATTCTCAGAACTCTTCTTGATGCTTATAGTGAAAAGGTGAGTTCTGTTGAGTAGAATATAGATTACAAGACTTGTACTAAGGATCTATTGTTAGGATTTTTGACATCTTTTGAAATGAGGAAGCCGAATCTAAGAAGTGGATGCAAAAAAAATACTTCTTTTAAAGCTACAAAAACTAAAGATCCGGATGAAGATAACTTTGAAGAAATCGAGGCTAACTTTGTAAGAAGATTGAGAAAAGTATCTGGTAAGTATGAAGGAAATTTTCCCTTTAAATGCTTTAGTTGTGGAGAAATTGGTCACTATGTTGCAAAGTGTTAGGAAAGATCTAAAAAGAATAAACAAAGAAATGAGAAAGGAAATGAAAGAATATTAACAGAGCTTACTATGTTAATGAGAATGCTAGTATTTTAGATGAAGATTTAGAATATGAAGATCTAGATGAAAATTAATTCTTGTTCTTGGAGATTAAAGATGAACCTACTTCTACTATTTCAGAAAGATAGTCAAAGGAAAGTCCTCCAGAGAAAGAGAAGGAGAAGGAAAGAAATGAAGGTATAGTTATCTCTTCCCTACATTCTAATCAGGAAAATAATTTTTGGGTAGTTGGTAGTGGTTGTTCACATCGCATAGCTGGTGACAAGAGTAAGTTTGTGAAACTTGAAAAATATGATGGAGGTCTAGTTATGTTTGGAGATGATACTGGTGCTAAAATCTGTGGGATAGGTTTAGTAAGTTTGGATGGAAAGCATTATACTGACAATGTCTCCTATGTTAAGTGTTTAAGGCATAATCTGTTGAGCATTGGTCAAATGTGTAGAAAGGGATATGATCTTGTGTTTAAAGATGAGAGGTGTGAGATCTGAAAAGGATCCAGAACATTGATTGCTATAGGAAATAAATTTGAAGGGAATATTAATCAACTTAAAGGTGTTGTTGGACAATGTTTTATGACTCAGATAAATGGCAGCTAGTTATGGAAAATGTTAATGTGTCACATGAATTTTGATAAGTTGGCAAGGATTAATACTGTTCAGGCCATGCGAGATCTACAGAGAATTACAAAGCCTATAAATGCTATCTGTAGGAATTGCTAGTTTGGGAAGCAAACAAGAAATCATTACAGATTAAGAGAACAATCTACAACTAGATTGCTGGATTTGATTCATACATATCTTTGTGGTCCAATGAGAGTGCGTAGTCTACTTGGTGAAAGGTACTTTATGCTTTTAATTGATGATTATTCTAGATATACATGGGTTACATTTTTGAGAGAAAAATTAGAAGCATTAGATAGATTCAAAGCATTCAAGGCTACATGGTTGAAAATGAAGTGAATTTGATGATAAAATTCTTGAGATCTAACAAAGGTGGTGAATTCACCTCCCATGAGTTCAATATGTTTTGTGAAGTGAATGGAATAAAGAGACAGTTATATGCTCTAAGAAATCCTCAACATAATGGAGTTGTTGAAAGGAAAAACATAACAGTTCAAGAAGCTTCTAGGTAAATGATCACTGGAGTCAGATTATCAAAAGTTTATTGGAAATAAGCTATTCATACTAATGTGTATGTATTCAATCAATTTCAGGAAAGAGAAAACAATACAAATACTCCCTATGAGCTATGGCATAGAAGAATTCTGACAGTTAAATATTTCAAGGTATTCAGAAGCAAATGTTATATTAGAAGAGATGAGGAAATATTGGGAAAGTTTGATGCAAGAAGTGATGAAATATATTTTGGTTACTCTAATAAAATCAAGGCATACAAATGTTTCAACAAAATATTGAGGAATATTTTGGAGAGCTTGAATGTGAAGGTTGATGAAATAGTGAAGAATTCTATTGATATTGATGGATATGTGTTTGATGAACATGATTGTGTAAGAATAGAAAAAATTGTGGAAGAATAGGATAGAGATGAGAATAAATAACAAAATGAAAGAGAAGAAGATGCTCTGGTAATGTCCCCTAGAACACCAAAATATGTACAAAGGAATCACATAGAAAGTTAGATTATTGGTGACAAGAGAAAAGGTGTGTTGACTAGAAGCAAAGCTGTTGCTGAAGTAAATTTGTGCTTATTCTCTAAAATTGAGCCAAAGTCAGTAAGTGAAGCCTGTAAGGATGAACATTGGAAGGAAGCAATGCAATAAGAACTTTTGCAGATTGAAAAGAATCAAACTTTGGAATTGGTCCCAAGACCGAAAGACAAAAATATCATTGGATCAAAATGGGTATTCAGAAACAAGATGAATGAGATCGAGAAAGTTGTCAGAAACAAAGCAAGGCTTGTGTGTAAAGCCTACTCACAAGTGGAAGGTATAGATTTTCAGGAGACTTTTTTCCTGGTAGCAAGAATGGAAGCAATAAGGATTTTATTGGCATTAGCTACTTATAAATATTTCAAATTCTATCATATGGATGTCAAGTTAGCATTTTTGAATGGTGAATTAGATGAAGAGGTCTACATGGAACAACCGAAAGGATTTCAGTTAACAGATCAACCAGATATGGTGTGCAAATTGAAGAAAGATTTATATGGATTGAAGCAAGCTCCTAGAGCTTGGTATGCAAGGTTAGATAAGTATTTGAGTCAACAAGGATTTAACAACGGTATGACAAATAATAATTTGTATTTTAAGACTGAAAATGGAAAAATATTGATTGTAGTTATATATATTGATGACATTATCTTTGGAGGAGATGAAAAGTTGTGCAAGATGTTTGTGAAAGAAATGCATAAAGAATTTGAAATGTCTATGTTTGGTGAGATGAATTTCTTTCTTGGGCTACAAATTAATCAAATAGAGAAAGGAATTTTCATTTCACAATCTAAGTATGTGAGAGAATTGTTGAGAAAATTTAGGATGGACAGTTCCAAACCAGTAAGTACTCTTATGGTGACTAGATGCAAGTTGGGAAAAGATGACGATTCACCTAAGACTAATCAAAGCAAGTATAGATCTATGATTGGTGGACTACTGTATTTGACTTCTACTAGACTGGATATTATGCATGCGGTTTGTATTGTAGCTATATTTCAAGAATATCCGAAGGAAACGCATGTTATTGCAGTTAAAAGAATATTCAAATATTTGAAAGGGACTCTGAATTATACATTATGGTATTCTAAAGATACTGATTTTACACTCAGTGCTTATACAGATGCCGATTGGGCTGGAAGTATAGATGACATAAAGAGTACAAGTGGTGGTGCATTGTTTTTTGGATGCAGATTGGTGGCATGGTTGAGTAAAAAGCAAGATTCAGTCTCTTTGTCTACTATTGAAGCTGAGTATATTGTTGCTGCATTGTGCTATACACAAGTTTTATGGATGTAACAAATATTAAAAGATATCACAGTGCTACATGATGATCCTATTTCTCTCTTCTATAATAACACAAGTGCAATTAACATTTTGAAGAATCCTGTGATGCACTTGAGAACGAAGCATGTATCTGTAGACACTGAAAATTGTCCTAGGCCCGTGACTTCAATATTCTTCATAATTTGTATTTCTATGGTCATGATTAAATAATGTCAATTATTTAATTATTTTCTAAAATTCTTCATTTCTTCTATTAATTAAATAATCTTAATTATTTAATTAATTCACACTTTTCTTTATTCTATCTGATTAATTAAATAAACACTTTTTATTTAATTATGTTACTAATTAGCCTTATTATTCTTGTCAAATTAAATAAATTCTTATTTAATTTACCCTTTATCATATGTCAACTATAATTAAATAAATCCTTTATTTATTTAATTATTCATTTAAACCTCTTCATCACTTAATTAAATAAATCTTATTTATTTAATTATTCTTCAAATATCAAATCTTGAATTAAATGAATTATTTAATTCATAAATTCTATTTTAACACATTCCTCTATATTTAGATAATTGTGTAAGTTATATAAGTATTCACTCTTGCTCGACTCGACATCTATTTAAATCAGTTAGTTAACTCTTGATTTAATCTTTGAGTTGCTTTCATGAGTAATCTCTTTGTCATATCATTTAGTCATCTAGTTCTAACTCGTTTGCGTGTACATGCATATTAATTAAATATTCTTATTTAATTAATTAAATCTTGTGCGTGTATTCGAATAGAGAATTGCTTTAATCCATCTTTATCTTTGTCATGCAAAGACTATTCTTCTGTTTTCGAATACCAAACTCGAAGATTAAATCATTTATTTAATCTTTATTTCTATTTATAGTTTTTATCACTCATGTCACTACTAACAGTTATCATAATGCCTGTCTAATCTTTCGATCTCAACCGTTTGTCAATCTTTCGATCTTGACCTATCGTTCGAATGATCAATTTTTTATAAATTGATCTATCTTTCATCATTCCAATCTCTCCCAAAATCTTATGACTTTTAGAAGCATATCTATTATTTGAATCTTCGATGTTTTGCTAAATCACTATCACAGGCTATAATTGCACAAGAGAAATATGAGGGAAATTATACTACAATGACAAAACGGAGAAGGGAAGTCGAGGTTATACATGGAATTATGTAGATATTGGGTGAGATCGAGTTGAGTTTATTTATGTTTTAGCTTTCCTTTGTTCTTTGTTGTTTAGCTTAGATTGCATTAGATCTTTGATTGCATAGTTGTGTGTTGTTTAACCTTTCTTCTACATTTTGTACATGTTACAATATCTATTAGGTATCATTTCTTAAGAGAGAAGGTCATGGAGAATGAAGTCAAGCTTGAGTATGTTTCGACAAAGGACTAGATTGTGGATATATTTACAAAGGCTCTTCCTAAAGATACTTTTGAGTATCTCCAAGATAAGCTAGGGGTTATTGCCCCTCCTTTTACAAACTACGATTCATTTGGAGATGCATCAGTTTGGTGGATTCATAGTTCTATCTCTTTAGATTGTTTTTTTTGGTGGCTACCCCTTAGGGGGAGCAGGTAGATTTTCTAAGTTTTCTCATTATGAGTATTCTGTTTTCATGTAAAAGGAAGTTTCAATGGACATATCTTTTTCCTTTTCCATTAATGTCAAAGGGGGAGAGAAAGCATGTGAAAAAAATAAAAAAAAGAGAGCATGTGAAAAGGAAAAGAGAAAGCAAGAAATGAGGAAGATCATCTTCTAAAATGGGAGAAGCAGAAAGAAAAATCTTGAGAAGTATTTTTAGAATAGGTATGGTGTCTTTGATGGGTTTTCACATCATGTCTTTCCATCAATGACAAAGGGGGAGATTGTTGCAAGAATGGAAGGAGAATAAAGTGTTGTCATTGATGTCAAATAATCAGTTGGTTATCTACTAGTTGTTGTTGATTGTATATGTCAAGGATATTGAGAAAATTGTATTAAAAGAAGGTTGCTGGTTTCTATACTTCTAAACTATGTTTTTCTGTGTGTTGATTGAGGTCCGAGAGAATTGTTGCTAGTCTAGATTTCTCTTTGATGAAGTCTTATGGTGTATGGTTCAAGAGTTGTGTTTCCCTGGTTCTATTGAAGTTGGTTTGTCCATTTGGAAGTATCGAGCTTAATTGATCTATGTGTTTTACACTGGTTTGGCCAACTATGTGTCAAGCACTACTTTTGAAGTTGATGAAGCATGTTGGATCTATTATGCGTCCCAGTGATGTGTATATTTGGGTCTCCCTCATTCTAATTCCACCCTAGGATGTTTGGCGCCGACCTAATTTGGATTTTAAGTTGGATGGAAGACTTTGTATCTTTTCAAGGTTGGAGATAAGTGAAAGAGCAGACACGACTTTGATGCTATTCTTAAAGTGTGTGAGTTAAGTGTGTGGTTATTTAGTGTGAAGCTTAACGTTGAGTTTTCAGATGCAGTGAGCAGAAGGCTAACTCTATCATTCATGCGAGTTGATCAGTGATTGTGGTGGAATCTTAATTGCATTGGGATTGTTGTCTATTTGTAACAAGTCTTCTTTTTCTTCTTTGTATCTCTGTGATAGTGAGCTCTTCAGGTTGTAGTCCTATGGATAGTGAGTCCTTATTTCAGGAAGTGAGCCTTTTGTAATTAGTTTTGATATTCTCTATAGTGTGAGTTAATCCTCACTATGGTTTTCCCTCATTGACTTTTCCACGTAAATCTGGTGTTATTGTGTTTATGCATTTGCATTTGATGGTTAATCACTTAATTAGTTTATGTGTTAGTTCTGGTAATTGAATTTAAGGTTATAATCTGTGATAACTAATTCACCCCCCTCTCAGTTGTCCTATCCAACAACTTGGTTCTTAGTTAGCCCTTGGTATGGTTTCCTTCACTTCTTTCCATCACATAAGTCTTTTATGTCAACCTATTTGGTGGTTGCATGTTTGAGGTGCATATGTTTCATTGTGTCTGAAATGGTGAAGGTTTTTGAGGTTGTGGATGATATATAAGCAAGGTTAATTGTTGGTGATGTGTGGTGTGGTGTGTGATGATGCAAATGTGATCAAGTGTGGTGATCCAAGTGTGACTGTAAATGCCTACTAGCTATCAGATGTAGTGAGCAGGTGTCTACATTGTCCATGTGCCGAAAGTTGCTAAGGTAGTGAGTCAAAGGTTACAAATGGTGCATAGTTGTAGTGGTGGATTTATCCTATTGCTTTGAGATAGTGAATCTCTCTGTAATAGTCTTTTATTCTTATCTCTTTTGAATAGTGAGTCCTTTGGGCAGTGATCCCTTTTGGTAATGAGCCTATTGTATTTGGTGAACTGATATTACTAGCCGACCCTGTTCATGGATTTAAATAGTCTGTTAAAAAATGTCCACAATGCCATTTTTTTGTTAGAAAACATAAGAATTCAGCCATGCCTTTGAGTCCAATCATAGTTGATGAACCTTTTGCATAGTGGGGTCTGGATTTCATTAGGATGATCTGTTCGGAAAATGTGTCTCAACCTTGCGATTACATAAGGTTTACTATTGATAGGTAAAGATGCTACAAAGAATGGTAAGGTTTAATATTGATAGGTTGACCAAATTCTTGGGCACAATAGTCACTTTTTTTCTTTAGGTGTTGGCAAGAAGTTGTGTCCACTTTTTGGCCAAAAAGTTGAAGTGTTTTCCATGATTTTCAGAAATTATCACATTTGACCTTAAAATTTGAATCACTTAGAGTTGAAATCTTAAAAAAATTCTCTAATCATAAAATGTAGTACTCAGAGTCTAGTTTCCAAATATGTAGTTTATTTTAATACCCAAATGAAACAAATTGATTTTCAATAGGCATTTCTAAAAACTGTCGTTTAAAAGTCACTTTTTTTACTATACCATGCACATGTATGCCATCCATATTTTGACCTAAATAATCATATTTTTCTAAATCCTTTTGGGAAAAGATTTGTAACTCACTTAAGCACACTTTCTATATTTTTTTGTAATTTTTTATTGAATATTTTTTTGTTAATTTTTTATTGGCCATATTTGGTGTTTTGAAAAAATCCTCATGTACATCATGCATAAGATGACCTAAACTTATCATTTTTTTATTTTTTAAAAATTGAAATTAATTTTTTGAAGTATGCTTTTGTATAAATTTTTTTCAAAATTTTTTTTTAATAAAAAGTTAATTAAAATACTAAAAAACCCTGATAATTCAAGTTTATGGACCCATTTCATAATTTTTTTTTGAAAAATAGAAAAAATAATCCAATTTTAATTTTTTTTACATATTTAGAATCTACACTATCTCATCTATAATGGGTTTTAATTTTGTTAAAAATTTTTGCAAAAAAGGTCTTCAGACATATGCCTAAAGTCACTATTTTCTTGTGACATTGCCAGGACCTTCAACTTGTGGGTAAAACTAGGTCCAAAGCCTAGGTTCAGGTCCCCAACCCTTTTCCTAAACCCATTAAAAAAGAAAAAACCCGGTCTCAAATTAAAATTTTACAAAACAAGATCTTGTTTGCTAAAAGGGATCTCATTTCCTATTCTATCCATTGAAAAGGGATTGAGATCCTGTTTACTAAACAGGATCCCATTTATAGAGCGGGATCTTGTTTATTAAATGAGATCCCAAGTTATTTTTGACCATTTTAAAAAATTTTTACTATCAAACAAGTACACTGTCGGACCTGCAACTTGTTTTGTATAGTCGACAGTGACATTCACTATTTTCTATCAACTTTTTTCTTGTAGAGGCTCTTCAACTTGGGATTTTATTTCAATTTTGAAAGGAGGCATCATTGGGATACTATTTGAGTGGATTTTTTTTCAATTGCTACTTGTTTCAAGGAGGAACAAAGAAGGAAGACAACCAAGTTTTTGAAATTCATTTGTACATACTTTAGAATTTTTTAATCATGGGATCACAATGTTGTAATAAGAGGAAAGATAGGAAGTTATTGACCCTTGAAGAAATTTAAGCAAAGAGAGAGGAGGAAAAAATACAAAGAGATAGAAGAATGAGGATTTGATCAATGAATAATGCTGAAGCATCCAATTCCACAACTATTGGAGATAAAAACATTGAGGAGACCATGGATTTAGACGATGCAAGTTTGCAAGAGGTGAATGTGGAAAATAATATGATTATACAAACTACTCTTGGTATGTCTTCAAATCCATCTTTCAATGCTATGGAGAATGTTTCAATAGGCACAAATCTAGGTACGTCTTCAAATCCACCTTTGAATGAAATGGAAATGGTGTTTATGGGAGATTTAAAAGAAGCTAGATATAACAATGTTGACATCGATAATATTCGTAGAGTTCAAGATTTGAGTCAAATTATTGTTGAAAATGAAAATGAAAATGAAAACCTTTTTGTTGTTGAAAATGAAAATCCTTTTATTGAAAATGAAAAAGAAAATCGTTTTGAAGTTGAAAATGAAAATGAAAATTTCCAAGATGTGATGTTGAAAATGAAAATATATTTTTTAAAATTAAAAGAGATGTTTTGGATAATCTTCCTAGTAAGATTTCTTGGAGACAAATAAGAAAAAATTCCAATAGATTATACAAAGACTTTTTTATCGTAAAAAACTACCATTTCAATGTCAACTAATGATGCAATTAATGAAAATGTGGAAAATAAGAAAAGTAATGAAAAACTTAGGCATTTTTGTTAAACCAAGAAGAAAATATCAATCACTAAAACATGATATGTCTACTATTGCTAGTGCCAGTGAGTCAATTGGAAAGAAAGTCAATTTAAAGATAATAATGCGGCAAGATGAGCTATAACAACTGCTATAGTTAATAAAGAAAATTTGAATAAAATAATGGTAAGCAATATTAGTGAAATTCTAAAAATACATCCTAAAAAATTGGTTAGAGAAACAAAGAAAAGAGAAAGTATAGAAAATGATCCAATCAACCAATATTGGAGTTTTAGTGGTCGACTCCCAAGATTTGACATGAAACTGAGTGTTGAAATCAAATCTTTGATTGAAAAATATTGGCATGATAATACTAGGGTATCATCTAATGCTAGAGATGTTTTAAAATTAAGAGTGGGGTCCAAAGTTCATGATCCTCATCCAAAACACCTATTAGATACAATGCAAACTAATTTTATAAAAAAAATTGTGGTGATTTAGTGTTACCAGGTAATATTAGAATAAGTCAAAGATCTTTTGAAAAATGTAAACCTTGGTATGTAAAGATTAATAAGCAACAAATATCTTCTTGTAAAATTCATGTTCATTTTCATTATTATTATGACGTGTTTCGATATATATGTTGTACTTTATATAATAAAATGATTATGCAGGAATGTGGTATTAATATGCCACCTGAAACAATAAAGGAGTTTATATCAAGTTTGTTTTGTGAAAGATCTAATGAGAAATTATTTTATTTAAGTTAATGTATTTTTGGACAATGCACTAGTTGTGGAAATATTTCTTTCTTAAGAGTTTGTATGCATGGAAGTGTTGAAAATGATTTTACACAACAATTAGTGGATGTTAAAAGATTTAAGAATGTTGACTATTCTTTAAAAGATGGAAAAAGTGGAAAGCATTGTGGTTTAGTTACAAAAAAAGTTTGCATTCATATCAGAATTTAAGAGTAAGATTTTACCAAAATATGTCAAGCACTATCAACATGCTCGATGGCTTGATGGAAAATTTCATGCATGTAGAAACACATTCCTAGTTGGTACTATACTATCAGTGGTTGATTTTGTGGAAAACTATACTCTAGCTCTGTAAGAGGAAATCCAATCACAATATTACAATTTAGTGTAGGTGGCTATGTTTGTTCATATTGTTTATAGACATGCAGATGATAGCACAAAGGATGATAGAAAAGTTTTGAGGGAGAATCATTTCTATTTGAGTGACAACCGGTTACACTCGTCAGAGTTTGTTCATTACTGTTTCAATATATTTTATACAAATTTAAGAGAAAGAGGAATCTAGATGACATAACATCTCATATGGTCAGATTATTGTACGAGGTAGTTCAAGAATGTTCAAATGTTCTATTGGTTAAGTAGGGTTCACAAGGAACATAATGTCCAACATATGTGGAGTTTTTTGAAGCTAGACATGGTAAAGGAGAACATGATGGAGTTGTTGTGTGTGTTAAAATATTTCTTGCTTGAGAGAAATTGAAATTTGAGGATGTAGTAAAATTTAAAGATGCATGTGGGATTGTGGATTGGTGCAATACAAGATTATCTACACCTGGATCAAGCGAGTACTCTACAATTCATCGATTCTTTTGGTTGGTTGAAGAAGAGAACATTCTACCTAGACTTGATTGTGAGACAATTAGTGGATCTACTAAATGAAATTCATTTAAGAGTTTGAATGCAAGCACATGGACTATCTGGACAAGGGAGCTTGCATGTTTTTGTCAGTTTTGTATTTCATGAGATTGGGAAGCATGTGAAAATACATAATGGGTTGAAGAGTGGAAGCAAAGATCGTTGACACATGGACAAGCAAATGATCAATATGAAACAACAACTAAAGACAATGATCAAGCTTTTGCATCAGACAATTATGACTGTGTTTCAGACCTTGTACATGAAGACAATTTAGTTTAATTTAATTTATTTCATTTTATTTCACTTTATTACTATTTTGTAGTGCTTTTATTTATTTATATACATATGAATGCATGTATGTAGATTGGTCAAATTATATGAACATGTGCAAGTTATTGAATCAAATTTTGTTTGTAGGACATGTGTATGCTATTGTTGCACCTAAGGAGAATGAAGAGGAAACAAAATATTGGTTGGCTCATTGTGTGGAGACTAAACATAAGTTAATAGCACCTTGAGAAGATGATGATGGCTATCATTATCCAATAGGTTTGGTCATCCCCTTAAGACATCCCCTTAAGCAAATTTTGATAACAAGTCTTTGATCCCCTTAAGAAAATTTTGAGAACTTCTTTCATCCCCTTAAGCAAATTTTGAGAACTTCTTTGATGATTGCTATCATTATCCACTAGGTTCAGTGGTGGTTGTTGGCACTTGGCTACAAAAATACCTAATAAGGAAGAATGGTTTGCCTGCATTCAAAGATTATGAAACACATAAGAATATTATACACTACTCACATTTGGTGGTGGCAACAAATATAAAACTAATGAGGTATCGTGGAAAACCTACAAATAAAGAGCTATGGACAATTTCTATGGAAGAGCATGAGACAATCATAGATGTGTTGCAAAAAAGAGAGGATGCAGATGGTACAATGGAATAATTAAATATAGGTAAATATAGTTTTAGTTTTATATTATCCTTTTAAATATATTAAATACATGTTTTGATAATGCTTGTGCATTATTAGTTGAAATTAATTTAAATTGTCCTTTTATATCCTTAGGCCATCATCAAAAATTCATCACATACTTTGAGACAAAAAGGAGAATCCATGTATCAATTCAACCTAGACAACATGGAATACTTGGTAAAAATAGGTAATTATTAGTTAAAATATATTTAAATACATGTTTTGATTATATATTGATATTACTTGGACATTTAAAATAGTTAAAATTGATTTATTATCCTTTTTTGTATCCTTAAGCCATCATCACATCGATCTCATACTTTGAAACAAAAAGGAGAGGACACATATTAAACCTATACACATGTGTGAGGCACTTGTACATATAGGTACAAGTTGTGTATATAGATAGTTATATATAAAGTAAAAGCATATTTTGATGATATATTGATATCACTTGTATCATTTTGATATTAGGTGGTGTGAAGAATTGCTACATTCCCTACAAGTTTTAGATTTTCTTGAGATGTCATAGCCACATTTTCTAAACATTGTTTTGAGTTGGCATATATATGCATACACAATTACACAATTACACATTTTTTACAAATTTGTATGTACATGTACTACACAATTATACTCTACACTTTTATATATCAAAATCAATATTCTATATAATTTGTTATGATGACTATGCATGTTTTGCTACTTTGAATTTACTTTAAATTTGATTGTATTATTGTTAAATTTGGTTGCCTTGGGAAGCTTCACCAAAATTTGAGAGATTCTTTGATCCCCTTAAGACATCCTATTACAACATAAAATTAAATTAATATTACATAAATTGCGATTAAATATGAGACATGTATGTTGAAGTATTTGATCCCCTTAAGACATCCTATTAGGACATATCCTAAATAATTATACTTAATTATATCATTTGTTATGATGAGTCACCCTAAAGTATAATACTTAATTATATCAATTTGATCCAACATGAGACATGTAGTTTGAATTCTTTGATCCCCGTAAGAAATCCTATTAGGACCCCTTAAGACATCCTATTACGACATAAATTATATTAACATTCACATTATTTTTTATAAATTTTGTGATTGTTAAATGATGATTCATCCTAATTTCTACTACTTAATTATATCATTTGTTATATGATGAGC
Source organism: Sequoia sempervirens (assembly GCA_007258455.2). Classification (NCBI taxonomy): domain Eukaryota; kingdom Viridiplantae; phylum Streptophyta; class Pinopsida; order Cupressales; family Cupressaceae; genus Sequoia; species Sequoia sempervirens. The sequence continues at coordinate 172,964,637 of VDFB02358134.1, read as the reverse complement.
TTCCTAAATTCTAATACTTAATTATATCAATTGTGATTAAACATGAGACATGTACTTTGAAGTATTTGATCCCCTTAAGCAATTGTAGCGATTAAATATGAGACATGTACTTTGAAGTAAATATGACCCCCTTAAGTAATTTTTTTTAGAACTTCTTCGATAAGTTAATGCCTTGATTATGAATCACTAAATTTGTAAAGTACAAATATTTAAATGTCCTATTAATTTCTTTAATTTCATATAACTTCACATTAATGTCCTATTAATGTCTTAACAATGAATTTTTTGTAAAGTATAAATTTATGTCCTATCAATTTCATATTAATTTCACATAAAATACATAAATGCACATGTGTAAATTAATATTTAACAATAATAAACCATCAAATACTAAAATGAAATAAATTCCATGAAACAATATATATTAAGTCCATGATCTAATACAACCCATGAAATATAAAGTCCATGAAACAATATATTAAGTCCATAAGAAACAATATATGTAGTCTAAGAAATAATTAAATACAACCCATAAAATAAGATCTAAATCATATAGTTTCTATAATCAAGAGACCTCTTCACACCACACAGACTACCCAGATGACTTGAATCACTCTGTACAAGAGAAAGAAAGATTAAATCAGATGTAAGAGGATTAAAAATAATTTAATGAAAATTTAATTTATAATTTATCATAAAATTAAATTACCATGTGATGATGCTTTGCATGCTCTAGTGCACTTGGGCCTGTCTCTACATGCTCTGAATCAATCTACATACACGATAAAGAAAGTTGAAATTAGATGTAAGATGATTAAAAATGATTTAATTCAATTTAATTTATAATTTATCATATTTAAATTGTGTCATAAGAGGTTGTTGTGAATCCTCTGTTCCAGGACCTATCTCTACATGCTTAGCTATAGGAATGTCTCATGCTATAAAATAAAAAAATAATTTAACATGTAAGATCATATATATATATATATTCAATTTTAAATTTAATTTAAGTTATTCACAATGTATAATTTGTAATTGACTAGATAAATATAATAAAAAATTTAAATTACCATATGAGGCTACTTTGCATGTCCTAGTTGAGGTGGTGTGACCTCCTGAGTGAAGAAAGTGGCACTAAAAAATTCCTACAAGGTCAAATTTAAATCACATGTGTACTTGAATTAGGTTTGTATATATATATATATTCATGTGTGCACACATTGTTTAGAATTTTTTTTAAACAACCTGAAAGTTAGATGCCTCCTGAGTTGCCTCCACATAAAATGTGTGTCCGATCCCCATTCTCATTGTTGTGTCAACCTACATACATAGACACAACACTTATAATATTTACTTGTACATGCATAATTGACATATAGTGAATTCAAGATACAAAATTGTAAGTGTGCAGTAACTTTAAATTTAATTTACAATATACATGTACTTGCACCTCAAGTGAGATGCCCGAAAATGGAGGAGCACTGAGTGACAACCCCTCAGGTGGAATTGATGTGGAAGTCTATTGACTGCCCTGAACCAACATAAATATTTAAAAATATATGTTCATGATTGAATTGCAACTTAAAAAATTTAAGTTAAAAAATTATTTCATATTATTTAAAAATTTGAAATAAAAATACCTTGTGAGGGTTGCCAACTAGCATTGGTGTCGACATATAAACTCGAGGAGTAGATGATTCCAGTATGGCTAGTGTCATCTACACCAAGAAATTTTATTGTTAAAATATTACAATTTTTTTGATATATATGTTCATTAAAAACACGTACATGCATATTTATACCTATCTCGAATGGTCTACAAGGTGATGCTCTACAGTAAGAAATTCAACATATGAACTGATGCCACCATGTTTTCCACCAGAATCTCCATGTCCACCTATACTAGGTGTTGCTTGATCAGGTTCATTGCATACTTGATGAAAACTAGTACATATGTGGGGTTTCGACACTCATGGAGTGGTACTAGGACTAGCTCCATACATCGCTCCCCATGGTTGTGGTCTCTAGTTGTAGCAGTCATCACTAAAGTGTGCTCATTAAGGTTTCCTGCGAGCATACTCAATGATCCTAATGAAAATACTACAACACAATGATGCACAGGTGCAGGAATGGTAGGAGTAGGAGGATCTACAAGAGGTTAGGCATGCATGGGGAATTGGGGATCAACCCATGCCCCTAAACTCTATTGTGGCATGCCACCATCAACACCCTGAAATGATTTAAAATCAAAATAATTGGGATTTTCCCCAAAACAAACTCTGCATATAATTTCCTCAAAAATTAAAGAGGGACCTCCAAACTAGCATGTGGTGGATGGTCAAATACCATCCACCTATAACAAAGATTTTGGGGACCCAAGATCTCTAGCTCCTTCTTAGGGTTTTTCACCTAGGAGGAGAGGATAATGGGCCAAAATGACTTTGTTAACACTAAAAGAAATGGAAAGAGGAGTGTGAAATATGTGTGAGGATGTGTTTGAATGCTTAGAAATGCAAATGAATTAATGTAAACTATTCTAATGTAAGATGTTGGAAAACACAGTGTTGATTGCAAGTATGAACTAGAAACTTAAGCAAATGAAAACATAAATTGATGAGACTGAACAGAGTGCACCCGGAGGAAAATTGATGTCACTAGAAGATTCTAGAATGTCTCAAAAAATTTTGTTAATGGCCATTGGGACTGATTCGCCATGCATGGCGAATTAGTCCTGCTTCTAGTGAAATCTTCTAGAAACCTATTTCTGACTGCCGGGAGTTGAATTTTGAGGAAACCACTTTTTAGGCCTACAAATGGGAATCATTTTCCATGGGTGGTGAATTAGTCCACCTATAGGAATCTGTAAAATTGGGAGTTGATTCTGTGGAGTTAGATTTGAACTTTTGTGTCCTACAAGACTCCACTTCTGAAATTGACAGATCCAGGTCTAAAAGTGATTTTTTGTTGATGTTTTGACTTGAATGACTTTGAAATGAAATATTCAATGATTCCTAAGCGTCCAATATTCCTAAATCTGCAAATAAACAAGAAAAAAGAGAGATATGTGGAAGGTTTGGGCATGGGGGTTTTCCTTAGTTAAACCCCGTTTAGGTAATTAAACAAAAGTGATGAAATAAAGTAATGAAACATGCAAAAATGGAGATGATTACCTTTTCATGGTGATTTGATCTTGAAAGTCTACAACATAACATGAAGATTCAACCCTTGAATGCTTTAGAAAGCTAACTTGAAGACTTCTAATGGAGAAACCCTAAGTTGCTTGACTTGAGATAGAAGATAGATGTTGAATTCAAGATGAGAGATGTAATCATGAGTTGTTAGATGTAAAATAAGGATGAAAAAAATTATTTATAGAAAATTGTGCCTTAGTACCTGATAATACCTCATCACAGGCCGACATGAAGCAAAATTAATTCAACTTTCACTTTATTTCTCGCTCAAAGGTCAAAATGGGGCCAGATACGAATCATTCACCACACATGGTGAATGGGTCCCACCTGGATGGGACTAATTCACCATGCATGGTGAATGGGTCCCACATGGGCCATTGTGACACCTAAGAGGCCAAGGAATCAAGAAATAAGGTTTAAATTACAATCTTGTTGGGTATTTAATCAATTAAAGCCTCAAGATGCACAATATGGGTTAATTAGGACCTATTAGTGATGATGTAAATATAAAATAGGGTTTGGGACACATAAATCAATGTGAAAGTGTGATTAAATACACTTTACAACACTATAATTAGGTCCACATAGCCTAGAAGGGCACAAAAACCAATGTGAACGTGCACGACACATTAGAACACTAGCTTATCATTAAGTTTACATTAAGAACCTTCTAGATTGATGTAATGATATTATTGAAAATATTTTATAATGTTGAATTAGGGAGAAATAAGTTAATTAAGTCTAGAAAATCTTGAGAGTCCTTTACAAGACTTTACAACGCCTTTACAAGATGCCATTAAAAGCATGTTGTTCAATTTGTAAGGGTCGAAGACCTAGTGTGGACGCATAAAATACTTCACAACACTAGATTAAGACCTCATTAAGTCCATTTTATCATGAATTAATCCCATGTCAAGCAAAGGGTCCTTTTTTCTATGACACATTTAGCCCCCACTTTAGTGAGAGGATGAACTTACCTGAAACTCACACTAAAGTAGACATTCAAGAGAGGTCTTCATGCATAGATACAAATGACAAAGAATGACAAAGGTCAAGGAGGTTGCACAAGCCCCCAAGTTGCAAAATCATGCAATGAAAAGAATGAAAGGAAAGATGGTGTACTCACTCTAGGGCCACTGAACTAGTTTTCCACGGGGTGAGAAAGCCCAAAAAGTAAGATACATACGCTAGTTGGTATGCACTCACAAACACAAAGGTGGCTATGGGGAAAGTCATGCCGCTAGTTGGGCTTCCTGCTCAACCATGTTAAAGCTATACCCGTTGATAACTTTAACAAGGTGCCACAAGGAAAAATTCTCATGAAGAAGAAGGAAAGGTACCACAGTCATGCAAGTTGTGTTATGCAAGGTGGCAAAAAGGAAATACAGAATTAAAAACGTAAAAATGTAATGTAAAATGTAAAATGTGAAAATATGTTCAAAGGAGTCTTGTTCGTTTTATGCAAGGTCAGTCACTTAGGGAACATTGTGCTTGATGTCTCCAAGAGAGGACCAATCAAAGAATAGTATATTCACAACTTAGGGGATGCAGTGTGTCGCATCAGGCCACCAATAGGAATGCAATATGCTAAGATAAATCACACTTATGAAGGAAATTATACCCAATGTCATCGAAAAAGTGACAAATGCATCACACAAACGACAAGGCTACACTAGGAACTAAAAAATGCAAATAAATTATGGTAATGTATGCCCCCCAGTTTAAAGTAGTTGCTAACACCATTGTTGTGAGAAATTGCTTTAAAGTGGAAGAAGAAGAACATGAGAGCTTATTCGAAAAGCCCTATGCCAAATCATATGTTTTCGATAAGCTGTGTCATGAAGGAAGAGAATATGTCACATGTGAGTCAATATTAAGACATGTCGTTCACATCTCAAGCTTGCTCTTATATGTTCATGAAAAGTTAACGAGTAGTCAAAAGAGACAACGACAAGTGACATATGGGGATAAGGGTTTCTAACCCTTTTCCCCCACTTACCGTAGGACGAAGGTGAGCCTCAAATGGATGATGGTATGTTGCCCCTTGCAAGGGATGCGAAACATGTAATAGTGAGAATACTATGAGCCTACAAATATTACATGGCAAGGAGAAGCAAATAAGGTTATTGATGTGAATAAGAAAGAGTCTTGGAAGAGTCTTGTGTGATAGTATTGATGTTGAGTGAAGGAGAATAACCAAGACCATGAGTTTTTTGTTGTATGTTAATCTCTATAGGGTTAAGGATACCTTGCTCTCGAGCACCACAACCTTTTCCATATACCCAAATTGTTTCATGAAGTCATACCCTTTTCCATAAAGTCATTTCAGTGTGTTGGAATCAAGGGGTTGTTCGTTGTTATGTTCATCAGGGGTAATTGTAGAATTTGTGGCATTGTCTAAAGTGGTTGAGGTGGATGCTTTTGAAAGGTTATCCGAATTTTGCGTTGACATGATGGTTTGTTGTTATTGTTTCTCATATTTCTTTTGTGTGAATATATATTTTCCCATAACTGATGGTGTGAATTCTAAGGATCCCCAATTGTCACCAAAGAATTTAGAGTGCCATTCCTGATCGTTATGTTCAATTTCTATGTTGGAGGTGGGAATCAATGTGTTTAGAGGACTTGTAGTTCTATTTTCAAGATGTAAGAAAATTTTAGGCTTGGGATCTGCTTCAAATTCATAAATTTTATTATTATAGACATATTTCATTATATGATGAAGGGTTGAAGGCAATGCATTCATCTCATGAATCCATGGTCTACTTAGAAGAAGGTTGTACAAAAGATCATAAGGCATGACATGAATAGGAGGTTGCAAAGTAACCACCCCAACCATAATAGGTAAAGTGATTACATCGAGCAATTGCTTTGTTGTATTATCAAATCCTTGAATGGAAACAAAATCAGGTATGATTTGTGATTTGTCAACTTCTAATCTATCAAGGAGACTCACACCACACACATTAAGGGAAAAACCATTATCTATGAGAGTGCATTTGATACTTGTGCGATGGAATTGAGCAATTATCATAAAGGAATCATGCTATTTTTGTAACTCCAAAGGAGGGAGCTCATGCTGATGAAAAGTAATGTCAAGATTATGTTTGTGGATGAGAGCTGTCACATTAGTTGGAGTGGTTTTAGGAGGAATTGTGATTTTTTTTAGAGTGGTTTGAAGAATGGTGTTTTAAGTTGGTGAAGTTTGAAGCAAATCCCAAAGGGAGATCTTGGTAGGAGTATTCTTTAATTGTTCAACAAGATCATACTCCTTTGTAGGAGGGTTATGATGAGGAGCACTAGGTGGATTGGGTGGAGGTAAAGAGGGCGGGATTGGTTGTGGCAGTTGTGGGTTATTTTGTGTGTTATGTGTATGAGAAAGATTATCATCACTAGATTATTGTGATACATCAGTGTTAGGTGGGTATAAAGTGTGGCCTAGTCGATTAGAGGGATGAAGCAGATGTGAGGGTGGGTAAATGATAAGTTTAGGTTTATTTTGAGTTTTTTTTTTTTTGTGAAGGTGGGTAAAGTGTGTAGCAAGGTTTATTGGAAGGTGGATAAAGGGTGTAGTGAGGTTCTTCATTGTATTTGAAGGGTATATTATTGTTGTCTTGGGCCATAATATCCTCCCTAGAAGGAGATTTTTTAGGAGAGCAACAAACCACATGTTCATGATAATTAAGGTTTGGTTCATCCAAAATAACTTCATCACATCCAAGGGAGTTATTAATGGTTGAATGCTTTTTATTATTTATAGTGGGGAGAGTAGGGGAAGATTGTATTTGATTGTTGTATGTTTCTAAGGGCACATTCCCTCATTCCATGTTGTCTACCATACTAGGAGAGCTTGTAATATGTTCATCTAAGGTTGAAGTTTGCAAAGTAGCTTCATCACAAGTATGAGGAGAATCAATGAAGGAATTTTTTTGGTCACTAAAGTTTTTTGTGGCGGAAGGGGACAACTAAGATTCTCATGACTCTCATTGGTTATGTTTTCAAACAACATAGTATCTTTGTCACAACTAGGAGAGATACTAGGAGAAGAAAAAATTTGATTATCATGATCATGTATGAATTCATTATTTTGTTACATAATGTCTTCCAAAATAGGATAGGTAGGGGAAGGATCATAAAGAGGGTTGTTATAGACCTTAAATATTTGATTATTTAAGAACAATCTATCATCCTCATCATTTACAATCTCATGTTCCTCAAAGTTATTCGCACAATGGAAATTAGGGAAGGTGATGTTTAAGAATGTCTATGATTTCATTATCTTGTGCTAAAATATCCTCCCAAAGGGGATGAGGAGAAGGATAAACAAGAGCCTCATGATTCTCAATGATTGTGTCTTCTTTTGCCAAGATACCTTCGTCACTAAAAGGAGAGGTATTGGGAGAATTACAATCATGATCATCATGAGTGTCTATGTTCGTATGCTCTTCTAACATATCATCCACAAAAATAGGAGAGATAGGAGGGAATGTAAGTATAAGACAAGCATGAACACTTTCGTTCTCTCATGCTAGGAGACTCTCATAATATTGAAATGCAGTGAAGGAATGACAATCATGCTTATTGTGAATAAATATTCAACAAGCTCCTTTTGGGTATATCTTTGCTCTAAGTATCGACCCGCACATTGCAAAGTTTCCTCCTTGACCCTTTTGTCAAATTCTGAGACTCCCTCCACGTGTCTAATCTGTGCTCCCAAGAGGTTTCCTTTCCTTTGCATTTCAGAAATCCCCACTAGGCTGCCATGTGTCATAACTGCGAGCCATTTTGATCATTCTTTTTTGCTTCCTCATTGGGCCCTACTCAAGCGCCACGTAGCTCTCATTCCCAAGGAAGTTTGGCGGGCCCCATGATCGACATCTATAATGAATTTTTCTACATGTCTACCCTACACAATATTTTAGTGAAAGGATGGAATAATGACCATAGGCAGTGAGATGCTGCCACGCGTCTCTTTTGCACCTGACCAATGATTGGTTTCCTCCACTTTTGGATAGAGCTCTGCCAACTTGACACGTGTCACCTTGGCACAAGTCTCCAGCGGAAAAAGATAAAGGTTCACATGGATAGTGCTATGCTGCCACATGTCTCCTAGGTGGATCTCATATATGGGTGATGAATCAAGCAAGCCAAATGCTGCGACTGGCCACCACGTGTCATAATTACTTCACAAGATGATGACACTTATCTGTTTAACCTTGCCAAGAGCACCGCCATCATTTGTAGAGGATGCACCTGAGCCTGGGATGATGGGATGCTTGGTTTCAAATCTTTTTTGTTTTAACGGCTTGGGGAATATACTTATTTTTGCATCATTGCCAGAGATTGTGAAATATTTTTTGTTATGCCTCTGCAGGCTTTGGAGTTTTCTGCTATATATACTTCTCTTTGTTTTGAGAGAAGGGTTCGGATTTTAAAGGAACATTGATTTTAGGAAAAGACGCCAGGCCTTTATTACTATTTTATTTTATTGCAAAAGACTTTCAGACTGTGCCAATTGTCCGACCTCTTTGTTCTTTCATGCCATTTGATTAAACTTTAAGCTGTGCTGATATTGTTTGGATATTTCATTTGAGAACTTCTATATATATCAAGAATGAAAGTTTGTTGATCTAGATCATGTCTAATGACTCTTCTTGGAAGTAGGAATGTATGCAATGTTATTTTATGTCAATGAATGGATTATCTATACTTTAATCTTTAGTTTCTACCTTTCTGGAACACTACAAATACCAACCGGGCCCTCAGATCTATGATTTATCGTGCCTATCATTAAGTCTTGATGCATCACCTTAGGTAAGACTTTATTTTATTATATTTGTTTCCTTTTCCCTTTCCAAAAACCAATTATAGAAGAAGTCAGCTTCTCTAAAAACTCAAAGGTCACCCAGTTTAGCAAAAAAGGTCCCCCATAAACTGAGTTTCCCATAAGACACTGTTACCTTATCAAATTTTGCCACCAACAGTTTGTTCTTTTTCTGGCATGCCCGATGGGACAGAGCTTAAATGAATTTGTGCTTTAGAAGGATGTATGAGCCATCGGCCTGTAACTAGATCCCAAACCACAAACAACCCCGAGTTTAGTAGTACCACCACTAGGAATAGTGCATGCCACAAGTCAGTTGGTAACCGTTTCGCTCCTACCACCCATTCCTCTAACCATGTTGCCAGCTGCCAACAAAAATTACATGGCATGGGAAGTCGAAAGTCCCCTAGTAGCTCCAGTAGCACCTATTGTCTAGGGTGCTATCCCAGTCTCAACTATGAAAGATATACCCATGTTTACTAGAGATGGCTCAAGAACACCTGCAGAGCATCTGCAAGATGTGGCGGACATGTGTCTGGAGCATGAGATCATTGCATAGAATGTAGCTATAGGGCTCCTCACCGCATCTTTTAAAGACAAGGCATTGGATTGGTACCAAACATTGCCACCTAGCACTATCCGCACTTGGGACAAGCTCAGAGATCCATTTTATGACATATTTTCAAATGACGGAGATCGCTCCTCGCTGTACCATCAATTATTTGTCACAAAATGGGCTCCCCAAGAGGCTTTGACGAACTTCAATGCCCAATTTCACACAAATTGTTAGAGGATCCCCATTGCTATACGCCTAACTCTTGAGCTGGCATTCATATTTTATCCGAAGTCCACCAACCCTAACATTTCTATGATGATCAAGTCTTTGGGAGGAGCTACTCTATTGGATACTTACGGTGTCATCGTCAAAGCCGAGAATCATTTGATAGATTGCGGGAAGTTTCCTCCTCGGCCTATCATGCTGATATTTCCTGAAATATCGATGCCCGCATAGGAAGTCACATTGACAAGTGCACCCACACCTCCCCAGTCAATGTACACATATGCGACAACATCGCAAAATGTTGCCTCTACATCCGGTTCTCCCAAGGATGAAATGAACGATCTTAAAGAAATGTTGTGGACTATGGAAAATGATATAATCACCCTCAAGTGGAACCAATCAATACCTTTGAAGCCTTCCTATTAGAATTATCAAGGAAGACAATCTTAATATCAACAGAATCAGTACCAAGGCGGTTCCCACACTAATCCACCAGCTCCGACAGTCCACCAAATAGTGTTGGTGCCTACTTCGCTGACAAGCACTCCACCAAGCTCAAGTAGGGAATTGACCGTGAGACAAAATAACCTCATTGATGAAATCAATCCATGGTGCTTCCCTTGCAGTGATGCGCATATGCCTTGGAACTGCCCATGTGGCAACTTACAACAAAAGGTGGCAGAGCAGCGCAACCAAAGCGTGATGCTAGACCACAGAGGTTATGTATATGCCTCGCCACAAATGGAGAGTGCGGTTCTTACCGCACAAATGCAAGGGATGCCTCTAGAATAAGAATTCGACATCGCTCTTGATCATGCACTCTTCTCATGGATGGAAGAAGAAGAAATAGTGTTTGCTAATGATACTTCCATATCTCAAACAACACAAGTGCAATCTGACTATAACACTCACTCAAAGAGGAGATTTACCGGTGAATTAGTTGCTCCACAACTAGCCAGCCCACAACCTAAAGGTGCTTCCGATCAGATATATGGCACTTTCTCTACGCTGACACAATATCCACTGTGGAAGGAAACTATCATAATGAGAGCAAAGGAGTAGAAACCTCCAAGTTTTCCACCTTTCAATGTGGTGGAAAAATTAAAGAAATCATCTACTAATGTGTCTGTATGGAACATTCTAGCTATCCCAGAGCAAAAGACACTATTACAGAAGGTGCTTCAAGTAGAGATTAGTACAATGCCGATAGAACAGCTAGCCAATGCAAAAGTTGTTAATGAACTATCTCCTGCTAAAGTCCTTACAAACAACACAAAAGAATTCCCTGTCGAAGTCAGAGATAAGTTGAAGCCTCAACCCTTCTTCTTAACTCTCATTATAGGGAAGAAGTTATTGCACAATGCTATGATTGATTCTAGTGCTAGCACCATTGTTATGCCTAAACAAATAGCTGAAGCTTTAGGACTCAGCTATGAACCTATGAAAAGGGGAGTAATGCAGATTGATGGGAACAAAGTTGAAACCATAGGTGTGATCAAGGCACTTCCTTTAATTCTATTTGCTTGCCCTAGTATCACTGTGCTGCAAGATATTGTGATCATAGATGTTCCTCCCATGTTCGGCCTCTATCTAGCCTGAGAATTTACCTCAAAAGTGGGTAGATACCTGTCCCTGGATTGGTCACATCTAATTCTCAAAACCAAGCATGATGCAAAAATAAAAATAGATTCATAAGCATTACATTCTGAACATGTAGCAGATGAAGCCATGATCAATTTTGAAGTAGTGCATACCTCTATCACCAAGCAAGAAATGTATGGTCTTGAATTACTAGAGGAAAAGGCGACCGAAGACCAGAATGATAAGAAGGAATGCTATATTAAGTGAAGACATGGACAATGACCATTTCGACAATTACCATGCTACAGGATTGGGCACCTATGTAATCTACATGATGAAGATCAATGCTCCCAAAGGTTGCCAAAGAGATCGAAGGTGGTCAAGCACCTGAGCTGTAGATGTTGTACTTTGACGGGGCAAGATGCAAAGTAGGTGCCAAAGCGGGGATATATTTGATATCCCCACAAAGTGAAAAGATACTAAGGCATTTTCACTTCCAATTTGCTTGTTCAAACAATGAATCTGAATATGAAGGGTTAGTTCAGGGTTTAAGCCTCACGGAATGAATGACCATTAAGCAATTAATGGTGTTCGAAGATTCTAAACTGGTGGGCAACCAAGTATGGGAAATTTCCATAGCAAGGAATGTCCACATGAGATCTTATCAGCATCGAATCTGGGACCTGGTTGAGGGTTTTGAAGCCTTCGACATTCAGACTATTTCTTGAGACCAAAATCTAGACGCAGACCGAATGCATCAATTAGATCCTAGTTTGATCTTGTCTCTGACCTAATACATAACAAACAATCTATACGAGTAATAGTTCGACCAATGGTTCCTGATAATGATCAAAGTTGGTAGGTGTTTGAAAGTGATGAACACATTGCTTCATTCATCCAATAGTCAGGGGAATTCACCGATCATCTCCAGCCAAAGATAGCAGAGGCTTATGAAAGACAAATCATGTAGCTCAAATCTAGCAAGCTTCTAAAAGGATTGGTTACTCTTGAAAACCTTTTTGATTGTGATGATGCAATAAATGATAGAAAAAATTTTGTGGTAGACAAAAGCGACTACATAGACCTTCGGGTCTCAGATGGCAGAAACCTTCGAGTCAAGAAAGATGTCTTGTACTATGATAAAAAAAGACTCATCAATTTCTGTGAGAAATATGGAGGGGTAGTGGCTTGTTCTTATGATGACCTGAAGGGATACAATCCCGACATCATCCAACACACCATTGAGCTAATAGAGGGTGCAAAACCAGTTCAACAAAAGTAGAGGCCAGTAAACCCAAAAATTGAAGCACTAATGGCGCAAGAACTAACAAACCTAATTGAGTTGTGGATTGTCTTCTCTATCAAGCATATCACATGGGTATCTAATCTGGTCCCGGTCTGAAAGAAGAATGGAGATATCTGCTTATGTGTGGACTTCTGAGACCTGAACAAAGCATCCCTAAAGGATCATTATCTACTACCTTCTATGGAAGCAATCCTACAAATAGTGGTAGGATCAGAAGCTTGATGGATTTTTGGGTTACAATCAAATCCAAGTTAAAGAGGAGGATCAACACAAGACCACGTTCATCATAAAATGGGGAACATTTAAATATGCTAAAATTCCTTCCAGTTTATCCAATGCAGGGGAAATATTTCAGCGGGCAATGGACATCGCTTTCAGGGAGCTTTTCAATAAGATTATCCTAATTTATTTGGATGATATTACTATGTTCTCTAAGTCTAAGGATGATCATTTTTATCACTTATAAATGGTTTTTCAGAAATGCCAGGATTTTGGGGTTTCCCTGGATCCAAAAAAATGTGTATTTGGAGTGCCACAAGGCAAGTTGTTAGGACACGTGGTGTCCAAAGAAGGAGTTTCAATCGACCATGAGCGGGTGAAAGCCATCAAAGAACTTCCCCTACTGGATAACAAGAAAGGTGTTCAGTCCTTCATGGGCAAGGTAAATTTTGTTAGCAAGTTTATTTTTGACTTTGTAGGAATAATTAAGCCAATCACCCTAATGCTTAAAAAGGATCAAGCATTCAAGTGGAAAAAGGAAGCCCATGAAGCCTTTGAAAAAGTTAAGAATTCCATTTCTGCAGCTCTGGTACTGGTTAATCTAGACTTATCTAAGGATTTTACAATGTATGCATTCAGTAGTAAGTCCAATATTGCTATTGTCTTCATTCAAAAGGTTAATGAAGGAAAAGGAGAACATTCGGTGGCATTCTACTCCTGGACCTTGAAGGAATATGAGACGAATTATAATTTCGTCGAAAGGCAAGACTTTGCGATAATGAAGGGACTTAAAAAATTCTGCCATCTAATTTCCTTCAACAAAGTGATTTTCTATGTCGTTGGCCACGCCCACAAAAGGATATGAAAATCACGGCAAAACCTATCCTGGGAATTGGACATTCCAGCAGGTGACTAATACCTCTTCATGGACGTTCATTTACTTGTCAAACTAGGGAACGTAAACTTTAAATGGAGCGGCACAATATATGCACTAAGAACTGGTTTCAGTCATAATCTACTGAAAAGTAAACACTTGGAAAGAAATTTCTATCTATGCAATAACGTAAAGTTCTCTTAACTCAATCTTAGACTAACCAAAGTGGAAATTGTACCAAAGCGGAAATCATAATGGCTATGGCTGAAGGACAAACTATAAACTAGCCTTATGCTGCAGGAACAAACACAGGGATGGATTCCCGATGCTGCAGGAACAGTATAAGGCTAAGCTTGTGCTGAAACTTCTAAAATGAAATCTAAGTTGAATTAACAAAAGATAAACAACTACGCTCCTACGGATACTTACTAAGTGGGCCCATTTAGCAAGCATCAACTAATTGACATAGAAGGTTGTGCTCAAAACTCCATCAACTTTTATTCATAATGCGAAATCATTTACATTGACTATTCTGTTTCTGAAAACTAACAAAAACCTTGATTCATATTATATCTTTAACTCTTACATAATCTGCTTCTCTATCTATCTATCTCCTTCTCTGATCTATTCTATTATGTTCTGTTATGTTTTGTTCAGCCGCGCAGGAGGAACACTTATTTTTAAAACAGGAGAAAAACTAACTAACTAACAAAGAAAGATGTGGATATGAAATATATCCTGAAATCGAGGAACAAACTTCATAAATGAGTTATATGTTCAACCCATTCAGAGAGAATCTAGCACTCCACTCTTTCTAGATTAAATGGCATTTAAAATCCTTCCCAACGGTTTTGGTCAAAGAGTCTTTGCCAGAGCTTCCTCGAAGTCGTGCAGGAAATGGACTTTACTGCAAGGCCGAGATTGGCTGCGCTTGACTCGATCATACTTTCTTCAACAACCTGCGAAACACAAGGTAACAGATACGAAAGAAAAGGTGCATGGCACATACACAATATCCATTCATTAATCACATATTTAAATCTATTTCATCATTCAAAAACTACATGCGCTATACCAGTCATTTGGAAAGTCAATAGGGTAATAAATACAGACATCTCAACATAATCGGCTACAGGAACATGAAAGTGTATTACTACAGGATATCCCCCAATAAAAAGGTTTCAAGAGAGTTAAACAACCATAATCAACAGAAGTAAAGGTATTAAAAGTACACCATGATATCCAGATGATGAGCATATTTTGGGCTCATCAGTTGTGCATTCCAGTGTGCGCGAATATATCATGGAGGGTGAAATCATAGAAAAAGAGCTAATTGGATCACCAAGATCCTTGAATATGACATTGAGGTCAAACCCACTAAAACTATCTGAGGAAGACGACTGTGCGAATACATGGCGCATGACGAAGAGTTACCCGCCGAGGAAGAGAAACCAGATCTTGTTCTGATAAATGAGCCAGGATCCGAGGGTTGTTGGCTAACAAATAGAGTGAGGTTTATGCAAACAGGGAAGTATCCGCTAGGTCTTTCCTACCAAAAGAGGAGATACTATCGGCTACAAAATTGCGGATATGCGCTAGTGGAAGGAGTCCTTTTCAAAAGTAATTTCAATGGTCTCCTCATGCGATGTGTTACTATAGAGCAAGTGAAGAGAATCCTTGACATGTTCCACAACAGTGTTGTGGGTGGACACTTCACCACTAAGACCACCACCATCAAAATTGTGTGCACAGGTTACTATTGGCCCATGCTTTTGAATGACTCCCACTCTTTGGTAAAATCTTGTAGGGAATGCCAGTTCTTCACAGATAGAAGGAAGAATTCCACAATGCCTGTTAAACCTATAGTGACGGATGAACCGTTTGCACAATGGGGCCTGAACTTCATCGGTATGATTAATTCCGCTTCCTGCGCCAGGCACAAGTGGATTCTCACCGCCACATATTACTTCACAATATGGATAGAGGCCATTCTACTTAAGAACACAACAGAGGAAAAGATAGTTGATTTCCTCGAAGAGCTGGTGACAAGGTTCGGTCCTTCGAAGACTATCATTTTCGATAATGCCATAGCTTTCCTAGGCACAAACATATTTCACTTTGCATTAACAAATGGCATATTCCTTAAGACATCATCAAATTATTACCCGCAAGGAAACGACCTAGCAGAGTCAACGAACAAGAACCTAGTCCGACTCCTTCAAAGAATTGGGTCAGAGCACCAACGAGAATGGCACAAAAACCTCTGAGCAACACTTTGGGAAAAATGCATAACTCCTAAGCAAGTCCTTAAGACTTTGCCTTATGAGTTAGTATACGGAAAAGAGGCATTTTTGCCTATATCTATGAAGATTCCAGTGCTTGAATTGTTGAAATCCCTCGAGTTAGAACAAAATGGCGCCATGGAGGTTTGGCTTTTTGAACTGTTAGAAGTATAGGAAAAAAGGGAGAATTCCTTAATAGCCATGACAAACCACCAACAAATGGTCAAGTGATGGTTTGACAAGAGGGCTTCCGACCAAGGCCTAAAGTGCATAGACTTGGTGCTGAAATATAATGAAAGGGCTGCTAAGCCAAGTCAGCATGGAAAATTTGATAGCCTATGGGAGGGCCCCTTTAAAATCATTCAATGCAAAAAGCATAACACTTTTGAGTTAAAAAGCATAGAACAAGAACCCTTGGGGATCTTGGTCAATGGGATTCATCTTAAGTTGTTCCATTAAGTGCCAAATTTTATTATTGTACATATGTGAATATGCTTTTATTTTCTTTCCCTTTGTGTTGGCCGGTCTTTTTAGAAATTAGTTCATGTTTCAGTGGAAGTAACCCATCATTGTAGAGAGTAGAGTAGTGTAATTGCTTTACAAAAATAATCAGGAAATACACCCATATGCAAAGGAAATATGAAAATATGCTAATGAAAAAGAACCCATACAATAGATATGCAAAAATAAGAGAGAGTTGTGGATTTTATAAAGATATATGTCATTATATATATATTCTTTCATTTTTACATTGCAGAAAATGGCTGAGAGAGCCATAATTCAAAAAGTATATGATTATACGTGCTATTATTTTCATATATGCTATGTCTATGCCCTTTTTCATGCTTATATACAAAAACTATAAATGGGTGGTGTATTCTTAACAACAAAAAGCAAAGAGCCAGGAGGCATTTCATCCAAGAGCATGGGCAGCAACAATTGATGCATTAGTGGCAGCGTCTATCGCATCTTCATCAGTAGGTACTTCAACAATAGACGCAGAATCATTTGGAGCAACCACCATTGGTGGAGGGAACACTAGGTTCCTGAAGTCAGTGTACTAATCAATGTTGTAGAATGGAACTACGTTGTAGCTGCGGAGCAAAAAGTGCAAGGCTTGGGTAACCCTCCACTGATGCTCATTGTGTGTCTAGAGGCAGAATCCACTAAGAAACGACAGCCATACAATGACTGCTTCTTCCTCAATGTAGCGCCAGAGGTCACTGGTTGTTGGCAGGCCTACCCCATACACAGCATGAACGATGACCTCACCTAGACCATTTAGGTACTTTTTCAAAAAAAATTCCTTGACCAACTTCAAAATTAGAGGCCTGGGGATACCAATGTCTAACATGGATGCAACAAATTGTGAGCAGATATCAGTGTTTACATGGTATTTGTCCTCATACTCTGTGCAGTCCCTACCCAAAACCCATTTTTGTTAGAGTAAAGGTTTTAACTTATTTATGTTAATTAAGTTACCTTTATTCCTCTCTTAAGATTTCACTTTAGTTTGCATATTGTGACATTTAATAATTATATTAATTATTAAATGTCTACCTATTAGGGTTACTTTTAGATTTTGTATGATCTCCTTTTAAGGATTGATTTTTGTAAATATTTCATTCTATTGTTCTGTTAGTACATCTTTCATATTACAGAGCTTCAAACCATCTCTTGCTTTTTCCTCCATTCTCTTCCTTGTGACAGGTATCTCTTTGCATGCAGGTGTTCTTGGACTTTGAAGTTGGTTTTGAAAAATTCTACATGGTATAAGAGCGGACCTACTGTAGCCTATTCTTGTTTTGAATAATTTGGAGCTACGAGGGTTGGATCTGGCTTTCATAGGTTTTTAGTTTGATTTATTGTGGATCTAGCATACATCATGCTTTGGGTTCATTTTGGGCCCAAACAGACCTCGCCATTGAGTTTGCAGTGCCCAAAAACCCCTAAATCAAATTTTCATTCATCCATTTTGGACAAAGTTGACCAGAGAGGCAAATGTTTTTTGCCCCAAGGCTATACAGCGCTAGGGCACACTTTTTGAGGTCAAAACTTGAAAAAAAAATAAAAAAAAGGTTTTTTTGTTTTTTTTCGGGCGCCGCCAGTTCAGAAGCGGCCACCACCTGCCCACCACCTAGCAGCCACTAGCCACCACCGAGCCACCGGTGGCAACACCCACTGTCGCCGTTCCTACTGTTCAGCCCTCGTGGCTCCAAGGCCCCCGCTCATGGTTGTTCATGTGACCACCTGCCGACATAAGCTCCCTGCCGCCCGGCTAGTCCCTGCGGCAGTCACATCTGTGACCAGGGGCTTTGGCCTTTGAACCTGAGGATTAGCCCCCTGGTCTCTGAGAGGACTAGGGGCCAAAATTTTTTTTAGCCCCCAGGGCTTGAAGGAGGCCTAATTGGGCATTTTCAACTGTTTTTAGTAAATTGGGTGTAAAATGGGCATACGATCTCCGTTTTTCAAAAATGAGATACTGTTGGAAAGATAATTTTGATGTCAATTTGATGATGTAGGTGTGGTTTCATGATTTTTCCCTTTTTTTCTTTTTTTCTTAGTCAAAGTTAGATCATGCTTTTTGCACTCCCGAGGGCATAACTTTTGTGTCCGGACTCCATTTTGCGTAAACGAATAGGTGTTGGAAAGGTGTTTGAGTGATCTATTTAGATCTGTAGTTTATTTTTCTAGAATATGCCCCAGGTACATTTTATTTAGTATTTTTTGTTTTCACAATTCTATTAATTACTTGGACGTTTTGGCACCTGGAAAGGATCTGTTTGCGTGAGATGGCTTTATTTGATCTGCTTTATCAATATTGAGATCATTAGTCTTTGATTTTTTAATTTGAAGAGTTATCATGGGTTTTTCTATTCACCCTTCTATGATCAACTTGGATAAGAATAATTATGAGCCATGGGCAATAGGCATACTTACACATTGTAGGTGGCTCAATATTTTTCCTTATTTGTATGGACTCATACCTACACCAGAAACTTCAAGGGGTTTATCAACATGGGTTATTATTCGAGATCAGATTGTAGGGGTTATTGGTTGTAGTGTTTATTTTGACACTTTGTGTGCTTTATCCGACATTCATTGTCCTCACACACTTTGGCAACATCTTTGGGAGTTTTTTGGAGACTCTAATATCTCTTCATTCCTAGAGGATCCCATTGTAGATTGTCTCATCCTTCTTGCAGATGTAGATTTCATACCCTATGATAACTGTACTCTGGAGGAGCTTGAGTATATCACATATCTTGCATGTGTCGATGGTTTAGAGACTTGTATTCATGTTCCCACTCTTCAGATTGAGACTTCATTAGCATCTCCTGTTGTTCCTGATTTAGTGCAGTAGGGCATCATTCATCTTCCAGACATAGCTACTTTGGACTCTTATGTTTCAGACATATCTTTCTTGTTTGTGGAGTCCTATATTGTAGATTTGGAGGATTATTTTGAGGACATTCATCTCCTCTACCTTGACAGTCAGGTTATCACTATACGCCCACCATTATCCGTGCATTGAAAGGTTGCATTTCAGGATTCTCCACATCAGTTTGGATTTGGCATCATTTGTTTCAGTTTAGACAGAGAGATTCTCCAACATCCTATCATGGCACACATCTTGAGATAGATTGGTTCATCACTCTTCACAGGGTTTCTTCGCCATCGTCCTTTGGATCCATTTCTTCCCAAGGGGAGGAATATTATCTGCCGCTTAAGGATCTCCTTTTGGATTCTACATCAGGCATCTACCATTGCGACATGAGTTTCTTCATTGTGGGGGGGCCTTCTTGTCTCTTTATATCTCTCCTATGGAGACCATTGTATATGTACTTATATGATAGAAGCTATATATGGGGGGTATTATGTAATCCACCTCATATCCTTCTTTCATTAGTGCATTTCATTCTTTTCTTTTCTCTCTTTTGGGGGGGAGTTTTGTTCCCATGAGGTTTTCTCCTTTACTCCACTTTACAGAGATTTGGTTGTATTCGGGTACCTGATCAGGCCTAGTTGCCAGGACCCAAATTTACTTTCATGCATTGTAGTTACTTTTTCTTTCTTGCACTTGTTTGTAGCTGCACTCTTGCTCATCTTAAGGGGGGGTGTTAGAGTAAAGGTTTTAACTTAATTATGTGAATTAAGTTACCTTTATTCCTTTCTTAAGATTTCACTTTAGTTTGCATATTGTGACATTTAATAATTATATTAATTATTAAATGTCTACCTATTAGGGTTAATTTTAGGTTTTGCATGATCTCCTTTTAAGGATTGATCTATGTAAATTATATTTCATTCTATTGTTCTATTAATACATCTTTCATATTATAGAGCTTCAAACCCTCGCTTTCTTTTTCCTCCATTTTCTTCCCTGTGATAGGTATCTCTTTGCATGTAGGTGTTCTTGGACTTTGAAGTTGGTTTTAACAACTTCTACAATTTTATGGCTATCAAAACTAGGTAGTGCTTATTTTTGGTCATCCTTTTCAAATGCCTAGTTGAAATCTCTCAGAGGAAAGTTGTTTGCAACTTTTAAGAAACTAGCCTAATGGGAGTGTCCATGGTACTGACACAATGTTGCTACCTTCTAACTACTCCTAATACTTTCCTACCACCTAGCCTATGGGAAAACTCACTTACTGAAGCTAAATGTTGCACCAATGACCTATTGCTAAAGTTTGCTAAAAAGTGTGAGTGTCATTTCCTCACTACTTAGCGACCTATTTATAGAAAAAAGAGGAAAGGAATGCTAATCTGCCTCTCGAGAAAATGCGATGATAACCAAGTTCCACCTTGAAATGCGTGCCTGTGTTTGCTCACATTTCCTAACTGGTTACATTTGTAGAAGTACGACTCAATGTGTGCTAAGTTAATAAGAGCTAATTAATTAGATTTAAAATGGCGGCGTTCATCAGCAGTAAGCTGCATGGTCTGTAGGCTATTGTGTCACCTCACAGGCATTTCCCAGAGCCCAAGATAGGATTCATATCTTTTCAGGCAGTGGTCGTTTGCTTCGGCTTAATCATTATGTCTGGGATATTAATTGCCAACACTTACTAACGCAAGGTTAGAAGGAAAATTGCCAGCTCAAGTTTCAAGAAAATCACAGTATATCACACGGTTGTCAAATGCAATAATGAATTCTTTCCACCTTGAAATGGAAAGTAATTCATTTTTACACAAGCTAAGGAATTAACGATACATGCCAAATTGAATGCAAAAGCTTACTATCCTCCACCACCTTGAGAAAAGATAGCAAAAATATTGCATGAAAAAGCTTTTAATGCTTAATGTCTTTCGAAATACGCCAAGCCAAGTGAAGAGAAGTTTTCAGCATATCCAGAGTTGAGTAAAAATTACGAAGAGTTCAAAACCCACCGAATCTTTCATTTGAAGAAAAATGTCGGAGAGTTCATAACAAAAAATTTAGGAGGAGATTGGATAGGATTTGCTTAATGCTATACGGTCATAAGAAGATGTGTATATCTATGAAAATTTATCATATGCCACACCTGGTATACCAAGCAAGCCGAAGAGGGCGAATACGATATAGCTGGATCGACCCAAAGATTATAGAAACCAGAAAAGGGTTGAGGAGAAATGGGATAATATTCATGACCCACAACTCGTAAAAATCCCTAAATCCTTAAGAGAAGCAAGGATGAGGTCACCTAAGGGAGACACATCGACATCAAAGAAGGTTTGGTATAGTGGTCTTCCACAATACATGGTCCCACTAGTACATTATTGCTTGGAGATAGTTGATGCCGCCATTCAGCGTTATAACCCTAACACACGTTGCATTGAGGGTCAAACCTTAAGTGTTCATATCAGCCCACAAGCCATTTGGCATATGCTATGTATCCCGGACCCAAGTAAAAGAAGGGAGCAAATTGATTCCTTTCTTGCTACAGGAGAAAAAATGTGGAAGGCGATGAAAAAGAGCTCAGATTTCCTGATGGAGGAAATTTGTAGGAAAGGAATCCTAGGCACTAGGTTGTCGAGTATCCCATTGCCGCACAGTTCATTTCACGAAGACATGCATGATGCCTTGTCAATTCTAGCGTTTGTGTGTGGCCAAGATTTCGATGAGATGGTGGAAGCCTTTCAACTAGGGCCGACTTGTCAATTTCGCAAACAACACGATACCTTCTGGTATGATTTCACCAAATTCATGGAGGAAATGATATGACAAATAGAAAAGTACCTAGTGGAGGGAAAGTTTAGATTTCTCTCCTTCTTGGTTTACATGTTCCTGCATCAAAACCCTGATTTCTTTGGCAGATATTTTGAATTGACAATTTTTGGTGAGAAGCAGAAGAGGAGGCCAGTATCCACATGGACACCCTTTCTTTCCATGCCATATGATTACTATGC
The DNA here is from genome assembly GCA_007258455.2 of Sequoia sempervirens. Classification (NCBI taxonomy): domain Eukaryota; kingdom Viridiplantae; phylum Streptophyta; class Pinopsida; order Cupressales; family Cupressaceae; genus Sequoia; species Sequoia sempervirens. The sequence continues at coordinate 172,942,189 of VDFB02358134.1, read as the reverse complement.
ATTTTTAGATTATTTTATAACTCCCGTCTTACAAGAGTTACAACCTGGAGGGGGTGACATAGTCCAGCTGAACATAGATCAGACTAGATATATGCAGAGTTTTAGTCCTGCTTGTGACTGGTTCTTCGGAGTGGATTTCACCATTCTCCAGATGTGGGGCTTCATCGGTCAAACTTTCCTACTCCCGGCCTACATCACCAATCGGGTGCTCACGCTTGAAATGTATCAGAAGGTATGTGTCATTGATTATACTTTTTGCAATAGCCCAAGTGTCAAGAGGAAGAGATTCTTCACTTGTCCAAAGAATTTCAAAACGGTGACCCTTTGAAAGAATTAATTGGATCAACTATTACAGGATAAATTGGCTCATTTAGGGTTGGTTTTAGTATGTGATAAATGGGATAATAACCCTTTCAATGAAATGCCAAAGTTGCACATGAAGGTTACTCATGTTCCTCGACCCTACTGGGAAAAGAGGCGCAACCCGCAGGCAGACAAAGATGAAATTTTTGTTGAACTAGCAATTGTTCCCACAAAGGATAACAAAGATCTAGGCACAAGTTTTACTTTGCTATGGTGGTGGCTAAGGATAGTGTCCAGATGGATTGTACCATGTACAACCAGTTGTGAAAGGATGAGGAATGGATTGATCAGAAGATAGAAGCTTTCTAGAAATATTGCCAAGAAATAAGGAAATTGGATGCCCCTTATGAAAGCTTGAAGGATGACAAAGATTTTGAAAAATGGTGGGATGAGAGGCATCCCAGCCCCAACTCTAGCGCCAATAAAGGTAATGTCCCAGAAGGTGAATCCAAAGAACAAGAATAAGAAGAAGCAGTGACTTCTACATCCTCTGCACCACAAGATAAAAGCTCTGAACAACTCATTTCTGTAGCCACAAATGTGCAGTTTAATGTATCGAGGGATTCACATACTGTCACTTGAGCCACCAAGGTAGCCAGAGTACTACAACAACAAATAACAGTGACTGTTGAGGCCAAGGAAACCCCACTGGAAAAGCGGCAGCATACAAAGACCATTATCGGAGAGAGTTCGCAAGAACCCTTTGAAAGACAGGTGCTTGAAGCTAGCCAGGAGCCTGAAGACGAGGAAGAGTCACTAACAATTTTGAAGCCGCCATCGACCAGTGAATAGGTAAATTTTGCTCCTTCTTCTCTTGCTTCTCAATTCTTGGTATCATCTACTATCTCCGCGGAAATCCCTACCATGAGTACTGGCGCTCCGTTTCCTAGTTTTGATCCAAAGAATGCTGGAGGTTTTTCCCAATTATTACAAATCACTCCACCCGCCGTTACTCCTCTATGAACCCTTACACTAGCTATTTCTGCTTAGGGCCTCCTTGCCTAACTTTTTGAAGGCGTGCCCTCTGTGGGCACCCCTACTTCTACTATTATCTTAAATCCTCCTCTTCCCCCACAGTAGGCCGAATCCACGATGACAACTCCTTCACCATTCCAACCCATGAGTCCTCCCACCGGTTCACCAATTAAGCCATGGAAAGTGGCAAACCCTTCTGCTAGTTCTCAAACCAAGCTTTGGAATATGTCCCCCTTCTCCTCACAAACTGTCACTCTCCAGAAAAAGAAAATGCCAGGGCCTATCAAAATTAGCTATCCATATGCCCTACCTTCTGGTGCTCCTTTCGCAAGCGGGCTGATCTTGTCACCGGGCTAATTCATGGTGCAGATTGACTGCGAAAAGGAAGCACGTACAAATATAATGCAAAAGTGCAAGGAAAAGGATGATAGTACTTCTACTAAGCCAAAAATTTAAACTCTCTCTGATGAGACTCAACAAGAGCTGATGTTTGCAACCATGTCCCGACGGTAACCAAGCCATAAGGGGAGATGCACCCAGAAGACTATAAAATATATGTAGTAGGGCTTGAAATGAAGGTGGCCTAACCCCATGATAAGGTTGAGTTTATGGAGGAAACACAATGGGTGGTCACCTCCGACTTCCTTAAAACTGGTCGCCAGCTGAAGAAAAGAGATGAGCAGCTTAAATCAGTAAAGGAAAAGGATAGCTTTTTGGAGAAAAAGGAGAAATCCCTATAAGTGGATGTTTCACATTTGATAGAAAGGGCACTGACAGTAGAGAATGAAAGAAATATACTTCAGGGTGAGCTTGCGAAGGTTTAGACTATCGACCTTGCTATGGTTGATGAGCTGTGTACTAAGAATATGGAGGTGGAGCAAAATTTGTAGGTGAGGAATGAAGAGCTGGAGCGGCTTCGCATTGAATATAATCAAGGAATAGCATAAAAGAATGAGGCTTTAGAGCATCATCAAGCTCAATCTGAGCAAAAGATACAGGGGAAAGTTGTTGAGTTTAAGGACCAAAAGGCCCAATTAGAAAAAGAGCTTTAGGAGACAAAATCCTCTCTAGACATGCATTTGACAAACCCCTCTCGAGTCGAGGAAAACTGGCATAAAGAAATGAGCAGCTCTGTAGAGCAACTAGCATCCGAGAAAAGGAAAAGGGAAAATTTGATTGAGGCCATTAACTTAAGGGACGCGAAGATCGCTTCTCTTAAAAGCTCCCTCTTGTCCTCCCCTACATAGCCGGATATTATTCCATTGGTTAGGCAGTTGTACATTTCTCATTGGGAAAAGATTATAACTTTTTTCCTAGCACTACAACCCACCCTCTGATTCATCGCCAAAGCATCGAGGCTAATCCAAGAGGCTCATGATACAATTGAGCAATTCCCACAGTTTATCTTGGAAAACATTCTGGAAGCAAAAGATCTGCTGACCGAGCTATATTCAGTCTTTGATGAAGACCTTGCCAAGACAAGAATTGAAGATTGGGATGTTGCTTCCTAGACAACAAACAAGTTTATCCATTGCCACTCTGCCTTCTAGTGCACCAAAGTGGTCAGAGCTACTCTAAACAAGACAATGGACAACATGCAAGAGAGTTTCTCCAAGTGAAATGAGATGGGTCTGTCGTCCCCGTTCCTTAAGGATGGATCCATCCCTATAGTTGAATAGATTGCAAAAATAATAGAAAAGGAGAGTGATCCAGATGCTTTCAGGTATTTCAATAATCCTCCCACCACAATAGACATTGAAGGCGTCATTCATTCGCTTGCGTAGCTACTATTCCATTGTGAAGCAGGGGCCGACTTACCTAATGTGTTGCCTCATAAGGAAATGATTGACCTAGGTGGAGTACAAGAGAATTTGTACAACATAGTAAGGCCATCTGAGGATGAATGGTCACCTCTGCAGGTGGCTCTTTCCAAACTCTGACTTTTTCACTTGGCGAATGGCGCTTTGGTTTGTAAACTAGAGAAATTTTGGGTTCTCCATTCCTCAAGTGAAATGCCCCTGGTAATCACCAAAAGCTGTGAATAAATATTCAACAAGCTCCCTTCAGGTATATCTTTGCTCTAAGTATCATCCTGTGCATCACAAAGTAGCCTCCTCAACCTTTTTGTCAAAGTCTGCGGCTCCCTCCATGTGTTTGCTCTGTGCTCCCCAGAGGTTTCCTTTCCTTCGCATTTCAGAAATCCCCACTAGGCTACCACGTGTCGTAGTTGTGGGCCATTTTGATCATTCTTTTTTGCTTCCTCATCGAGCCCCACTCAAGTGCCATGTAGCTCTCATTCCCAAGGAATTTTGGTGGGCCCCACGATCGGTGTTTGCAATGACTTTTTCTATGTGTCTATCCTGCGCAATCATTCAGTGAAAGGATGGAATAATGATAGCGGTCAGCGAGATGCTGCCACGTGTCTCTTTTTCGCCCGACCAATGATCGCTTTCCTCCACTTTTGGATCGAGCTCTGCCCACTTGACACATGTCACCTTGGCCCAAGTCTCCAGTGGTGAAAGATAAAGGTTCACATGGGCAGCGCTATGCTGCCACGTGTCTCTTAGGCGGGTCTCGTATTCGGGTGATGAATCAAGCAAGCCAAATGTTGTGACTGGCCACCGTGTGTCATAATTACTTCACGAGATGATGACACTTGTTTGTTTAACCTTTTCAGGACCACTGCCATCATTTGCAGAGGATGCACTTGAGCCTGGGATGACCGGATGCTTGGTTTTGAATCGTTTATGTTGTAATGGCTTGGGGAATATACTTATTTTTGCATCATTGCCAGAGATCGTGAAATATTTTATGTTTTGCCTCTACAGGCAGTGGGAGTTTTCTGATATATATACTTCTCTCTATTTTGAGAGAAGGGTCTGGATTTTGAAGGAACATTGATTTTAGGAAAATACGCTAGGCCTTTATTACTCTTTTATTTTATTGCAAAAGACTTTCAGACTGTGCCAATTGTTCGACCTCTCTATTCTTTCATGCTATTTGATTAAACTTTAAGTTGTGCCACTATTGTCTGGATATTTCATTTGAGAAATTCTATATATATTGAATGCAAGTTTGCTGATCTAGATCATGTCTAATGACTCGTCTTGGCAGTAGGAATGTATGCAATGTTATTTTATGTCAATGAATGGATTATCTGTACTTTAATATTTAGTTTCTACCTTTTTGGAATACTACAAATACCAATCAGGCCCTTAGATCTATGATTTACCATGCCTATCATTAAGTATCAGTGCATCACCTTAGGTTAGACTTTATTTTATTATATTTGTTTCCTTTTCCCTTTCCAAAACCTCGTTATAGAAGAAGCTTGCTTCTCTAAAAACCCAGAGGTCACTTAGTTTAGCACAAAAGGTCCCCCATAAATTGAGTTTCCCATAAGACACTGTTACCTTGTCAAAATTTTGAATCAACACTTATTAACTAACATTTTGAAATAACAATCTATGCTAACTCAAAATGCAATATAAAAGTCTGAAATAAAATGCAATTTTCAAATAACAATTGACTAATTATGCTATGTAATAGGATGAGAATGCAAATGTGCAATTTAAACTATGTATGAAATAAGCTAATTAAGGCTATATTTTATGAAATGAATGCTACATAAATGCAACTAACTGATATATATAGGTTGAGGCACCAATCATAAGCCTAAAAACAATTTTTTGAGATTTGTTAAGTGTTGTTTTAGGGGTTAGAAGGGACTGATTCGCCCAAGGTGGCGAATGAGTCCCAATATGGACCTTTTGCAAAAAATTTAGAAATTTGTGCTTGAATTTTATGAATTTTGAGTTCCAAGATGCAAACCTAAGTGAAAAATGCAGATTTTCAGCAAATGTAAATGGATTTATATGCTAGAAATGCAACCTAAATACACTTTTTACACATGCAAAAGTGAAACCCTAGAATGCAAAATGCAATGCAAGCTACTTCTAGGATGATTAAGGGACTCCAAAATAAGAAAAGAAGGGATACAAATGTTAGGTTCACCAAAATGTAACAAATATTTTGGGTACCCAAGATCTCTAGCTCCTTCCTAGGGTTTTTCACCTAGGAGGAGAGGATAATGGACCAAAATGACTTTGTTAACACTAAAAGAAATGGAAAGAGGAGTGTGAAGTGTGTTTGAGGATGTGTTTGAATGCTTAGAAATGAAAATGAATGAATGTAAACTATTCTAATGTAAGATGCTGGAAAACATAGTGTTGATTGCAAGTATGAACTAGAAACTTAAGCAAATGAAAACATAAATTGATGAGACTGAATAGAGTGCACCTGGAGGCAGATTGATGTCACTGAAAGATTCTAGAATGTCTCAGAAACTTTTGTTAATGGCCATTGGGACTGATTTTCTATGCATGGCGAATTAGTCCTGCTTTTGGTGAAATCTTCCAGAAACCTATTTCTGACTGTGAGAGTTGAATTATGAGGAAACCACTTTTCAAGCCTACATATGGGAATCATTTTCCATGGGTGGAAAATTAGTCTGCCTATAAGAATCTGCAAAATCAAGAGTTGATTCTCTGGAGTTAGATTTGCACTTCTGTCTCCTACAGGTCTATGCTTCTTAAACTGTCGGATCCGGGTCTAAAAGTGACTTTTTGTTGATGTTTTGACTTGAATGATGAAGAAATAAATTGAATGAATTTTAAATGAAAATTTCAATCCTAAGCCTCTAAGAGTCCTAAATCTACAAACAAACAAGAAAAAAGAGAGATATGTTGAAGGTTGGGGCATAGGGGTTTGCCTTAGTCAAACCTCGTTTAGGTAATTAAACCAAAGTGATTAAATAAAGTAATGAAACATGGATAAATGGAGATGATTACCTTGTCATGGTGATTTTATCTTGAAATTCTACAACATAACATGAAGATTCAACCCTTGAATGCTTTAGAAAGCTAACTTGAAAACTTCTAATGGAGAAACCCTAAGTTGCTTGACTTGAGATAGAAGATAGATGTTGAATTCAAGATGAGAGATGCAATCATGAGTTGTTAGATGTTAAATAAGGATGAAAAAACTTATTTATAGAAAATTGTGCCTTAATACCCTATAATACCTCATCACAGGCCAACATGAAGCAAAATTAATTCAAATTTCACTTTATTTCCCACTCAAAGGTCAAAATGGGGCTAGATGGGACTCATTTTCCACACATGGCAAATGGGTCCCACCTGGATGGGACTAATTCACCATACATGGCGAATGGGTCCCATAGGGGCCATTCTGACACCTAAGAAGCCAAGGAATTAGGAAATAAGGTTTAAATTGCAATCTTGTCAGGTATTTGATCAATTAAAGCCTCATGATGCACAATATGGGTTAATTAGGACCTATTAGTGATGATGTAAATGTCAAATAGGGTTTGGGACACATAAATTAGTGCGAAAGTGTGATTAAATACACTTTACAACACTAAAATTAGGTCCACATAGCCTAGAAGGGCACAAAAACCAATGTGAACATGCAAGACACATTAGAACACTAGCTTATCATTAAGTTTACATTAAGAACCATCTATATTGATGTAATGATATTATTGAACATATTTTATAATGTTGAATTAGGGAGAAATAAGTTAATTAATTCTAGACAAGCGTGAAAGTCCTTTAGAAGACTTTACAACGCCTTTACAAAACACCATTAAAAGCATGTTGTTCAATTTTCAAGGGTCCAAGACCTAGTGTGGATGCATAAAATACTTCACAACACTAGATTAAGACCTCATTAAGTCCATTTTATCATGAATTAATCACATGTCAAGCAAATGGTCCTTTTTTCTATGGCACACGACCATCGCTCGCAAAAATGTGCAGATATTTGTGGATGTCTACACCACCTCATTGATATCCTAGGTTTATTTGTAGGAATAGGTTGATTAGTGATAGGGTTGGTAAAAGAAGGTGCAAGGTGGGATTTTGTTATTTTTACGTCCAATCTATCTTTTTAGGAGAGACTATCTGAATAAAATTATCTCATATCCTTCTGATGGAATCGATGCCTATCTTATGCTGAATCAATATTCCTAATGGCATCGACAACATTTCGCATTGTAGATGAAAAATTCCTCAAGTGTGGAGAAACCAATGTTTTGTTTTGAATAACATTGATTTGGTTCTAAATGGATATAACATTATCATTGATCCAGGCTCGACAACGAGCCTCATCGGATCTCGATACTGGATGTGGTGGGTTATGAGGTGGAGGGGGTGGAGGGGGGGCTGAATAGGTGAATCATTAAGAATATCGTTAATGCCAAATTGATCCATGATGTATATAAATGAACCTATAAAAATTATAAAAAATTAACATACATACATCATTAACATACATACACATACATACATTATTAATGTACATGAGTGTAAAAAATCTAGGATACATGTACATACACATACATACATCATTTAACTTGATCATATACATAAAAATTTCAAAATGTAAGATCTAACTATGTAATTTTCATACATGTACACATACTAAAAAATAAACTTAAAACATACACAAAACACTTATTAATGTGATATGAAATCTCATAGACATACACATACATACATCATTAACATACATGAGTGTAAAAAATATAGGATACATGTACATACACATACATACATCATTTAACTTGATCATATACATGTTGGAAACAAGCAACACTAAGAGGGGGGTTGAATCAGTTTTTTGCAAAAATTAACTTTATTATTCTGATCATTAACCCACTTTAAACATTCAACCAAAAGAAATATGTAGAAACATAATGAAAATAACCACAACACCATAACACAAATATTTTTATGTGGAAACGTTGTTAGGGGAAAAACCACAGTGGATGGCCAATCCACAATATAATCTGAGTATACTCAAAAAGAAGTTTACAAAATGGGAATGCACTTGCATTTAGGCTCACTGCTCAAAATAGGATGGAACACTTCCTTACAGAGATTCAGATTAGATCTAAGAGAATGAATTGAAATAATAGCATCTAAAAATGCTTGATTACAGTTCTGGTTAGGCTCAGTTGGCGATCTTCTGTCCTTCTGACTGATACTACACTTCTGCTTTGCTCTGCTTTGACTAGCATCACACAATCTTTATGCACAAGTGAAACTGTGCATAAAATTTCTCTAACACTCTTGATAATCACAATACACATCGACACACCACCCATACACATCAAAATGATATAATAGATCATACATATTTATCCGTGATTAAAAATTTAATCACAACAAGTCTACTTTAATAAAACTTAAAAATATTAGCAACTGTCGGCTCAAAACTTAAGAATTATCCAATGCACATCCACAATGATCATCCACAACTTAGCTTGGACCCAAAACAAAATGGTCAAACACAAAAATATTCAAATAAACATTTCTTGAACATCCACACCACATTTTATCAACTGAGTCGGCCCAAAAATACTGATAAACAAAAAAGTATCAACCGGATCTCCCAACTTACACATGACTTGGTGAGAGGCTCTAAGATTTTAGGATAACACAAGAAATACACTAATGCACCTTTCGTGAGATCCACAACTCAAGATAACAACTAGAAATCTACATGTGAATCGTTGAACACCAAACTGTCGGATGCTCTGTTCTTCCTGACTATCCTCAATCTGACTGTCGGTATAAGAAAATGTTGTCATGCAGATCCAATTATTGACTAGGGTTGCCATCAATGACAACACCAAAGCATAATTGAAGTGTCTCTTGCCAACAATACATACAAATTTCAAAATGTAAGATCTAACTATGCAATTTTCATACATGTATGTACATACTAAAAAGTAAACTTAAAACATACACAAAAATCTCATTAATGTGATATGAAATCTCATTAAAAATTACATCATTAATAATTTTTATTAGGAAAAAAATTTATGGCTTAAGGGAACCTCATAGGATGGCTTAAGGGGTTGTAATAGGATGGATTAAGAGGATCTATGAATGAAGGTCCTAGGAAAATGTGATGTCTTAAGGGGATAAAATTTAATTGGTGTTGCTCAAGGAAACTGAATAATATGATGGCTTTAGGGTTTAGGGTTTAGTATATAAAAAAATTCCATATTCTAGGAAAAGATGATGGGTTTAGGATTTAGTATATCAAAACAATTCTAAGTATCAGAAAATAATTATATCAAAACATTTCTAAGAAATTTAAAAATGTGTGAATGTAATCCATCATAGATAAACCTCTAAAAATTAGAATTAAAAAAATACCAATTAAAAAGTTAATATGATATTAATTAATAGATCCATCCAAACAAATTCTTTATAAAATATCCATCCAAGGTCAAATTATTTATGAAAATATGATCATTTTTAGTGTGAACTGCAAAAATTCAATAAGATCATTGTCTTAAAATAAAGTGTTGCAGCTCTCTACTACATCTCTTCATTTCTTTGTGTTTTCCTTTTCAGAATAAGACTGTCTCCTCTCCCCTGGCCATCATTGATGCTTGTCTAAGACCACATCCATGGAGCTAATGACATCAACAATATTTTTCAGCATAGATACAAAATGCCTCAAAGGTGGTGGAATACATTCTTCATTTTGAATAGCGTTGATTTGACCCTGAATGGATCTAACATTCACATCAATCCGTGCTTGCAAGCGAGCACCATCAGATTCACATGGTGGAGGTGGGGGGTTATGAGGTGGAGTGGATGGAGGTGGAGGTGAAGGGGGTGAAGATGGAGGTCGTGGAGGTGTATTATGGATATCGTCAATATTGAAGATGTAAGAGAACCTGCATTAAATTTGTAATTTCAAAATGTAATATACATGTTTAAAAATTCCCTTAAACCATTCAATATAAATGCCCTAATTGAATACAAATGAAAAATGTGTAAGTCTCTTTTATGTCTAAGGCATGTAAATGAAAAAAAAAATATAGGTTAATGCGATATGTGAAATCTCATTAATTGTCTAATGCATGGCTTAAGGGGATCTATGAATTAAGGTCCTAGGATAAAATGATGGCTTAAGGAAATAAAATTTTGTGAAGTTTCCCAAGCAAACCAAATTTCATTAAGGTCCTAGGACTTGAAATGATGGATTTAGGGTTTAGGGTAATAGGATGGCTTAAGGAGATCTATGAATTAAGGTCCTAGGAAAAAATGATGGCTTTAGGGTAATAGGATGGATTGAGGGGATCTATGAAGTATACTCCTAGGAAAAAACATTTGATGGCTTAAGGGGATAAGATTTGGTGAAGTGCAAGATAGTGCTTCTAGATTTAACTAATTATTTTTACATCAATGCCAATCTAAATACATAGTAAATCACATGAAGCACTATCTTTCTCAACTCTATGTATTTACTATAAGTTAATATTTTAAAGGGTTATCAAAAGGTTTAGGGTAATAGGATGGATTAAGGGGATCTATGAATTAAGGTCCTAGGACAAAATGATCGCTTAAGGAAATAAAATTTGGTGAAGTTTCCCATGGCAACCAAATTTCATTAAGGTCCTAGGACTTGAAATGATGGCTTCAGGGTTTATGGTTTAGGGTTTAGGGTAATAGGATGGCTTAAGGGGATCCATGAATTAAGTTCCTAGGAAAAAATGATGGCTTTAAGGTTTAGGGTATAGGGTAATAGGATGGCTTAAGAGGATCTATGAATTAAGGTCTGAGGACAAAATGATGGCATTAGGATTTAGAGTTTAGGGTAATAGGATGGATTAAGGGGATTTGTGAAGCAAGTTAAAACATAACAAGCTTTGTAGTAACCATAATTTGAACTTACCATTATGTTCTATGTAATGTATAGTGCTACATTCTCCCTATATTAACCCACTTTTGAAAATTTAGGATAGTATCTATAGTCTACCCTTGAATTTATAGAAATGCACCTATATTTAGAGAGAATCATTTATTGAAATTTTTAAAACAACATTGGGGTTCTTCATTCTGAGCGTGATGACAACTAGAACCTAAAAATGTTGAAGCTTGGGTGGCACTTGGACTAATGGACTTGTAAGTTAGTAAAAAAAGGTAGTGCCCGTGAAGGAATGAAAAAGATGTGTAGAGCCTTTGAATTATACCTTTACTGTGCAATGCCATTGAATCATTTATAAAACCATTTTTTCTTCACACCTGACAACATTTTCTTATGGAACAATTGATTGAGATATCTCTTATTTTGATTGACTAGCTTCTCATGAAATATGATTCATATTATAATCTTGCATGATCTTATCATGAGAATCCCTCATCCTCCCCTTCCATGAGAAGCCTCTCTTGAAATGTTTGAGGCCTTTAACACCCCTAACAAGAGGAAGGTGGTTTTTAAATTCCTCATATCTTCCCTTACAAATGTGGTTGTTTTGTAGGAAACCAGGTCAGTTTTTAACTAAATATCATGTATATTATAATTATTTAAACATTGGGTTGCCTTGGGCAGCTTCACCAAAATTTGAGAACTTCTTTGATCCCCTTAAGACAAATCATATTAGGACCCCTTAAGATGTAGTTATTTTGTAGGAAACCATGTTGTTTAATGAGTATACTTTTGGTCTTCTTTGTTTAATGGGAGGGCTCTAGTCTATAGTTTAGTCTACTAATCAACATGCATCTAGTGGTCTTTACATGTTATAATTTCAATGTATTTAAATGTAGGAGCATCCCTATGCAGTGTGACCTAGAATCTTGCATCATTTTAGAAAAGTGAGATCCTAGCTTAGTTATTTATTTTTTATTAGTTTATAGTTACCAATTTGTGGTAGAGAAATTTATTTCATTTGACCATAATTTGAAATTGGCTTTTTCAATTTTGAGCATAGCTTTCAAGTTAGTGTTAAGAATGTCGTGTTAATGTTTGAAGTGATTTGGATGAGGAAAATATTATAGATTCTTGAGAGTGTTTATGGGTGGATTCAAGGTAAGGATTTTTGGTTTTGAAAGGCATGAACATTTATCTTGCATACCATTATCATCTACTTTTAATATTTAGAAAACAATAACATATATATGGAATGAAAAAATCATATATGCATACATACATACATATGTGTGTGTATGTACATACAAACATATATACATGCATACCTACATATATATATATACAATTTATATACATATATATACACATATATGTGTATGTACATATATGTATGTATGTATGTATGCAAATGTACATATATTTATAAACATGTATTCTACATCAAACATGGAGCTTCTATGAACTATCTCATAATGTAATCAAATATTGCATACCATTATTCTATTAGTTTTTAATATTTAGAAAATAATAATTTAATGAAATGACAAAAAGATATATATAAAAACAATTTGGGCAATGACCTATTTCCTAGAATATCTATGCACATGCACATTATTAGGGACCTCCTTCTCCTTAACTATGAAGGTGTTGAACCATTTCAAATAATGTTGCTTAATATTCATAAGTTCATTAACCCTTGAGTGGAAAAGAAAACTAAGTACATTATCAATATCCATGTAACTAATTTAAAGTGATGATTGCTAATAGTGGTACATTGACATGTAAGAAACATATCAAAATTTTAAGGTTTCCATGGGGGATTATGCTCTACAATCTAACATGTTTTTTTCCTTTCAATTTTATCGTGACATGTAATCTTGGGCATTGAATGGATTCACACATTGGATGTCATCCCATGGGAATTCACTATTTAATATGAATCTGGTGCAGGGGCACCTAGCTTTGATCATGTAAAGGGGTTAGATGATAGATTTTTGTGTTTTTGAGTTCAATTTTGATGTAATAAGGTCTATTTAGACCATGGATAATGTTTTTTGTCATGTGGGGTCGCTTGTGTTACAAATTGTCATATTTTGTAAATGTTGTAAATGTTGCATCAACAACTTTGCAATTTTTGTTGTGTTTGGAAGTTGAACGGACATTCATTCAAAAAGTAATTTGAGACCATTGAGTTTTTGCTGTAAAATATTTAAATATTTCCTTGGGTGGTTGAGGCAACTCTCTGGTGTGTTTTGGAGATCAAGCAATAGTATGAAATTTTGTTTTTTTGCAAATTTAATAATTTCTTGTTGCTACATGTGTTTGTATGGCTCCATACTCTGTGTTAATGATCTAAAGTGCATTGAAATCGATAGAGGGATGAATTAAATATTTTTTTGCTTTGATTTTATTTGATTTCATAAAGTTTAAGGGGAGTTAGAGCTAATTTGGTGAAAATAGTCAGCAAACCCTAGATTAAGAGGGTTTGATAAAAAAAAGGGAATATTGAAACATTCCACTAGTGAAAACTTCTAAAAATAAGTGGAATGGCATTATTTAGGGTGATTTTCATGTTGGTAGGGTTTGTAGATGCAGGGAATGGAGGTAGGGTAGTGTTTGATCGAGCCCTAGCCTAATATCTCAATGTATTAGGCTTAGGAGTGTAGGTTAGAAGTAGGGTTTTGTTGATAGATGAATTGGTGAATGTTTCAATTGATAAAAACTATACTTTCAGAACCTATGTGACTTGGTTGAATCTCTAGAGTGGAGATTTTAGGTTGGAGAAAGGGAATCACAAAGTTGCTTTGGAAAATAGGGCTAATTGGGCCTAGAGGCTACATAGCAGTCAATTTTAGAGGGTCTTGTTACAAAAAAAACCTATCTAAAAATTTGATATGTTGTAAAAGAGCATAAAGGGTGTCTGTAATGGTAATTCATTTGTGGGTTTGTAGTCTTCTTTGAAAGATATGGTGAAAAATCATTGTTTGGAGTGTTACAAGGAAATGTGAAGGATTTTTGAAATAAAGACCAAGTTAGGGTTTCCAAGTTGGAAAGTTTGTTCAAATTGTGATTGAATAGAAACCTCCACCCTACTCTACATTAAATTGGTATTAGAGCATAGGTTTTGATCATTTGAAGGAAAATGGTTGAAGTTTGAAGAAGGAAAGATGCCTCCTAAGAAGAACCCAATGACTAGAGAAGTTAGATAATTGAAAGAGAAGCATGCCAAGGAGTTGAGACAAGTGAAAGAGTCTCAAGAAGCTATCCTAGCCAAACTTACAGCACTGGATTCAAATCAAAAGAGAGTTGTGGTCACTAGAGACCAAAGTGATGAAGAGGAAGAGGGTGAGAATGAAAACCTTCAAGGAGGAGTCCAAGGTGATGATGAATTGGACCCTAATGAGTTGAGAATGGATAAGTTGTTGAAGGTTTTCAAGGAAGATACTTCTAAGGTGAAGATGAAATTTCCCATGTATGGTGGGAAGATGGACAGTGAAGAGGTGTTATATTGGGTTGATGCACTAGACAATTGTTTTGAATACAAGGAGGTAGTAGATGAACAAAAGGTGAAGTTTGTTAAAACAAAGTTGAAAGGTCCTTCCCTAACTTGGTGGAATTATGTGCAGGAAGAGAGAGTGAAAAAGGGAAAAGAAAAAATCAATTCATGGGATAGGATGGTGTCTAAAGTCAAGAGACATTTTTTGCCTAGTGACTATGCAATTCAGACATTTAGTAAGCTTCAAAATCTAAAACAAAAGGAGATGAATGTCATGGCTTACACAAAGGAGTTTCATAAGTTGAGCCTTAGAGTAGGTCATGTTGAGGATGAGGTTGAAAAGGTAGCAAGGTACCTAAATGGATTGAGGTTCAAAATATAAGATGAAATGAGTCTTACCACCCCCAAAATGGTGGAAGACTATTTTCAATTGGTTGTTAAGGTAGAAGAAAAGATAAAAAGGAGAAAAGAGAAATACGAAAGAGGCAAAGGAAAGAAATTTAGGGGTAGAGAATCCTTTGGAGGAAGAGGAAAATCTCAAAGATCACAAGGTGAGACAAGTGGCAATCAAGATCAAGCTAGAGGATCAAGTAGCAGAGGTAGGAGATCAAGTAGCAGAGGTAGATTTGGAGGACAAGGTAGAGGATCAAACACCTTCTTAGGAAGATGCTATCAATGTAATCAATTTGGCCATCAAGCATGGAAGTTCCTGGATAAACAACCTTCTTCTTCAGATGGTGGTGAAAGGAGAACACAATTGGTGCAAGAGGAAGATTGTAAGAGTGTCAACTCTCCTTCTCAGCATGTTGCTCCAGAAGGTGGAGAAAATTTGATGATGAGAAGAAAATTGCTCAAGGTCCCTATGGTGAAGGAGCCTCCACAAATAAATTCTTTGTTTAGAACCACTTGCAAATCTCAAGGTAAGGTGTGTAAGGTTGTTGATTTTGGTTCCATAGATAATTTTGGTTCCTTAGAGATGGTTGAAAAGTTAGAGATGAAAAGAATCCCACACCCCACTCCTTACAAGGTTTATTGGCTGAATAAGGGTCAACAAGTCTTAGTTAATGAGCAAACATGGGTTGAATTCAATATTTCAGGGTATAAAGACAAGATATTGTGTGACATCATCCCAATGGATGTTTGTCATGTGCTATTAGGAAGACCCTGGTAGTATGAAAAAAAATCCAAGCATGATGGGCAGAAAAATACCTATGTGATTGAAAAATATGGGGTTTCATTTACACTTCTTTGCAAGATGAAAACCTAGACACACAAGTTGGGTCAAGTGTTATGTTAGTTGGGGAAAAAGAATTCTTTAAAACCATGAAGGAAGAAGGTGGAAAAGGGTATGCAATTATAATCAAACCTAAATCTGTCATGACAACAACAAAGCTTGAAGATGTGCCTAAATAAGTACAAACCTTGTTGAAAAAGTATCAAGACATTGTTGTAGATGAGCTTCCTAGTTCTTTTCCACCAATAAGGGATGTGAGCCACCATATAGACTTTATACTAGGGGAAAACTTACCCAATAAAGCTGCATACAAAATGACTCCACAACAAAATCAAGAGATTAGGAAACAAACTCAAGAATTGCTTAACAAAGGCCTCATAAAAGAAAGCTTAAGCCCATGTGTTGTTCCTACTATGTTGGCACCTGAAAGAGGTGGAGATTGGAGAATGTGCACCGATTCAAGGGAAATTAACAAGATAACTATAAGGTATAGGTTTCCCATACCAAGAATGGAGGATTTGATAGATTGTTTAGGAGGAGGTTGTTACTTTTCAAAGATTGACCTCAAAAGTGGCTACGACTAGATTAGAATTAGAGAGGGGGATGAGTGGAAAAATTCCTTCAAAACTAATGAGGGGTTGTATGAATGGATGGTAATTCCATTTGGGCTTTCAAATTCACCAAGCACTTTTATGATACTAATGAATGAAGTTTTGAAACCCTTCATAGGAAAGTTTGTAGTTCTATACTTGGATGATATTTGTGTGCTTAGCAAGACTAAAGAGGAACACTTTTAGCATGTGGACATGGTGTTGAAGAGGCTGAATGAAGAAAAGTTGATGATCAATTTGAAGAAGTGTGAATTCATGAAGGAGGAGTTGGTCTATCTAGGTTTTGTAATTTCAAAAGGCACTTTGAAGATGGACCCCATCAAGGTAGAAGTAATTCTCAATTGGCCTACTCCAAATTTAGTTAGTGAGGTAAGAAGTTTCCACGGCCTAACTAGATTTTATAGAAAATTTGTGAAGAATTTCAGTCATATTTTCTCTCCAATCATTGATACAAACAAAGGGGATAAAAGGAAAAGGTTTGTATGGTTTGATGAGGCAGAAAAAATATTTCAATATCTCAAACAAAGGGTAGCAAAACAACGTATCCTAGCATTACTATATTTTAACAAGGTGTTCACAATTGAATGTGATGCAAGTGGGTATGCAATTGGAGTAGTCTTGAGCTAAGAGGGTATACTTATAGAAGTTTTTAGTGAGAAGCTCAATGAAGCAAAGAAGAAGTATTCTTCTAATGACTTGGAATTGTATGCCATGGTTCAATCATTGAAAAAGTGGCGACACTATCTCCTTCCTAAAGAGTTTATTGTTTTTACTGACAATCATGCTTTGAGTTTCTTAAATAACCAAGAAAAACTCAACCATAGACATGTGAAGTGGGTGAAGTACCTCCAAAGCTACACTTTCACCATAAAACACAAAAAGGGGTGTCAAACAAGGTGGCAGATGCTTTGAGCAGAAGACAAATGTTGGTTCAAGAAATTCAACTCCAAAGTGTAGGTATTAATTCTTTGAAAGGTATGTATGAAGGAGATGATGATTTCAAGGATGTTTATTTTGTTTGTAATTAGTTCAATGGCACTTTCCATGAAGAATATTTTGATTTCTTGATACAAGATGGCTTATTGTTTAAGGGTTCTTAGTTGTGTATTCCTAAATGCTCTATGAGGACTAATCTAATTAAAGAGAAGAATTGTGGCAACTTAGGGGGTCATTTTGGTGTGGACAAAACCTTGGAGTAGGTAAGAAGGTATTACTATTGGCCCAAGATGCAAAGTGATATCAAAAAATTTGTTGAAAAGTGTGTTGTTTGTCAAAAATCCAAGGGTTCTAGTATAAATGCAGGTCTTTACCAACCATTTCCAATTCCAAATAGGCCATGGGAATCCATCAACATGGATTTTGTGTTGGGGTTACCCAAAACTCAGAGAGGCTTTGATAGTGTGTTTGTTGTTGTAGACCGATTTAGCAAAATGGCTCATTTTATACCTTGTAAATGCACAAATGGTGCCTGATACATTCCTGGGTTGTTTTTCAAGGAGCTGGTTAGAATTCATGGATTACCATTGACAATTGTTTTTGATAGGGATAGTAAGTTTGTGGGTCACTTTTGGAGAACACTTTGGAAGAAGTTGGGAACAAACTTGACCTTTAGCTCTACTGATCACCCACAAAAAGATGGGAAAAATGAACTTGTCAATAGGAGCCTTGGAAATATTCTTAGATGTTTGACAAAAGAGAATTCACAATAATGGGATCTCATTCTTCCCCAAGTTGAGTTTGCTTTTAATGATTCTATCAATAGAAGTGTGGGAAAAAACCCATTTGAAATTGTATATGGATTACAGCCAAGGGGAGTGTTTGATCTCAGATATTTGAGTGGTATGGAAAGAAGGAGTGCTAAAGGAGAATAGTTTGCAGTGGCCATGAAGGATATACATCAGCAAGTGAAAGAGAACCTTCAAAAAAGTGTGGATATGTACAAGTAACATGCAGATTTGAAAAGAAGAGAGGTTTAGTTCAAAGTGGTGGACTTGGTATTGGCTAAATTTAAGGAAAGAAAGGCTACCAAAAGGGAAGTATTCAAAGCTACAGATGAAGAAGATTGGGCCATGTAGGGTGGTCCACAAATTTGGTGCAAATGCCTATGAGATAGAACTTCGTCCTAGAGTGGCTATCTCTCTAATTTTCAATGTTTTTGACCTATATAATTTTAAAGGATCTATGATTGCAGGTGAAGATGTAGGTACATTAGGAGTTCCAGATGAAGATTGGGTCAAGGACTTACCACCAAGTTAGCCATTGAAGCTTGGAAGCATCTTGGAAACAAAGGAAGCTAAAAGGACAAGGCACAAGGTGTATAAGGAGTTCCTAGTGAAGTGGCAAGGCCTTCCAATGGAGGATGCCACCTGGATGATAGAGGAAGACATCAAGAAACATGGTACCATAGTGAAAGATCTAATCTCAAGTGCAACTTGAGATTTTGTTCTCCCTGGGTGTATGGTATAGGGGCACCTAGATTTGATCATGTAAAGGGGTTAGATGATAGGTGTTTGTGTTTTTGAGTTCAATTTTGATGTAATAAGGTCTATTTAGACCGTGTATAATGTTTTTTGTCATGTGGGATTGGTTGTGTCACAAATTCTCATATTTTGTAAATGTTGCAAATGTTGCATCAACAACTTTGCAATTTTTGTTGTGTTTGGAAGTTGAACGGCCATTCATTCAAAATTTAGTTTGATACCATTGGGTTTTGGTTGTAAAAGGTTTAAATATTTCCTTGGGTGGTCGAGGCAACTCTCTGGTGTGTTTTGGAGATCAAACAATAGTATCAAACTCTATTTTTCTACAAATTTTGTTGATTTCTTGCTGCTATAAGAGTTTGTATGGCTCTGTAATTTGTGTTAATGATCTAAAGTGCATTGCAATCAATGGAGGGATGAATTAACCATGCTTTTTCTTTTATTTGATTTGATTTCATAAAGTTTAAGGGGAGTTAGAGCTAATTTGGTGAAAACAGTTAGGAAACCCTAGATTAAGAGGGTTTGATAAAAAAAATATGTAATATTGAACCATTCCACCAGTGAAAACTTCTACAAATCAGTGGAATGGAATTAGTTAGGGTGATTTTCAAGTTGGTATGGTTTTTAGGTATAGGGAATGGAGGTAGGACAGTGTTTGATCGAGCCCTAGCTTAATATCTCAATGTATTAGGCTTAGGAGTGTAGGTTAGAAGTAAGGTTTTAATGATAAATGAATTGGTGAATGTTTCAATTAATAAAAAATATAGTGTTGAACCCCATGTGACTTGGTTGAGGCCCTGGAGTGGAGATTGGTAGGTTGGAGATAGGGAATCACAAAGTTGCTTTGGAAAACAAGGCTAATTGGGCCTAAAGGCTACATGGCAGTCAATTTTAGAGGGTATTGTTACAAACAAAACCTATCTAAAAATTTGATATGTTGAAAAAGAGCATAAAGGGTGTCTATAATGGTAATTCACTTGTGGGTTTGCAGTCTTCTTTGAAATATATGGTGAAAAATCATTGTTTGGAGTAATACAAGGAAATATGAAGGATTTGTGAAATAAAGACCAAGTTAGGGTTTCCAAGTTGGAAAGTTTGTTCAAATTGTGATTGAATAGAAAACTCCACCCTACTCTGTATTAGGAGCTAATTGAAGAGTTTTAAGTCATATGATACATACATACATACATATACACATACATACATACATACATACATACATACATACATACATACATACATACATTCTTAATTATATGTATATGTATATGCATACATATACATATGTATGTATATATATATACATATAATTACAAATGTATGTATGTTTGTACGTATGTATGCATATATATATATGTATGTATATATAAGAACATGCATGCATGTATGCATATTTATGTATTTTGAAAAAGTCTTTCAATGGTTTCAAAATAGTTAAATTTAAGGGTTTTTATTTCATATTAGAGATGAAAAATATACACATACATATATACATACATATATACATATATACATACATACATATGTACATACATATATACATATATACATATATACATATATATACATATGTACATATACATATGTACATACATATAAATATATGTACATAAATATATATACCAGGTTTGATGTAATTTTTTGGTTTATACCAAATTCATTTTTTTGTTTGATGTTTTTGTTCATTTATTGAGGGTTTCATGGTTTTTGACAAGTGAAATTCTTTGAAAGTCTTTCAATGGTTTCAAAAGAGTTAAATTTAAGGGTTTTTATTTCATATTTTAGAGATGAAAAATATACACATACATATATACATACATACATATGTGCATACATACATGTGTAGATACATATTTACATATATATACATATTATATACATATATACACATATATACATATATATTATACATATGTACATATATATATACATATATACATAAATATATATACGAGATTTGATGTAACTTTTTGGTTTATACCAAATTCATTTTTTTGTTTAATGTTTTTGTTTATTTCCTAAGGGTTTCATGGCTTTTGATAGGTGAAATTCATGAAAACTACAAAGAATTAAAAAAACTTAAATTAATGATTATTCACCATAAAAAATAGAAGTAAATGCAAAAAATGGGTTAAAATTCCTACCTGGTGTGGTCATTGGGCCATTGTTGTCGCTGGTGGAGCTCTCAATTGGGATCTCATCTCTGAAAATGAGATGGGGTTTTAGTTTGTTTAAAAATAAATAGCATCACAAAATGGGATCCCGTTCTTTACAAATCAAGATCCTGTTTTGTAAAGAACAGGTTCCTATTTCCTAATGGCAGGCTCGGGAGGTAAAAAAAATGGGATCCCATTTTAAAAAAATAGGAACCTGTTTCATTTTTTGGCTCAAGACCCCAAACCTAAACGGGATCCCGTTTATTAAAAAATGGGATCTCATTCCATTTAATCCAATTTCTAATTTTTCACTAAGACTGAAACTTCCACCTAAAGTGGACTCAACTTCATGCTTCTACCCCTTTCAAACTTTGGAAACACTTCTTTTCCAATCCTCTTCTACTCTTTGAATAAGTAGAAAGACTTGCTTAACTGGAAATATATTAACCATCATTATGCCAATTCATGTGAATTTAATTCATTCTCTTAAAAATCACACCCCTTAATGGAAAAAAGTATGAACAATTCATCATGCCATCTTTTTGAGAATTTTAGACTGGCATGTGGTGCTAAAAGGAAACTTGGCCACGTTTTGCATTAAATTTAGCTCCAACAAAGGTGTTAAGGGTTTATTCTCAAGATTACACCTAGATGAAATTCCAAGGAGAACAAGATACTTGGAAATGAGACAGAAAAAAAAGTGCGTACAATATTAATTGGAAAGGAAAACACACGTAGAAAGCAAACTAACTAACCTATTTACAAGGAAGCCTCATGGGAAAAAAAAATTAAAATGTTTCAAGTAGATTTTGTTTATCAGAATCTCTAAAGCATTTCCATCCAAGTCTTCAAGATGAAAATCGTTGCTCTCTTTACATTTTCTTATGTGAAAAGGCCTTCCATAGTGAATCGAATTTGGCATGTGAACTTAGCTTTGAGGTTTGCTCATCACACTTCAAGACTAGATCTCCTTCTTGAAAGTTGTGGTTCAAATCTTTCTTGTCAAATCATTTCTTTACTACTTCTTGTTGGCTTATCATGGCCTCATGATCCTTCTCTTGAGCTTCTTGTACCTTGAGCAACTCATCCATACTTCCTGAAAAGAGGAAAATTGTGTTCTCTCTTTTGCTTCTAGGGTTTTGGACCTAAAAGGAGATCTAGGCAATTTCCTTACTCTTCACTCAAGAAAAAACCCTTGAGATTTCAATGCAAAGGAGATTGAAATCTGGAAAATGGATGTCCTAGGAGTTGAATAATATTTAATGAGGGTTTCACTACCAAGTGTAAACTTGGAAAAGACAATGAAATGGAAAACACAGTGTGAAATGAAAACTAACTCTAAATGACCTAGGAAAGTGAACAAAATGTAACTGAAAGCTATGAGACTAAAAGTGTGCACCTAGAAGACTGAAGAAGGAAGAATGGAGGTCTGGATCACTAAACAATCTACTGTTGATGCTGACTGGGACTCATTCACCAGGCTAGGTGAATCAATCCAATTTCCAGGAAAATGCGTAGGAACAAATTTCAACCAAAAGGGTATCTAGATCTGTAAAAATATTTGTTAGGCCTGTACAATGGGACTCATTCACCAATAGCTGTGAATTAGTCCACTTCTTCTTTTCTGGAAGTTTTGAATTGGATTATGTGCCTCTCGATCTTCTTTTCTCTTTTTGACTGGTTTCCAAATCTGAAACTGCAAATTGCCACCTGTAGACCTTCTTCAAGCTTCTCCAAGGCTGGATGAAAACTTTGACAACTTTGGGGATTTGGCCACTTTTCTCCAACTTAGCTTCTTGGTAAATCTACAACCTAGCCCTGCAAATCACACACAAGAAGAGTGAAAATTATTGTGGGGGTTAGTGAATTGGGGTTTGCCTTGGGAAAACCCGTTGTTGGTAATTAAACCTTGAAATGAAAACAAATATGAAAGGAGAATGATGAATGAAAAAAAGACAATGTTGTAATTCACCAAACCCTAGCAATAAGGTGTTGCAATTATGCTTGAAATGGATGTAATAGATGTGGTTCTTGACTCTAGCTTGAAGGAGATGGATCTTTCTTGAAACACTTGCTTGGATCATGAACTCTACATCATAAATGTTAGCACAATAACAAACATGAAGAATGCAATCTTTGGCATGATGATTGGTACTTGAAGAATGCTCTTGAATGCTTGATAATTTTCTCTTGAAATGCTTTGAATTCTCTTGTGAACTCTTTAATGCTTGTAAAATTTTCTAGGTGTGAGTATGAGTGAAAGAACCTTGTATTTATGCTTAATTATGCAAGAATTCCTGAAATTACTACACTATAAGCTGACATCAGATTTAGGAGAATAAAATCCGACGATAAATTTGATTGAAATTTGAATTTTGGTCACATGTGACTCATTTTCCCACGTGACTCATTTTCCCAAGGTGGAAAATGAGTCCCATCACACATAATGTATGGGACCAAAAATGGAAAATTATTAGAAATGTGTGAAACCTGCATCAAGCCAAAAAGACCTAGGTGGTACTCATTCACCCAAGGTGGTGAATGAGTCCTAGACACTAAATCTAGGCCACACAAGCCAAGAACACCTGAATTATGATTGGTTAGTGATTGGTGTTAGGATTATCCTTGAAAAGATGCAATAAATGAGGCTTGTGGATGCAAAATAGGGCCAATTAAAGCATAAGAAAGCCCAATTATTAATGAAAAGCCTAGAGGAATGTGAAAGTGTGTTATAACACTTTACAACACTCCAAATAAGGCAAGATTAATGTCTATTATGATTAAAATTATGTTTATTATGCTTAGTTAATTGATAAAACCCTAGAAAAGTGTGAAAGTGTGTCACAACACTTCACAATACTTTAGAAAGGCACCATTAAATTCCATTGGTTCACAAGGGCCCAAGACCTAATGTGAATGTGTTATCCATTTTACAACACTAAATCACACAACATTAAGTCAAAATCCGCAAGGAGGACCCAAACGAGTGCAAAAATGTCAAGGGACCCATTTTTCGATACTACACTTCCATAGTTCCATTTTCTTCAACTTCTATAGATTTGAGCAATTACACAACACTTTGATTTCCATGGAGATTGGAAAAATAAACTCCTTTCTATAAACCAATTCGTATGGTGATTTCTTTAGGATTTTCTTTAGGGTGATCCTATCAGCTCAAAGCAACATATTTAGATGCTTATGCCATTCCTTTTGATGGTTTGTACCAATTATTTTGATCAATCTGATCAAATTTTTATTTGTGGACTTTGCTAGTCTATTGCCTTGCAGATAATAGTTAGAAGAATTCTTTAGAAAAATTCCATGTTTCAATGCAAACTCAAACATCTTTGAGCCAAGGAAAGCTATTGCTTTATCTGATATTAATATGGTTTTTGGTGGACCAAACCTCATTACTAACTCTTCTAGGAGACTAAATATCTAATTTTTTGTAGCACCTTTACATAAGGTTTACGTTGTCTATCACAACTTTATTTTGTGGGGGGTTTTGTTCCAAGGCATTGCTAGAAGTAATGCCTTTTCTTTCAACTTCCAAGGTTTTGTGCTTAAGTTAGAGATTTGCACAGAGGAGAGCCACATGTCAAAGTTGTGCAACTACTACCAAGCCCAGTGGATTAATCTTATAGGATGATATGTTGGGATGCCACATGGCAGCTTCATGGGCCATTCAAAAAGGTGAAAGGTGTTTTTGTTTTATCAAGCACCAATTCCCCCTCAAGTCATGTATTGAGCTAGCACAACTTGAAGAGGTTTCTAAGCATCATAATTAATATACAATATGTGATTGGTTGGGAATTTTAGTGGTACCATCACAGGCTTATGGTGGAGGTTGACACGTTTTGAGCTTGCATGCATCTTGAGGAACAAAGGATCGTCATTGATAATCTATATGATGACGCTTGCAAGTGGTTTCAACAAAAGGTTATGGAGGGATATATGGCATCATCACTGCTTAAGGGGAGCTGCATATGATTTCCTAGCTAGGTTGTTTCAACTATCACCATGATGGTGATTCCCATGGGCAAGGAAGTGGGGAATCTTTTCTATTTTTTTGGTTTTCAAGAAGAGTTGTATTAGGGGCTGTTCATCATCTTTTAAACAAGATAGTTATAATTAATAGCTATATGTAATTTATTTGACCTTAGCAATCAATTTTGTATGAGAAAGGTTGAATGCATAATTTTGTGCTCTATTGGTCTCTATCATGTGTTCTATTTTCTTTGTCTGAATATAATTATGCTCTATTTTTTTCATTGAGACATTGTACTTATTGATTATTATAGCAAGCTTTGATAGTTTTTGTTATATCTCATATATGTAGATCTTTGGATCATGTTAGCACTCCTTCAAATTTCTATGAAGAATCATAAAGTTGAGATTATGATATGCTATATGGTGGAAAAAACTATTAACATTTTTTGATGCATCACCTTAGAATAGTTACTTGTATACATTTAATTTCATCCATTCCCCTTTCCTCCCCTTTTAGTTAAAATGAAGAGCCAAATTCTAAAATCCTGGAGGTCATTTTGTGAATATCAATTTGGTCCCACATTCACAGAACTTCCCAAGACTGTATCTGTTGAGCATTAGTTCTTGAGATCAACAATCTCATTATTTGAATATAAAATCTCACTTTCATTGATTATTCAATATGCTCTTCCTTAACCATTATTATGGGATATAAAAAGATAGAAATAAAGTGTGTTTTTATTGATAATATTTAAAGGCTCAACATTTGTAGCAATGATTTATTTAGAGCAATAAACATTGACTATTCAACCCTATAAGAATATAACCTAGAAATTCATGGTTTCAAAAACTATAGTAGAGAACCCTTAGGTACCATCACTTTACCTATCATAATTATCATTCATCATTGACACCTTTATCTATGAACTATTGCTAGAAAATTATCTTACAACTTTCTTCTAAGAGAACATTAGTTATATGAAATGCAAGTTATTCCATCCACACTCTATAGATGTTTGAAAGTTGTGTGTAATCACCAATCATAAATCATTAAATGCTAGTCAAACACCATTCCACCATTACTAATGAAGTAGAAAATAAATTATTTTCCCATTTGTTTCACACGTTATCCCTTTAGTCCTTCACTTCCCCAAAGAATCGAATACACCATTTATACATGACACAAATCCTAAAAATGTTAGCAACCCCTTAGAAATCCCCCACAACATAAGAAAAAGTTAATCCATGCCACCTGAATCTAATTTAATGTGAATTCATTGGTAGGTGATTATTAAGGAACATTAGACATTACAATATCATTTGTAGGAGAATACAAGGTTGAATTTAGTAATTTCCATATTCCTACCCTGAAAAATTTATCCTCATGATCAGTATATAAAAACTCTATAATATTTAATGTCACAACCAAAAAATACACATTCTTGAGTGAAACATGTCAACTAAAGGAGACACTTGCAACATCTTCACTTGCACTATATGGGAAGACCTAATAACAAAATTAGTTTCCCCATAAACAATGCCTAGCACATCCTATATAACATTTCCATCAAAACATAAGACAAGGTCCAACAACAAAAATAACACATTTTCAACATCTTGTTCCTCTTTAAGTTTGTAGTTGGAGAAT
The DNA here is from genome assembly GCA_007258455.2 of Sequoia sempervirens. NCBI lineage: Eukaryota > Viridiplantae > Streptophyta > Pinopsida > Cupressales > Cupressaceae > Sequoia > Sequoia sempervirens. The sequence goes on along the minus strand of VDFB02358134.1, from coordinate 172,915,480 downwards.
TGGGCCCTTTTTTTAAGAATTCTTAAAGATAGAAAATTGTCATCTCAATGCTTTTATTTCTAATATTCAACATGAGATAGACTTAATTGAAATAAAAAATGTACCTATCCAAACAAGAATTGTCATAACCACACCTCTTGAGAGGTTTGCGAAGAAACACCCACACATTCTAACAATTATTCTATGGCTCATCAAAGTTGTCCACTATCAAACACTCCTTCCTAATGAAGTGAGTGATCAAATTGGAATGTCACCCATCTTTGCAAGATAATATTATTGAGCTCAAAAGAATCTCTTTCCTTGTGAAGAAGGGAGTCCTCCAAACACTACTCCATTCCTATAGAATTTTCCATATGAACACGAGTGATATCCGCATGCTATTTGGACAAGTACAATGTGTGTATTATCCTATATCGAACTTATACATAGTTGTGCTCAATAGATTTAGAGCAACATAATCTCAAGCACAACTCAATACTAATTTTATATATTTCTCTCAACTCTTTAGATCCCCCCTAATAGTAAATCTAACCCTACCTATACAATCCTATATAGATTCATAAATGATCTTTGATTGTTGTTTTCTTGAACAAGAATTGTGAGTTTTTTCCTCTCTTTTCATAGTTGTTTGAGTAGAATAGAAAGTTAATTATAGAGGTCTCCAGGCCAAAATACAATCTTTTCTTATAACATCTATTATCTACACAACCTTTAGGTTCTCCCCATAGTCATTTTGAGGCTTCAAAGCTCCTAAAACAACAACTACAACACTCCTTGCCATTTCTCTCTTGCTTTATTTCACCATCTTCCTTGCTTCTCCCATCAACTAAATCGTCCTAGGATAAAGAGGATAGAAGATTATAGAAACTAAATCAGTTAGGAAAAAAATTCCATGGATATTTCATCATCATCTTTAGTTGACAATTTAGTAGGTGTGAGATTCCATTATTTCCTTTCAATTTAACTAAAATAATTTTCTTTGAAAAGGTTGGAATAGAATATCAAGTAGAGTAAGTTAATCTATCTTCCATCTTGACTAGATCTATGATATTTCATCAATATTTCTCAAATTTTTTTATTGGTTAGATAGTATTTTTTTTTTGTTTGTATATGATTATTGTAGATTAAACTATGATTATTGGTCTCATTTTCATAGTACATTCTTTTAATAAACAAAACCTATCAATGGAATCAAGAAATCAACAAAATCATCTTCAAATAAGTAAACACAAGTTAAGGAAATATCACATTGAACATCCAAATTATCAAATCTTATAAGAAACTAGGGAAAAAAATCTTATTCGTTTAGTTAATGTGGATCATTATTGTTGCATTTAAATAGTTAGTTACTTGTTTTGATAGCTAATTAGATCAAGTTATCTATTTTGAAAATCATAAAAGATAGACTAGTCATTTTATTTTTTGCATTTAAGTAATTTTAATATTGTTATTATCATCCTAGCTCAACTCTTAAATTCCTTGCAAACAAGACAAGGAAAAAGTGAACCGAATAAGACAATCAACAAGCAGACAACAAACAAGAAAACCAACAAGCAAGTAATCAACACAAATTCTAGCACACTAAAACATATCATACTCATATTTTTTGGATTATAGAGGATTGAGTAAAGTCCATCTTAAATGAGCTCAAGACAACTAAACTAAACTAAATGTGGAAGTAATTGACTTTGAGAGAAAGTCTAGGAACAAGTTCTCATCTTACAACAAATACAAGAAAATAAAAATAGGTGACAAGAGACTTAGTCCTTCTCCAAGACTTAATTGAAATAAAAAAAACAGCAATAAAACACCTTCCTTGTCAATGCTCAATAAAAACTCAACATAATCTATGCAAACAATACATCAACTCATACAAGACTTACCATAACAACACCTTTTCAAAGGTTTGCTAGAGTTCGACCACCACACCATGAATCAACACTATCATCTATCGCCAAAGTGTTCCTTATGAAGAAAATAATCAAGTAAACAAAAATCTCCTACTTTATAAACATAAATGCTACTATCTGAAACTCATTCCTTGTGAAGAGGGCATCCCTCTAGGCATCCCCTCATTACACTAGGTCCTACCGCATGAGCAAGAATGATTTATATATGAAATGCATATGTGAACAATGTATGTGTTACCTTGTTTCAAACTCATGCATGTTAGGAAAAAGGTGTCTCAACCTTTGATTTTTCCCATAGCATTGTTTTTTCTATATATTGAATGTTGCTAATTTTCTCACATTGTCATTTGAATTACAACTTGCAGTTTCTTTTTCTAATGAGGAGTCAAGTTGGAAAGTTTATTTTACAAGTGGAGTTGTGCATGAAGGTATTTTCTATTTCTGTGTTGAGCTTTGATAGTTGATTTAGAAATGTCTAATTTGTGCATTGTAAGCTCTATAAATATGATTTTCTATTTGAGGAGTTGTGAGAGGAGAGATTGAATTCATAGGGTTATGCTGCCGGATTTTCTCTAGATGTAAATCTCCATATGAAAGCTTAGAGCCTGCAATTGTATTGTAACTATGTATTTTGATTGCTGAATAATACAATGGATCTCTGCTTTTGAAGAGTGGGGTTTTTTACCTGAAATGGTTTTTCCCACATAAATATTTGTGTTCATGTCTTCTGCTTTATCTTTCAAGTTTAATGATTCTGTTTATTGAATTTGTTTAATGCATGTTGTTGAAACTGGTTGATCTTGCATGATTTAAAATTGCATGAACTTTCCTCTAAGGATTAATGGTGGAAAATTAACTATGTCTGATTCCACTTTATGGCATAGTAGTACGTTCTTTTTAAGGTTCTTTGAAGAAACATAGCTTACCGAAGGAACCTACTGATCTCAGTTGTTCGTTCTGGGATGAATCAATTTCCCTTCAATTGGTATCAGAGCTTTCTTCTGGGATTTTCTTTTTTCTTGCATGTGTAGGCTTGTGAGATGCATGTACTTGCATGGACTTATATGTGGCTTGCATGCTGATGCATGTAAGAATTCTTAGTGTTTTTGGTTTTGGGTATTCCTTTTGTGAAAATTTCTTAGCCTGGAAAGCTTGAGGAAATTTGAAGGAATTGGTTGAAGATTGATCCTTTGGTGAGTGATTTTTTTTTCTTTTTTGTTTTAGTTTTAGGAGACAACATGCAGCTTGAAAGATGGTGAAGATGAAGAAAATGGAGTTGGTCATATTGAAATGATGTGACCTGAAGCTCCTAGTTGACAGGGGAATAATCCTGATGCATGGGGTGTGCTTTTTTTTGCTTTGTGGTTGTGTTACAACAAAGCTTTCATATTGGGTGTTTGTGTGAGAGGCTCCCTGGTGAAATGGAGAAGCTTGGGTTGTTTTTCAGCTATGAAGTAATATGCTTATGCTAGATTTTTTTTTTCTTGGTATTGGAAGGCACTGCTTTTTTTACCCTGATTGCATGTAGGCTATGGAGTTGATCATTGGATGATCTAGAAGCTTCTACAATAACATGTCTCCCTCAGATGCATGTTCATGTTGGTGGTTGTGGAGTTGGCCTGAAATGGGCCTGGAGTTCCTTGGATTTGATCATTGGATGATCTAGAAGCTTCTACAATAACATGTCTCCCTCGGATGCATGTGCATGTTGGTGGTTATGGAGTTGGCCTGAAATGGGCTTGGAGTTTTTGAATTACTTTTTCCTTTTATGGATTCTTTGTACTTGCATGGCTTAGATTCGTGTTTTTTGGATCTGAGGGTTTTATAGATTTTCCTAAAAAATCTATGGTTATGCTCATCTGTGATAATCCATTATTTTGATTTAACTGTTATGGTTCTTTTTTATACTTTTGAGTCTTCCATATGTGAAGTGGGTGTGGATGTGCATGGGTTTTTTTCAAACATAGTGGTTTTGTAGGTTTTACATGGTCAAGAAAAACTTGAGGTTTTGTGGAGATGCAGTTAAGCTATTTTCTAGACCCTGGCTTTTGGGGTGTTACTGGATGAGATAGTTGCAGTTTTGCATGCATGCTTAATGCATGGTGTAAGGAGGTGAGATGCTTTCTCTATATGGGAGTGTTGGTATGTGATTAGTCACTCAACATTTTTGTTGTGATGTTTGGTGGATTGCTTGATTATGGTGCTCATTATGGACATGATTGGAAAATCAGATTTGAGCTTGATCTGGTGCTTGAGTCATGTTGTCTACATGGTTATTCTCTTTGAGATCTCAGTTTTGCAATTTATAGTGTGATAATGGGTTTGCATGTTACATTGATTGGATCTACGGGTTGTGCAATGTTGTGGGTTGTTTTTACCTACATGATTGCATAGATGATTTGGAAGTGGACTATCTATATCCACAAGGTTTGATTCTTTGTTGATGCAGACTTGTTAGCTGTCCTTGTCTATGGTCACTTGTGCATTGGTGTGGTTTCTTTGAGATGAGAGGATCGATGATACGAGAGTACCTGGATAGTCAATGTTGGATTCCTGTAGCTTGGTGCATTTCCTTGATTTGGAGATCTTGGTTTCACTTGGTGTGATCAACAATACACTAGTATGTGTGTGGACTGAATGATTTTCAAATTTGGGAGATGGTGTGTCATGTGCTTGGAAAGCTCGATACCACGATTCAATGGGATTTTTAGTAGTGATTGTGTATTCATCACTATGTGGTGAATGATCTTCTTTAGTGATGCAAATGTTTGAGAGGGACTCTTAGATCTTGTTGTTGCAAAAGGGTTTCTTCACATTTGTGTGTGAACACTATTTGAGGATGTGTAGCATCTCAAAGCCATGGAGGACTCTTGTGGTCTTTGGGTTGAGGTGTTGTTGGTGCTTGATAGGTGATGTTGGTTTAGAGTTTGTTTGTTTTATGTCATGGTATACTCTTGATTGCGCATTAGAGTTTTGGCATGATGCATTGCTCTTGAGACCATGGTATGTTCACTTGGAGCATGTGATCTCATAAGGGGGATGGTAAGATCACATGATGTCATGATAAGTTCCCGATTCAGATGATTGGAGCTTTTGCAACACGCTTTGGTGATTCTTTGTGTTTTGGGTGCATTGATCATATGCTTGAGAACTTCATGATAGTGTAGTGATGCATTTGGAGTTTAGCATGAGATGATTATTTGCTAGTGCTCATGGATACATGGAGAATGAGGTGAGGCTGTATTTCTATTAAGATGAGAGAAGTGTTGTTGAAATGGTTACTCTTGACGAGATTTCAACAAAAAGTCTGAGAAGCCTACACCTTGGTTGGACGTGAGTTCAGTATAGACTTATGAGGAGATTTCCCTTGGAGGAGTCATGATGGTTTGCATATCTTGGAGGAGTGTTCTCATTCCCCACTCTTGGTCTACTCAGTGGCTTATCGCTTGAGAGGTATTTCCCATTGTTTCTCTCAGGTGTTTTATGCTTTCTTTCATAGACATGGATCTTGAGCTTCTATTAGATGGTTTTGGAGGATTCATTGTGAGAAATGGTTAGCATGGTTATCTCCTTGGGTTTGCATTTTCATTTATGATGATCATAGGGGATGGTAGTGGACTGATTTTCTGAGATGGGAAATGGAGTAGTTTGATCTTCTTTGAGAAGCTTACATCCATGTAGATACTGATGCATATGTTATGTTTGATCTCTTGAGGTTGAACGGGTTTTGATGTCGTTATGGCTTTTATATTGGGGTTGTGAAGGAGATCTTACTTGACATAGTTGGCACTTAGAGGTGTATGTAGAAGGGCATGCTACATGTTTATGATTTGCATGTTTTTTCTCTTTAGTCTAGTTCTTCTTCCTGTATGTTCGGATTCATATGACTTTAGATGTGAGATTTCTATGTGGAGCTATGGTGATCACTAGTTTGTGGTCATGTGTTGTCTCTTGGTTGATGACATGGAGGTTCTTGTATCTTTTTCTTCTATTAGATATGGAGAACATGGGAGAGTTGTGGAAGATTGTTGAGAGATGTTTCTTGCAGCAGTTGGTTGCAAGATTTATAGATTATTGTGGATGGTCCTTGGTACTACATGGTTACACTTTCTAAGTGTTGTTATTAGTAGACTCAGTATGTCTTTGATTGTTTCAGATTTGGCATTACCCATGCAGTGGGAGTTCCTGGATGTGTTTGGTCTTCTTGAACTGGTTGGCACATGAAGCTTATATATGTGTAGTTGATGGGTTGGCTATGTAGGTAGCATGAGTTTGTTGATGTAGATACCTTCTAGGTATGGGTGATTAGATGGATTAGCAGTTGCTGTTGGGTGCTATTTTCAGTCACATGGGTTGGTCAGTTAGATGGGAGCAGTCAGTTTCTTGGTTGTTCTAATTGATGCTTTATTTTGTCTTTTGGAGGATGACTTCACGGTTGTGTTTAGGTTGGGGGCTTTGAATTTGATGTTGTCGATGCTTCTGTATAGCTTGTGAGCATAGTGGAGTGGTGGTAGTATCTTGTAGCCTTTTCTATCAGTTGGATTTGATGCTTGTGTTCTTTGGACTTGTGCATATACACCGTGGCTTGTTCCTTTCCTTAGAGGATGGTAGGAATTGTTGCCTGAGATGGTGGACATCTTGGATGTTGTTGTAGTTGTTTTGGTTGGAGCACGAAAGCATTGTTCGAGATTCTTGTGATTGCATGTATGGTTGTGATAATGTATTTTCATTAGTCGACTCTTAGTAGTTAAATCTTGTTACTTTCATGGGCTCTTCAAAGGTGTTCGACAAGTGGGAGAATGTGAGGAAAAAGAAGGAGTCTCATCCTTTGATTTTTTCCATAGCATTATTTTTTCTATATAGTGAATGTTGCTAATTTTCTCACATTGTCTTTTGAGTTACAACTTGTAGATTTTTTTTTGATGAGGAGTCAAGTTGGAAAGTTGATTTTACAGGTGGAGTTGTGCATGAAGGCATTTTCTATTTCTGTATTGAGTTTTGACAGTTGATTTAGAAATGTCTAATTTGTGCATTGTAAGCTCTATAAATATGATTTTCTGCTTGAGGAGTTGTGAGAGGAGAGATTGAACTCATAGCTCCAGATGGAACAAGATGCAAATCTCCATGTAAAGGCTTAGAGCCTGCAATTGTATTGTTACTGTGTATTTTGGTTGTTGAATAATACAATGGATCTATGCTTTTGGAGGGTGGGGTTTTTTACCAGAAAGGGTTTTCCCCACGTAAATCTTTGTGTTCATGTCTTTTGCTTTATCTTTTAAGTTCAATGATTCTGTTTATTGAATCTGTTTAATGCATATTGTTGAAATTGGTTGATCTTACATGATCTAAAATTGCATGAACTTTCCTCTAAAGATTAATGGTGGGAAATTAACTATGTTTGATTCTGCTTTATGACATAGTAAAATGTGCTTTACATGCTTTTGAGGTTCTATGAAGAAACATAACTTACCAAAGGCACCTACTAATCTCAGTTGTTCGTTCTAAGATGAATCAATTTCCCTTTATGCACAAGTTAGTGGTGAGTTGACTTTGAACATCGCAATCACATTTTTGTATCATATGCTAAAACGAAATGCAACTTCAAACTTTTCTAAAAATCCTATGAAATGATTAGAGGAGAAAAAGTCGACCCAGTACGAAATATAGTACGTGCTTAATACAAAACGTTGGAATCATGGTGGGCGTCACACAACTACCTTGTGAAATCAATTTTTGTGAGTGTGCGCACTTGGCTTATAAAACCTTTTGGCCGGCGGTAGGCCAAATTTGTGGCCGAATTCCAATGGCAATCGCCCTGCTTGCTGTTCTGAACACGGTTGCACAACAATGGCAGTGGATTATCTTATCAATGGTAGTGACAGTAATGACACTTGCGGTTTCTCACTTTACCTTTGCACTCTCATTGCATGGAAATAATGAGGAACCACCAGGAAGCACAGGGTACCCTTTCTTTGGAGAGACTTTTGCCTTCATTGCTGCGAACAAAAGCTCCAAAGGAGTTTATGAATTCGTCCGTCAACGCCACCTCAGGTTTAATTTCAATTTCTTTCCACCTGAATTTTGTTTTCAGAGATGTTTTGGATCATATTCTTCTTGAGGCAGAGGCTAAATAATTATTGACAAAGTTTTAAGTAACAAGAAGTCATATTTCTGGCAGGTTCGGCATAGCTTTCAAGACGAGAATCTTTGGGAAAACTCATGTTTTTATGCCCGGACCAGAAGTGGCAAAGCTTGTTTTGAGTGGAGAATTCTCAGAGTTCACCAAGAGTTATATTAAATCTATGCACGATGCCGTGGGACAGCATAGTTTGCTCTGCGTCAAACAGGAAACTCATATCAAGTTGAGAAGGCTGCTGGGTGAACTTTTCACTGGAGAGGCTCTGGCCAAATCCCTGCAGCACATTGATAACCTCATTACTCATTCTCTCACCCAGTGGAAAGATTTGTCCTCCATCCGAGTGATTGATTATACTCTGGATGTATGTACTTTTTTCCTGGGTTTTATTTATAATGCCTTTTCATTTGTGGGCGATTGTTTAAGGCTGTGGGTGATGACATGCAGATTACTTTTAAGATAATGTGTGGTATGCTCATGAGCGTGGAAAGGGATGAAGAGATTGATACCATCAGAAAGGATGTGGATTATGTATCAGATGCCATGCTGTCCCTTCCCATCAAACTTCCAGGCACTCGTTACTACAGAGGCATCAAGGTACTTCTTTTGGCCCCACAGTAAACAGCCTGGTGAAGTAATACACAGGTTAGTTATCCCAATGAAATCCAAAATGACTCCAATAGATATTTGATGTCAGTAAAGTTATTTGTTTTTATTAAGGGAAAATAGGTTTTAAAGAGTTTGTAATATCTATTTACAACAAAGCATCAACAGAACAGTAAGGATCACCATCCAAACAACAAAATCACAAAGGACAAGCAAATGCCCACCAAGCCATTTTACAACATAACTGTAGTCAAACTGTCTTTGAATAAGAACTATTCCTACTAATTTTTTTTTCAACCCGCATCCTTTAATCTGAAAATGAGATTTTAAAATAGATTTAGAAAGATCTCTCTTCCTTATTTGAACAATCATCCATGATATACTATTAAGTATATCTAGTATCTTTTAAATGTGGAGGGGAGCAATTCTTCCACCGATGCCTCAACCAAAGACACCTCATATGATGAGGAGGAAGGTCCAACTGGAGATGTTGCACATATCGTAGAATCCACAAACTGCTCACGAGTGAGTCTCGTCCCATAGCCCTCCGCTAGGGCAATGGAAATGGGTCCAACTGGAGATGTTGCACACATCGTAGAATCCACAAACTGCTCACGAGAGTCGTCTCCCATAGCCCTCCGCTAAGGCAATGGGAATGGGTCCAACTGGAGATGATGCTCTCAACGACTGCAATGTTATGGGTAATGCTTTCAATTTTAAATTCCATTTCAGCTGACCCATTGTTTGTTATTCAATGTTTGAGATGTTTTGAATAAGAAACAAAATTTGTCCACTGTTTAAGATTTTCCTTCAATTTCTCTAAATAAAATAAATAAATAAAAAATGATCATCAAGAGGAGTAAATTTGATCTCATCTTTGATGATGGATCACATTTAATGAGAGGAGTAAATTTGGTTCGATTTTGACGATAGATTATGGAGTGTGATCTAAAACAATGATGAAGAAAATAAATTTAGATGATCTATTTTGATGATAAATTATGAAATGTGATATGAAACATTGATTTTTTTTTTCCCAAATCTATTGGTCTTTTGAATAAATTAGGCTTCCAGATAAGGAAGGGATGGATTTTGAGCATCGATGCTCGCTATACGCATTTTGATCCCTCCAATTTTAAGGATCCCTGTGAATTCAATCCCTCCAGATTCGATGTAAGTTCCACGGGAAGAAGAAAATGTAATGTATATGGATTTTTAGATTAAAATGAAGAGATTTAAAAAAAAATATATCGTTTAATTTTGTAGGAAACTCCAAGACCCTATACCTTTTTAGCATTTGGCAGTGGTGTGAGGACATGTGTTGGAATTAATCTCGCTAAGCTTATAGTAACAGTTTTCCTCCATCGCCTCGTCACTAGTTACAGGTAAATTCAGGAAAATTAAAGTTCAGTTCATGAACTCTAATTATTTATCTTCTAGTTAAGACAGGGCACCCAATATTTTTTGTGTGTGCAGGTGGAAAGTGGAGGACGAGGATATGAGTTTAGAACCATGGGCGCATTTTCCCAGGCTTCGAAATGGTTGCCCCATTACAGTTGAACCAATTCAGTAAAAGCACAATAAAATCAAAATTCCTTTTCCACAAGTGGTGGTTTACAATTTGGATGGTGATGCGGAGCATCTTCATTCCACTCATGGCTGATTTGTTTTTCTATTTCAGTCTTTTTAGGGTTTTTTTATTACAAAATTTAAAAGTTTGTTCAAATGCTCTTTTTGTGAAGGAACATGGGGAATAACTGTACTTTAGTTGTTTACATATAGATTATTTATGGTTGCATGCAGTTAGAGGGAGTCATTTTTAATTGGGGGTGGTTATAAATGATAGGAAGCTAATTTTATTTCAGTGGCTGATGTGTTGCACAAATAGGAATGGGAGGTAGGGGAGGATCATGAGAAAAAAGGGAGATGAATATATATTTTTTAGGTTGGTCTTTGTAGCTTTGAAGACAAAATAGAGTGTGAAAAAAGAAGAAACAAGTTTGGTTCAGTTTGTTTGAAGTAAGGAGTGATGTTTTTTTGGTATTTCTTGGATCTATTTTGGTTTCTTTTTGTATTGGATTATATGTAAAGTTTTATTTAGAGAAATTACATTTCTATTTAGCAATACACTTGTATTATTGATAGTTCGTAAATTGTGTATCGTGCGATCAAATATTTTGAGTTGTCTTGTTCCTAACAAATGGGATATTAATATTTTTTCTTTTATCATATAAAATGAATATCAATTTTCATAGCTAGCTCATATATTTCTTAATATTTGCTAGTGACTTTATATGTATGAAATGCAATAAACAGGGGATATATAGAGTTGTTTTATTAGGATAGAGTGTTTGTAGCATTGATAATTATTTTGCAAGTTCAAAGAAGATTGCATTAAGTGGTTAGAGAATTGATTTTTGAAGTTTATCTTGTAGGATTAGGGTAGGACTATGTCAATTTTGTATCAAAGCATCTTAAGATGTTGGGAATAGAGACTCCTTGAGAAGAGTTTTGATAGTTTAATGGTAGTTGTAGTTATGGTTGTACATGAAAATATGAAATTATATTATGATATGAAAAAGGATAATTAAGATAAAAGAAAAATAAGCCAAAGACAAAGATAGAAGGAAACAAAAGACTAGCAAAAGGGGCTACACAAAATAGAGTATGAGTTGGAGAAGTATGAGACATGTAATAATAAGAACGAAAAGAAAAATAAATCTACATCAAAGACATTGATGAGATTTGAGAAGATGAAAAGGAATGGTGAGAATAAATACTTACCTTGTGTGTAAAAGTTATATTCAAAGAGGATTTGACCCATAGAGTGAAGGACTAGGCAATAGATAAAACTATTAGAATAGGGAAAGATTAAATCCCTTGAAGAGATGAAAAGGTTATTAGTGGATAGAAAACCATTAAATGTGATCTTCAAAGAGTTTCATAGAGTAGCGATAGATGAATGGGATGAAGATAAAGATGATAAGTGGCATGAATTTGTTGAGTTGTGTTATAACGCAAAGAAGAGGAAGGTATTGAAGATTATAATGCAAGAGGAGTTGAAAGAATATAACGAAGAGGAATATATCCTATCACACAAGGTGGCCCAAGATGTTGTAGTAGTGGAAGAAGTCCATATTAGAGGCTACAAAAAATATGGAGATCTTTGAGAGCTACATTTTTGTGATGAATTTCTATTGGTTTTAGAGAACACAACTAGCTAGAAGCATATAGAGGAACATCTAGATAATCCTATTATTGATGAAAATATAGTAGATGGTCATTACTTTCTTCAAGGAGAAGGAATGAGAATGACTAAGGAAAGAATTAGTTGCACATACATTTTTTTATATTACAAAAAAGGATATTTCTTTTGAATGACATTTTTTAGAGCTATGAAACAAAGATCTCCTTGAACAAAAGATGAATTGGGAAGCATGCCTAAATCAAAAAATGTAGATAATGAGCAAACTCATATAGGAGTTTTTGTTTTTAATGGTTTATTTGTAGGGGCAACCAAAGGTGGTATGATTGATGCAAAGAGCCATGATGATTTTCAATGGTGAAGGATCACCAAGCCTTCAAGGAGTTGGGAAAAGAGAAAGGGAACCAATTGATAAAGGATGGTCTATGTTCGAACAAGAGGCTATGTAACATACATCCCTCATTTTTCCCTTTTTTTTTGTTTGTTTGATATGATTTAGAGAAGATGGAAATGCAAAAGGTGCTTGAAATATAGAAAATAATGACAATAACACATAACACAAATATTGCAAGAAAAAGTGTTGGAAACTCTATAGATCGGGGTAGAATTTGGGGAATGAGCATGAATCGATAATAGCAACCATAGACTATCTAATTCAAGCTAATAAAGACCCTAAATCCAACAATGAAGCACAAATGAAAATATACATTACAATAAGGGTAAGTGCACCAAGATGGTTCCCAAAAAGGGGGCTTAAGTGGCCACTTTTTTTCTGAAATCAGGAAATGCTGACCTTGGACGTGAAATTGAGGATAGTTACACTCAAAATTTTGAGATGGAACAAAAAAAAGGTTCAAAGTACTCTGATTCTACTTTCTAAACTACTAATTTATTTTGAAAATGGTTGAGATTAAGGGGTTCAAAAGAGGGATGTACACAAATTGGTGTTGTTTTTAACAGAAAAACATAACATAACAACTCTTGTACGACCTGAGCACGGTGAACTTTTTGGTAGTATTTTTAAAATTGCTATGGTCAGAAGTTAGATAACAACATCTAGTTGATGCACAATTTTTCTGACAATTTTTTAATGAATATTTGATTTTTCACTAATTTTCTAAGTGGGCACTTACTAAAAAACAAAATTTTGGCTGTGCTCCCACTAATTTTTTTTGAAAATAATTGATTTTTTTTTCTTTTTTTTTCAAGTTGTAGAATGGAGTCTAGTTTCTAAAAATGTAATTTATTTGAAATTTTGATGAACGGTTAATTTATAACAAAAAAAACACCAAACACTGCTTTTTGGCAAAAACGGACATACAAACAAAAGAAATTATGGATGAAAGGCTTAACGTTGTCAAAAAGTGAAAAAAATTACATCGTTGGATAGCTAAGAGAGAACCTAACATTACCCATGTTTTCGATTTTGTTGATATTGAACTAGATGCAATCTTGATGGTGAGCACGAACCCGATTATGTAGAAAATTGTAGAATTTGCAAAAACACGTTTTGGCCTTGTTGGGAATGCCCTCCAAGCCTTTGGGTTGGTATTCCAAGGAAAATCATTTCAATTTTTTTTTTGTTTTTAACACGAAATAACGCGAGCGCATTTTGTAAAAAAAATTTCAAAAGTGGCTAGAAAATTGGTACCCAACTTCATACACCTGCCCATAATGAAACAATAATACTCAATCTCTATGTCATAGTTGATTCATCTTCATTGCTCTTTTCCATTTTTCTTTATTTGTTCTCAGATAGTATGCAATGTATTTGCAATAAGCTTGATGTTGATGATTCATAGCTCTAGATCTCAAGATAGAAAAACTTCAAAGATTGTGGTTGTAGGGTTTAAATGAAGATGATGGATTTCTTTTATAGAAATCTCAATTCAAATAAAGGGCTAGGATTGGATGATGAGGTATGATGATCAATGAATGAGATTAATTGAGACAAGGATAGGGAAGGATGGACCAAAACTCAATAAATTAGTTGAGATTTAGGGCTTAACTAAGAAGAAATTCAAATTAGATAATGATAATTATTTTATTTATGGGAGGGAAAATGAGTAATTAAATAATTAAAAATAATTATTTAATCATAAAAGAAGGTGGGAGTGTTAAAATATTTTTTTTGGTAACCCAATGGTATCCCTGCGTCTCAGCCCAGTGGGCTCCACCACCCTTGCCCTGGTCTTACTTTTTTTCCAGGTTTTGGGGGACAGAGGAGGCGAGTTGAGGCGAGACTAGTCCATTGGAGGTGATAGCCTAGGGCCACACTAAGCTGCCACCACTTAAAAAGGTTGTATGGTGATCCCACCCGTTATTACCCCGGGTCAGCGGAGCCGGCCTGGTCGAAGCACACTGACCCCTCGCCTTTTCCACTACGAAGGTGAGTCAAACCTATGTCCTCGAGGGAGCAAACCCCAAGACCCATCCAATCCATCTACAAGTGGCGGCTATTAAAATATTTAAAGAATTAAAAATAATTATTTAATGAGAGAAAGAGGGAAATGATAAATAATTAAATAATTAAAATAATTATATAATTATAGAGGAAAATTGAAATAAATAATTAAATAAATAATAATTTATCTAATTATAGGAAGAAAAAGATAAATTAGTGACGTAATTTAAACAAAAATGATATTTCTTTAAATTAATCAAAAGAGGAATAAGGTAAAGTGAATTAATTAAATAATTAAAAAATATTTAATTAATAGAGGAATATGACATAAGAGAATAATTAAATAATTGAAATTATTTAATTATATAAGGAAAAAGGCGAATTAATGATAAAATGTTGTTTGTAGGCCCAAGACAATTTTCAGTGTCTATATTTTGCCCCTCTTTGATACAATGTGATTTTGAGCATTGTGTCAAAGAATAATCATGAAAATTCAACTCAAAACTTGCCCCAGTATGCCCAAGCAGATGCAAAATAGGATGATGCCCCCTAAAAAATATTGACAAAATTTTGAAAAATTATGAAAAATTTGGCAAGTTTAGCGATAAGCTAATTGGATAGGTGCAAATGCGTTGGCAATAAAAAACTAGGCTTCAAAGTCGATCTAGGTTTGGATATTTGGGCTCAAAGGAAAAAGTTGATGCAACCAGTTTTGCAAGTAGGAGCCTTCTTAGGTCAAATTAGGTTATAAATATACCTTAGGGGGGTGAAAATAGGTCATTTGTGGACTTTTTCTTTTGGAGTTTAGGAGCTCTAGTTTGAGATTTACTATAGAGTAGTTGTCAAAATTTCACCTGCACCACTCATTGCACACCATAGATACAAAGTATGATCATACGAATGAGAGGAGGGCTTGGGGGATGCAGTATGTATCTAAACCTTGCTTTGAGTGATTTAGTCATTTTTGCATAGATTTTAGGGCACTACACCGCCACTCTTATTGTGTTCACTGCAACCATGGTGTCATGCACCATAGTCACAAAGTGTGATGCAATCATTTTTTGGCATTGTGAAGGTGTGATGCATGTTATGGTTCAGGCAGATCAGAGCAATAAACATTAACAATTATATGTAGATTAAATAACCTAGAAATAACAATGAAGAATAACATAAAAGAGATCAACACAAAAATTTAACATGGTTCACCCAATATGGGCTACATCCATAGAAACTCAGCCACCCAATGATTTTATTAGCTAGTGCAAAACATATTACAATATCACAAACACCATACCACAACATACATCCCAACCACTTATAACAAGCTTTTTGGAAGCTTCTAGAATTAGTATTTTACAAGGTCATTTTTCATTTGACTTGTCAACAGGAAAAAACCTTGAAGTGTCAACGAGAAAAAACCTTGACATGTCAATGGGAAAAAACCTTAACGTGTTGATGGGAAAACCTTGACGTGTTAACAAAAAAAAATTTGGGGAGATGCCCCAAACCCCACATCTTGTTATGAGTGTACAATATTTTCATGATCAATCACCACATACCAACAATCTCCCACTTGGAGACTAATCAGGCTCCACACCAAACAATCTCCCACTTGGAGACTAGTCCTGGACGACACCACTACACTTGCAACTCCCACTAGATTATAGGTCTAGCTAGTTTCTTATTTCCACCATTATCATTCATGAAGGCCAACAAAAATTGATGAGGAAATTATTTTCTCCCATGTAACTACCTTTGTGAACATATCTGCAGGATTCTCACTTGTGTGAATTTTCTCCATCTTCAACTGTTCATCCTCCAAAATTGACCAGATGAATGGCACTCTAGCTATCAATGTACAAAGGGCTATCTTCTTGTTGTTGTCCCAATTCATCCAGAAAATGTTGTAACCAAATCATCTCCTTGCTAGCTTCCGTAGTAGCAACATATTCAACTTCAGTGGTTGAAAGCACAACAAACTTTTGTAGTCTTGAAATCCAACTGACTGTAGTACCTCCTACAATAAAAACATACCATGTAGTACTCCTCCTGCTATAAATATCACCCACCAAATCAAAGTCATCATATCCTTTTAGAGCATAATTTGTTCCTCCAAAACATAGTTTCTTTGAAGTAGTACCTCTTAAATATTGGAGAATCCATTTTACCACATTCCAATGTTCCATTCCTAGATTGCTCATATACCTGCTCATGACTCCCATTGCATGTGCAATATCTGGCCTTGTGCATACCATTGCATACATCAAGCTACCAACTGCTGGTGCATATGGTATCTTAGACATTTTGTCTTCCTCCTCTTGTGTCTTTGGAAACATCTCCTTAGTCAACTTAAAATGACTAGGAAAAGGTGTACTAACTTTTTTTGCATTTTGCATGTTAAACTTTTTTAGCACCTTCTCTACATACTCACTTTGAGACAAAAATTATTTTTTGTTTATCCTGTCTCGTGTGATCCTCATACCAAGGATTTGTTTTGTTGCACCCAAATCCTTCATAGCAAATGAATTTGTTAATTTCTGCTTAAGTTCATTAATATGCTACATGTTAGATGTGACAGTAAGCATGTCATCAACATAAAGCAATAGGATAATATAGCTGCCATTATCCAATTTCTTAAAATAAACACAATAATCAAAATGACATCTTTTGTAACCTTATTCAGCCATAAAACTATGAAATTTCAAATACCATTATCGAGGTGCTTGCTTCAGGCCATACAAACTCTTCTTTAACCTACACACAAATTCCTCCTTACCCTTGACCTCATATCCCTATGGTTGTTGCATGTATATTTCCTCTTCCAAATCCCCATGGAGAAATGTTGTTTTCACATCTAACTGTTCAAGATGCAATTCTTTCGTAGCCACAATATGATTTAGAATAGTTCTAATAGAAGTCATCTTTACAACTGAAGAAAATATTTCATCGAAATCTATACCCCTTTTGTATGAAAACCTTTTACCATGAGTCTAGCCTTATATCTTTTCTTGCCTCCATCTTCTTCCTTCAACTTGTAAACCCATTTATTTGGAAATTCTCTTTTATCTACAGGAAATTGGACTAAGTCCCAAGTCTGATTTTGTAGCAAGGAATCCATTTCCTCTTTCATACCTAGCTCCCACTACTTTTTGGTATCTACCTACATTGCTTTTTCATAACCTTTAGGTTCACTAGAATCAATTAATAATATAGAATATAATGATGGAGAAAATATTTTTGGAGGTCTAGTTATCCTTGTAGAACATCCAACACTTGCAGGAGTCTGTGGGATAACTTGTTATTGTTGAGCATCAAGTAGCATTGGCATTTTATTTTCTGGAATCTCATCCAAGACCACATATTCCTTTTTGGCTTGTTCATGCTTCTTTTCCTACAACTAATCCTTATACATGACCTTCTCATTGAATATAACATCTCTTCTCCTAATGATTTTATGATTTTCAAAATCCCATAACCGATAACCAAATTCATCTACTCCATATCCAATGAAGGTACATTTGACTTAGCCTCAAGCTTGATTCTATTTTCAATATCAACATGGACATAAGCTTCACAACCAAAGGTTTTTAGAAATGAATAGTTTACCTTTTTACCCATCCATGCCTCCTTTGAAATTCTACCATCCAAAGGATTTGAAGGTCCCCTGTTTATTAAATAAACAACGGTATGTACAACATATACCCAAAATTGTAAGGGTAGTCTAGCATGCAATCTCATGCTGCTTGCACACTCCATAATGGTTCTATTCATCTTCTCAGACACACCATTTTCTTGTGGGGTTCCAGAAACCATTTTTTTCCTATGTATTCCATTGTATGAACAATAATTTTCAAATTCTTTGTTGCAATACTTGCCTCCATTATTGAATCTAAGACACTTCAACTTTTTTCCCATCTCATTCTCAACCAAAGCTTTCCACTTTTTAAAAGTTTCAAATACTTCTGATTTTTGTTTTAGGAAATACACCCTTGTTTTCCTAGTTGCATCATCAATAAAAGTAACATAATAGCAATAGCCAACAAGAGAAGATACATGAGCTAGTCCCCATACATCCAAATGCACAAGCTCTAATTTCTCACTCTCTTTTCTTTCCCAACTTTGAGAAATCAGAATCTTTTATGTTTTCCATAAACACAATTTTCACAGAACTTCAAGTCAATCTGGTTCAAACTTGGTAGCAACTTTATGGAGTGAAGGATCTTCATCCCTTTCTCACTCATGTGCCCAAGTCTATGGTGCCACAATTTTGTTTTCGTCCATGTAGCAAGTTCTATAACTGTCTTAGTAGCAACTATTTCTATAGCAGCTAAGGTAGAGTAAGTATTACCAATACACAAATACAATGTGCCTACCTTTTCACCTTTAGACCTTCCAGAATTTGTATGAAAAGGTCACCATCTAGCCTTCACTATCTAGTTGTCATGCAGAAATTAAATTCCTTCTCAACTTTGGAACATGCCCTACCTCCTATAGCAACCATTCATTTCCATTTTGCAACTTGATTTTTATCTTTCCTTTTCCAACAATCTGATAGGGTTCATCATCACCCAAATATACCTGTCCAAAATCGACTTGAACATAATCTATAAAATATTTCCTATGGGGTGTGGCATGAAATGAAGCCCTTGAATCTATTACCCAAGAATCATTAGCATTATCTAAACCCAGAATTAAAGCATCCTGCAATTTATTACTTGCAACATTAGCTTCCTTACTGTCATCATGTTGTCTGTCTCCTTGTTTTCCCTTTCAAGACCAACAATCCTTCTTCAAGTGTCTTGGCTTTCCATAGTACCAACAATCCATTCTTCCTCTGGATTTAGATCTACCTTTCTTCAACTTCCCTTGTGACTTCTTGGTGCTGGGGCACAATTTGTTGGGCTTTTTCCTCTCTCCTTTGTTCTTCCCTTGTTCTCTACATTTAAAGCATTACTGGATGTTGAAGTCTCACTTGTGCTTTTCCATCACATTTCCTCACTAAGGATGACACCAACAACATAATCAAATTTTAATGTATTTGAACCAAAGATAAAGTTACAACCATTACCAAGCTATTCCAACTTTTTGGCAAAGAACATAAAACCAAGAGATCCCTCACCTCTTCATCAAAATTCACTTTTACAGAAGTTAGCTGATTGGTAATCATATTAAACTCATTTAAATGATCTGTCACAGATCCACCTTCAATCATTTTCAGATTAAATAAATGCTTCATGAGAAATACCCTATTTGAGGCTAAGGTTTTTTCATACAATTTAGCCAAATCTTCCATTAGATCCTTTGTTGTCTTTGCTTCTATTATATTGAATGCCACAGATGGTGCCAGGCACAACTAAATGGTTCCTAGTGCCTTTCTATATAGAATCTCTCATTCTTCATCATATGTATTGTAGCGTCTTTCTTTGTTTTTCCTTGCAATGGTTGCCATAGATCCTTTTGATACAAATAATCTTCCATCTACATCTTCCATAATTAATAATTCTGGTCGTTGAACTTCTCAACCTTGAATTTTCCTTCTTCCGTTGCTCCCACTCAAATCTAGAGGTTTCCTACCAATCAACTGAAATACGCACGACTTTGATACAAGTTGTTATGGTTCAGGAAGGTCGGAGCAATAAACATTAACAATTATATGCAGATTAAATAACATAGAAATAACAATGAAGAATAACACAAAAGAGATCAACATAGAAATTTAATGTGGTTCACCCAATATGGGCTACATCCATAGAAACTCAGCCACCCAATGATTTTATTATCCAGTGCAAAAAAAATTATAATCTCATGAACACCATACCACAACATACATCCCAACTGCTTATAACAAGCTTTTTGGAAGCTTCTAGAATTAGGGTTTTACAAGGTCATTTTTTATTTGACGTGTTAACGTGAAAACCTTGACATGTCAATGGGAAAAAAACTTGATGTGTCAATGAGAAAAAACCTTGACGTGTCAACGGGAGAAAACCTTGATGTGTTAGTGGGAAAACCTTGACGTGTTAATGAATTTTTTTGGGGCAATGCCCCAAATCCCACTTTTTGTTACGAGTATATAGTATTTGCATGATCAGTCACCACATACCAACAATGCATGCATAAGTTGCTCACAATTATAAACTGCACCACAACTGTGCTGGTGTGACACAATTGCAGGGGGAACTGATGCAACTGTGATAGTGAAATGCAACTACATGATAGAATGACACAATTGTATAACTACAATGCAATTGTGAAGTATGACGCATATGAATGAAAGTGTGATGCATTTGATTGATAGGAAAATTTAGGAGATTTCTAACAAAATTTTAAAAACACAATAGCTCAAATAGGTTAAGTTGTATGGCATGATTAACATGATATGCTTTGTGTGACTGTAGGAGAGACTTGCGTCGATATATATGTGAGAGAGTCGACCAACATCGTTTGCACTATAGGATCACCTGGTTGTGGAGGATTAGGATGTGTTGACAACTCTTGGACTATATACCATGTGACATTCATGTCCTTTGTGTGGGCTACCGGGGGGCTACTAATAGCGCTAGCAGAGAGGTGGCACTCAAAGATGAGTTACTTCCACCTTCTAAATGGTGAGGCGATGGTGAAATTAGACAATGTCTGGAGGGTTTTGTGGCTTCCTATTCATAGGGAGTGAGTGGTATATGATATTGGGTGGGGATTAGCAATGATGCAATGAGCATTTGAGATAGATTCTCTAGTTGAGCTAGGAGTGGAGGACTATAATATTAGATGGGACACCCTAGAAAATAGGTACCATAGGATTATTTTCATGGTATGCTAGTGGTATGCCCAGATAAATGCGGTTGCAGGCTTCCAGTGGGATGGGGGGAGATGCTAGAGGGCATGATGATATAGGTGACTATATATGTGTGGGGACCTTGCCTTTTGGCTATGCTATACTTTCAGCTACATGATGTAGCTTATAGAGATGGATAGAGCATTAGTCGTGGTATGACACTATTGATGGTATGGGCATGTGAGCATATTGCAGTGTTTTGACCATCAGTTGACAGGTACCTAGCTCGAAGACTACCATATGTATACATTTATGGAAGAGCGGTGACTCAGATCAGGGTGGGGGATTGGTTATTGGAGACATATGATTGACATGATGGATGGGTTTACATGGAGACCCTACATGGATTGCATGAGTTGGGATGATGATGATGAGCACTTACCCTACTACAAGAATACACAATATTTGATTGGACACATAGTCCTAACATAACACATTATAGAGAGACATCTACCAGAGAGGGTCGTCAAACAATTTGGAGAGTGTTAGGGATTTCTTGTGGGCACAACATAGTTTGTGAGGTCGGCGAGAGAGGTTCCATAGTGGGGGCATATGGTCATTTTCTAGTTGGCCATGCAAGAGATAGCTAGATTACAACATATGCATTAAGGTGCAGCGGTTGATGTGGCCAATGTTGGAACTAGCTTGAATTATGACACATGGTGGGCCACTCACAATCCTACACCCTTCATAGACCCAAACTGGCTAGCACCAGTAGAGAGGATGGTTTGAGGTCCACAAGGGAGGCTATGAGGTAGAGGGTGAGGGAGGGGAGGTGATGGAGATGGAAACGAAGATGATGGTGTAGACGAAGGTGGTGAAAGGGAAGATAGAGGGAGAGGCGAAAAAGTTAGGGATGGTAGGGGTAGGGACAGGATGAAAAAGGTCATTAGGGGAGGATAGTTATACTACCACGAGGAGCCAAGAGAGTACAAAGGTGGTAAATAGGAGCTTGGGAAATTTATTGAGGTGTCTAGTTGGAGACAAGCCAAATGGGTGGGATTTGATTCTACCTCAAGCAAAATTTGCATATAATAACTCAGTGAATAAAAGTACAAGTAAATATCCATTCTAAATAGTTTATGGCAGCAGCCCAAGAGTTGTTTCAGATTTGAAAAGGATTGACAATGTTGTGTAGAATTAGAGAAGTTTGCTGATCACATGAAGAGCATACATGAAGAGGTAAGAAAGCACATCAATAAAGTGAATTTTTAATATAAGTCTAAGGATGATTTGAAGAGGATACATAAGGAGTTTTAGGTTGGTGATGAGGTGATGGTGCACTTGAGGAAAGAAAGGTTTCTAGTTGGTACTTACAACAAGCTAAAAATGAAGAAGTTAGGGCCTTGCAAAATTGTAAGTAAGCATGATTTTGACAATGCTTATGAAGTAGAGTTTCCAAGTGAACTTAATATTTCACCTATTTTCAATATTTATGATCTAAAAAAGTTTCACCAGGCTGAAAATAATGAAGGTACAATCGGTGAACAGTTACATATATCGACACCTACTTCAGAGAAGGAGAAGACAGAAACAATTCTTGACAATAGGGTGAGTAAAAGCATATAGAGGAAACAATATATGGAGTATTTGGTAAAATTGATTGGGATTCCTGTAGAAGACTCTTCTTGGTTGACTGAAACTAAGATTATTCACCTTGGTTATCCTCTTGATAAGTGATAGGGTCACTTTTCTTCTGCCATGGGTGTCTGATGCAAGAGCATCCATGGATGGTTGGCAATATTGCATCAACAAAAAAATTCAAATTTTGGAGTTTGAATTTTCATTTCATGTTGGTAGGATAATTTGAATAAATTTGGCATAATTTTATTTAATAATATAAATTCCAACTTTTGTTAGGCCATGTTGGCAAGTGGAGGTAGTGGAAGTATAGGTGCATTTTTAGAAAAATATTAGAAAGAAGATTTGGGAATGGGGTTTGTGGGGAGTTACAAACTTGCATGAAAAATAATTTATTTATTTTTCCTTTGTGGATACAACTCATTCCCATGAGGTGGGCATAGTATTTGCAATTGGAGAGAAAAATCTAATTTTTGGGTTTTGGAAAAGTCAAGTTTTGGCATGTTTTTGGTTTTCATTGTTCACTGTAGGTTTTGAAGGAGGGAGAGATTGGTATGGTATTTCTAAAGAGTTTATTGAAGAATTTTGTTGCAGGTTTAAAGGGTTATTACAACCATTAAAGGTTGAATAAACCATTGTTGAAAGTTGAAGAGTTGTAGGTGATTGTTTGTAGGAGAAAAGTGCAGATTTGAAGGTGCTCATGAAGCACATAGTTTTCTTTTTGTTGTAGCTTGCTTTTATTTCATTTTCAGATTATGTAAAGGAGATATGTTTTTTCCAATAAGTCATTTTTTGACTGAAAATGACATTGTAATCAGATTCCCATAATGAGTAGACTTATTGTTGCAAATTTCAATTGAATCCATGAGACTTTGTTGCAGATTTTGCTTGCACTGTTATGTTTGTTTGAGAGTGTGGTTTTAGAAACGAGGGTTTTTGTGACCCCCTCTTTTATCAACATGTTGAATGAATTTAAATATTTGTAAAAGGTCATTTTCAATTTTCAAAAGGGGGAAAATGGATGAGAACTTTAAACATGCTCTAGCATATTCCTTATGCCCAAATTAGTTGCAAAAATGAATGAACTAGATGGTGCCAAGTGTTAGTGTTATCTTCAATATATTTTTTTCTATCTTCTCATATAATGTATCTTTCACGTCATTTTGAGGAGTTTGGGAAGGTTGGGGATGTAAAGAGTAATTTAGGTTTTTCTTAGAAGGAGCATTGTTATTATGTTTGTGTAAATATATTGTAATTACATTGTTATTTTTGATTGAGAGCATATGAATACATGTTTATCTATATAATTATCTCCACTTTATAATATATGCAATTTATTTGAATAATAAAATCAAGGTTTTGATATTCTTCTCTATTCATTTGGAGTATTGAATTATTTTATATGTTAGTGTCTATTCAAGGAATAATGTAATATCTTTCATAGAAAATAGTTAAAATATTTGCATATTGGATTGATTATTAAGTATAATTATGTATATTTGAGCCATTGGTAGGTCATGTTATGTCAAGGAAATAATATTGGATTAACTTTAAATTACCATTATAAATGTAAGTGTTTGGAAAAATCTTGTATAAAACCATGACCCAATAATCCTTGATAAGCACTAATTTGTCTTTACACATCCTATTGACCCCATAAATAATTTGATAATTATAAATATCAATCCATTCATAATTTATTCCTAATTATTTTCTTTCTTCAAACCAACATTTGAAATATTACAAGGAATGAACCATTTAAATATACAAATTTACAAATCCTTGCCAATGCATATGAAATTTATATCTTTTACGCAGTACAATGTAATTGTGTTATGCATTTTCATTTAGTGTCACAAAGGGGAACCCACCTTGGTCTTTTAGAGAGAAAAGTGTAGGGAGAACACTCTAAAACATGTCTCCCATTTGTCGGCCAAAATTTTAGTGTCTTTGAGTATAAAGTTTGTAAAATCTTTAAAGTCATTGAAATATAGGTTCAAGAACGAAAAGAACCTATGTGTCGACTCATGGCAATATTGGAGTAAGTGAGTGTTCTATGTGACTTTTTTATACAAGGGGAATGTTTTGATAGCATATCAAACTAGAAAATTCATGCATCTAGAGATTTTTAAATATACTAAAGTAGCTAATAAATCTTTCCAACCCTAGTTTAATTTAATCCTAATGTACCAATTTGTAAAAAATATCAAAATATGTTTGGATTTAAGAAAGTAAACAATAAATATAAAAAACCAATGATGTACTTAGTTTTAGTCTTATTTTTAAAAGATTTGATTAAATCCAAATAACTGACTATGTAGTTATTATTATTCCACCCTAATCCACACACTGTAGATGTAATATTCTAAGAAATTTGATAAAATAATTGAGTTAAGTGCATAAAACTATCATTTTACATGCACAAATTTCACAAACTAACCCTAGTTTAAAGAAATTAATAAGATTTCATAAGCACATTCAAATTAAAGAGTATAAAACATAAAATACATCACTACCAATCGAAAGAAAAATTAGAATAAACATACATGATCCTTTGACTGATTTGTAATAGGTGAATTGTAACTTCTACCAAGATTGCATACACTAAAAAATTGACAATTTTCTTCATTTCCAAAGGTTTTAACCTTTGAAAATGTTTCAAAAATAAACATATATACTAATTCTAGTTTCCTAAAACTATCACTATAAGGGAAAGTCAACTTAGATCCTAAATTGATCCTTAGGCCCAAAATTTACAAGTTACACTTATTTCAAAGAGAATTAGGCCTCATATTTGAATTACAAACTTTACTATGTGGGCCTAAGAAAATAATTATAATTGAACACACACAAATTGAAGACTATTTTTGACATCATGTTAGAAAGGCGAAAAGAGAAGAATGGAGAATGAAAATAAGAACCTAGCTCATTGCTACCCTTCTACAAGATATGATTTTCCTTCCATCCTCATTGATCTAGGAACTAGGCCTAGAAATTTTACAATACCTCTAGCACAAAGTTAAAACTAGGAGCAAATGTGCATTGAATTTTTACATTCTTAGTAAAGAGGGTTTTCTTAACTTGCTCCACAACTCACTTCATCTCTAGAATCCTAACGTCAAAAACATTGGGATTCCCCTCTGTTCTCATTATTTCATTAATGAGATCCTCTATGAGATGTTTCCTTAATATCCTAGAGTGAAGTCCTTAATGATAGTAACTTAGTTGGAAGAGCCTTATGAGGGTGTTCTCATAATATGTTGTGAAGGGAACCCACAAAATTTTTAATTTCTACCATGACTACATTAGAAGATTCTTTCCATATAGTGAACTTACTTATGTAAGCCTTCAATAATTTGATCCTCCATTTGGTGGTCTTGATCAACTATATATTCATCTTTAGATTTCCATCTAGTAACACACATTTTTGTTGTAGGTTTATAGATGGAATCTTAACCATTATTTGAAGCTTGGGTATTTTTTCCTCTAGTAATGAGATATCCTCATCTAGAGACTTCTCAAAATCAACCATTGCACTAGCTTCATCACTTAATTTATGATAACACTAGATATAATCATGAATCAACCATCTTATTTTTTCCTCTAACGAATTCCTCCATGCTATCATTGCACTCACTACACCCCCAACATATTATCTTTATTTTCCCTTGTCTAAAGTCCTTATTATTATAGGAGTAGGTACATTTTAATCCACTTAACCCATCAAATAATTTCTATATATAGTGAACTCACCAACTAGGAATTGAGTTATTTCTTGTTCTTCTCATCTTTATTTATATGGCTTAGGATGTTATATATTGAATTTTATAGAGACTACTTCTCCTACTCTCATGTTTGGTAGTCCCCTAGATACATGATATCTTTATCCTTTTCCACTAAAAGGGTTTCTACATGTGTATTTATTATTACTTGATTATCTAATAATATGGTGGATAATTTTATAGCTCTATTTTTACTTGATTGATTCTAGAACATTCCTACAAACCCTAATAAATAATCTAAAATATGTATATTTTCTTTGTATATTCTCTTTGGTAGAGCTTAGCCAAATTGGTAATACTAAATCCCCTAATAAATTCTCACTTACGTAAACTTGAAGAGGGCTTGGTTTTCTAGGAGGAGTGGAGCATGAATAAATTGGAGAAGTATGAGGATACAAGATCCACATGGATGTGGATTTAGGAGAATGAGGTGAAGGTGTCACTAATTAAGTCAGAGAATTATATTCCTTCTCAAAATATGCACAACATCATGAACTATACCTTCTTCACGAGCCTTGATAGGTATATAAATTTATTCTCAAACTATAAAATCCTATGACTCTTTAATGTTCATTTCTTCCTCTCAAAACTAATTGTTCTAAGCTATTAAACTATGGAGGGGAAGGAACTAGGATTCATGTAGGAGAAAAAGGAGATGAAGGGAATAGTGTTTTAAATGGAGGAGTAGGTGGTACCTAAATTCCTCTTAGGTTGCTAATGCTCTTACCATTCTTCTTTGTAATGGTTAATCTTCAACATTCCCATTCTCTTCTCTCTTTCTCTTAGTCTTCCCTAATGTTGCAATAGATTAAGATTCCCCTTTTTTATTATTGTGGCCTTTGGAGGTTTTTGTACCATAGACGATGATCATCTATTAGAGAAGGATTCCTCAATCACCTTTTGGTTCTCATATCCACTACCTTGGTTTTGGCTTATACAAAAGCATCTTCTAGTATAGACTAGTCTATTCTATCCAAAGGATGATTGTTGAACTTATCCCTATTTTAGGAAGGGTCTAGGACATTTTCATCATCATGCATTATTTTAGGATTTTTATGTATACTACACCCCTTAATAAGAGGGGGTTCTAAACTATAATAGTCTCTAATTCTTACATCATGTTCATCTATACATTCAACCCAAAAGTCTTTAGTTACGAGAACATGTGTATAAAATGACTCAATCAAGGGCCCAATATTTCCAATGGGGTCAAATAAATCCCTAAATTTATGGAGATGCATTTTGATCCATCTCCTACTATACTTTATTTGCATTATAAATGGGTATGTACAGGATCATGATGGGCCAAAAAGTGGCGATATGATGGGTATGTGTAGGGTATGTGACTAACGACTTTTTTTTACCCAAAATTGATGAAATGAAAAGGGTTTTTAAAGGAGATTCTCAGCTTTCCACCAATATAATTATGATTTACTTTGAATATAATAAATAATTATTATTCATTTTCTATTTGAATTATGACTAAATTCTTGATTGATAGGCTGATTGAAAAACATCTAAAGCTTTCAAACGGTATCACATTTTTTGAATCTAAAACATGCATCACATTCTATGCTTCACATACTATAGGATTAAAAAAAAATTGAATTTCATGAAGTTTTGACCAAGTTAAGGTGGTTAGACATACGAGTTTTATATTTTTTTAAAGTTGTAATTAAAAATTCATATTTAATTATTTACTTAGAAAAAAAATACAAAAAAATATGCATCACATCAGGACATGAGTCCTCTACTTATATCTAAAATCTTATAAAAAATATTATCATTTTATTATGGTTAGGGTGGTGATAGACACCTACTTTTATTTTTTCCTAAAATTTAAGTGCTATTGCATTGAAATTTCAAATTTTCACCAAATAATTTTTTAAAACCTAGTAGTTTAGAAACTACATTCAATTTGCTACAGATTCTATTCTTACATATTTTTGAAATAATATAGATAACTTATTCAAATTTTTACGTCAAGCTGCCTAACTCTAATTTTTCTAAATTTTTTGCCACTTAAGGGCCTATTTTTTCCATGATGATCCTGCACATACCCAAATACTAAACAAATAATAATAGTACACCTTCATGGGGAAAAATATCCTGTTGGACTCAAGGAACACTAAGAGCGGGGGTGAATCAGTGTTCAACAATATTTGAATTTCATTTCAGATCTTAAACCATTTACAACATTTCAATAGAAGTAAAAATGCAAGCACAAGAAGGAAACAATAAAAAAACCATAACACCAAGATTTTTACATGGAAACCCTATTAGGGGAAAAACCATGGTGGAGGTTAATCCACAATTTATACTCTGTTAAAAGTATGAAGAAAAAGGGAATGCACATGCATTCAGGCACACTACCTAGAGCTCACTGCTCAAAATTAGGAAGGCTCACTACCTTACAAAATGTTTGGATTACAAAAAAAAGTTGAACTGAGAAAGTAGCATCTGCAAATGCCTGGTATTAGTTCTGGTGAAGCTCATAGATTAGATTATGGACCTTCTGTATGATTTTGCACTTTGCTCTACTCTACCTTAATTCGCTTCACAAAAATCCTCTTCTGCACAAGCAAAATTCACTCAACTAATTTTTTGATATTCGCACACACATCTGATCTACTCTTCACACCTATTCACACATCAAAATGAATTACTCGAACTCACATATATATCTGCTATCAAGGATTTCAATCGCTTCAAGTTGGCTTCAGGGAAATATGAAAAATTCTCCAATAGTTGACTCAAATCACAAATTATTTTTAATGCACACTCATCAAGTCGGCTAAGCCATAGCTAGGACCCAAAACAAAATTTCCAACACAAGAAAAAATTAAACAATTACTCCTTCTACATCCACGACATGCTACATTCACCAAGTCGGCCACCATGAGCAAATAAACAGAAAAATCATCATGTCGGCTCTCCTAACTCATACACTGATTAATGCGACAACACAAAAATTAAAAATAAGATAAGATAGATGCTCAAAAACCTTCCCCAAGATCTACAACCTAAAATGATAATTTGGTGAAGCATATGGATCGACATACTAACCAGATACCCTGTTCTTCATTCTCACTTCTGGTAAAACTCTGTTCTTCACTTTGCCTGTTGGTAGAAACAAAATTTAATCTACAGACTAGAATAATGACTTAGGTTGCCATCAATGAAAACACTAGAAGCCATATGCCAACAATCTCCCCTTTGGAATTGATGGCAACACTTAGTGAAAAATGACTAAGTGTCAGAACCAATATGATTATGCTGCCAAAGTTCAAAATTTCAAAACACAACTTCTTTTCAAAACACAACGCCCCCTTAGAATGAGAAAGAATTTTTCACTACTCTCTCTCCCCCTTTGACATCAATGAAAAGATTATTTTTCACTGCACTCTCTCTCCCTTTCAAAAATTTGATCAAAATTTTGAAGAAATACAACTGCTACTCGAGTCAGAAAATTATCTTGTACTTGTTTTTCATTTCCAAAAGAAATATCCTCCAAGCTTCTACTGCAATCCCAATGATTATGATCAAGTTGTTGGTCTCTGATGTCTAGTTGATAATCTGGATGAGGGATTCTATAATTTTGATTGCCTCTTCCAATTTCTCTCCTTTCCTCAAAACCTCAATCAACTGCTCCAATTTGCATTCAACTAAATCCTTCACTTTCGAAAAGGCATCCACAAGGTTGTTCTTGGTGAATATAAATTTTGAATGCTCAAAATGCAACACTTGAATTCTTTTCTTGACTGTACCATCCTGATCTTGAAACATGTTATAATCCTAACCTATTTTGTTAAGCTCAGATTCAATCTACTCTAGCTTATATTTGTATTTCCCAACTACATGAGGCCAACAAAGATGATAGTTGTAGATGTTATTGGTTGTATTTATGCATTGCTTCAACACATTCATTTTCATTTTTAGTTTGGTGAAAGATAGCCTGAACTGCTCCTTCAGATGTAGAATTATTTCTCCCTCTTTCCTGTCTTGAGACTTAGAGACCATGGCATCCTTAATGCACTCAATCATATTTTCAGGAAACACATTCTGAAAACTCTCCAAACTAATGTTATTGTGCACAAAATAAGTACTTAGTGTGCTCTCGATCAGGTCCTGCTCATAAGAGGGTCTATTAGACCATATGTCTACAATTTTCTGCATCCCATCTTTCTCTTGAACAATCTGTAGTATCTTTGTTTTGGATAAAACACCTTCTTCTTCACTTCCTTCTGCCATAACTACATTTGGTTCAATTGATTATGGTTCTTCTCTTAGAGTGTACTCATAAAATTCTTCATCTGGTATGTCCACAATCACTAGATCTTTACCTTTTCCTTCAATTTTTGGAGTCTTGTGTGTCAGAGGAGTGTAATCAACAATCTCTTGTGCTCTTTTCTTCTTCCTCTCCATCTCACTGGAAGAAGATCCAACTTCAAGTTCTCTTATTGGAATGGCAATGCTAATTGCTCCAAACTTCCCTAGCAATTCTTTAAAGAAAATTGCATACTCTTGCTCACAATTTTCCAAAGTATTAGAGTGTTCAAAAATTTGTTTACAAACTGGTTCATTTTCTTTCCATACAACATTATTGGTCTGCGACAATCAACTTAGAAAATACATCACAAGAAATATGACCAAGGTACCAAACCTGAAGGGGTAATCTGCCTCCTTTGTTAGTTGCACATTTTGCATCAATTGATCTTTTAGCAATCCACATAGATCAAAATCATGATCCTCCATTATCATTTTATGAGAGATATAAACTACGCCTGCCAAGGTTGCGCCTTCACTGTTTCTAAAAAAGATTTTGTATGAAATTCCATGCACAATGTACCTTGTTATTGGATCTTTGATCGTCAAAATTATCAAAGCCCTTTGATCTCCTGTTACTCCGGTTAGGGTTTTGAC
Source organism: Sequoia sempervirens (assembly GCA_007258455.2). NCBI lineage: Eukaryota > Viridiplantae > Streptophyta > Pinopsida > Cupressales > Cupressaceae > Sequoia > Sequoia sempervirens. Next base: position 172,884,098 of record VDFB02358134.1, on the reverse strand, counting down.
CTCCTTGTTCTGAATTGACTTCTTTTTCAGAATATCCCCAACATTGCATAATCCAGTTAAATTCTTGATTACCTCTTTCAAAATGTGATAGGGTTTATCCAGAGTTAGAATGCCATCATTCAATCTATTCAAGATAGACCTAACGACTTCTGAGTTATCAAAGTATGGAAATTCACTCCAAATGTCCAAACATTTGTATTTCATACCTTCAAGCCATTTCAATTCATCAGATGGAAACATATTTCTCACATCCCTAATCTTTTCACTGCTGTATTCATCTAAATTCACAATTCCTTTGATTTGATTCATTTTTCCTTCCGTACCAAACAAGTTTTCTACCGAACACCAAATTTAGTGAGAATTTTACAAGCAACTGAAATACCTGATGGATTCACTGCCGAAATGTCTTTACTCCTTCGAAATTTTGTTGCAGAGGCTCTCCTTTTGTTCTTCTTCAATGCACAGTGACAAATGAGGGTTCCAAATACCCTTTTATAACTCACACACCTAACCTCTTTATCGCATTAAATGTTTTTCCCTAGGTGTTCCAAATACTCTGCTTTCTCAAAAAACAAAAGGAAAAATTCATTTGTGGACCTTCTACTCAATTTTTTGCATAAATGACCACCGATACAATTTGTAAACTATTTAGCACAACTACTAAAAATTTCCTACATTCTGGTGCCAACTACTGACATGGGGACAAAGGATTTTCTTGAAAAACTCCCCCTAGGCCAATGGCCTGAGATCAATTTCTGGAGGAATTATCGAAACCTACTTCTGGTGCGGGCTTATTTTCCTTCATCAATTCACTCTTCCTTACCCATGTTTTCTTCATTTGATCTCTTATCTCTTCCACAGTCATTTTCCCTTTCCTTTTCCTTTATCATCTGTCTGTGATATTTTGCCTTTGTAAACCAGCTCTCTTCTATCCATGTTTTTGTTCTGTAACACACGAGATTTATTTTTCTAGACCATTCATTCAATTGATTTCCTCTTAATCTGCATTTATTAGCAATATACCCAAATCTTCCATAGGTGTAGCATTTAACATTCCTTACACTGACATACATACTTTTGCATTCAATTGACTTATGACCAAACTTGTTGCAACTGAAACACTGACTAGGAAATGATGGACTGCTTGAATTTATTTTACTTCTACATTGAGAAGCCATATGACCGAATTTATTAAAAGAAAATAAGTGACCATTAAAATTTTGAGCATTGGGTTGTCTTACCAGATATTTACTTCCTTTGTTCATCTGATTTCTTTTTCTAGAATCCTCATGTTTAGATCTAGAGCTTTCTCCCTTCTCATATCCAATACCTCGATTGTCATTTGCAGCTTTTTGTCCTCTAGTCAACTCATCAAGCTTAGTATAACTGATCTTAAACTTCTCCTTGTATTCATTTTCAGTAGTGAGTTCATCTCTGAGAATAACTATTTGTCTTTCAAGCTCTTGTTCATTATTTTTGGATTGTTGCAGTTCAATCTCCAGCTGAATGAATCCATTATTAACTCTGCTACATTCTTTAGATCTTTCTTTTGAGGACCAAGCTAGATTCTCCTCATTCTTCCTTCTTTCTTCAATCTCCTTAGTTTTCCTCATTACCATAGATTCCATCTCAAGCTTTGGAGAAGCATTGTCTCTAACAAGCTTTACACATTCTTCAGTTATTTATTTTAAGGTCTGATTCAAGTGAACATCTTTTAGGCTTTTATTTTCTTTCTGCTTCAGCTGATCACATAGCTCCTTCTTCTTTTCTCTTGACTCGTTGCTTTTATCCTTCAATGATTGAATGAATTTTTCAGCATCCTCAAGATTTTCTTTTAATTCCATGAATTTTGCTTTAGACTAATCAAGATCATCAAGTGCCACCAAAAGCTACTGTTGAAGACTACCAGAGTCCATTGCATTCCAAGATCCACCTCAACCTTTAAAAATTCTTTAGAGGAACCTACTTTGATACCAATTGTTGGACTCAAGGAACACAGAGAGGGGGGGTGAATCAGTGTTCAACAATATTTGAATTTCATTTCAGATCTTAAACCATTTACAACATTTCAACAGAAGTAAAGATGCAAGCACAAGAGGGAAACAATAAAAACACCATAACACCAAGATTTTTACATGGAAACCCTATTAGGGAAAAAACCATGGTGGAGGTTAATCCACAATTTATACTCTGTTAAAAGTATGAAGAAAAAGGGAATGCACATGCATTCAAGTACACTACCTAGAGCTCACTACTCAAAATTAGGAAGGATCACTACCTTACAAAATGTTTGGATTACAACAAAAGGTTGAACTAAGAAATTAACATCTACAAATGCCTGGTATTAGTTCCAGTGAAGCTCATAGATCAGATTCTAGACCTTTTGTCTAATTCTGCACTTCGCTCTGCTCTGCCTTAATTCGCTTCACAAAAATCCTCTTTTGCACAAGAAAAATTCGCTCAACTAATTTCCTGATATTCACACACACATTTTCTCTTCTCTTCACACCTATTCACACATCAAAATGAATTACCTGAACTCACATATATATCCACTATCAAGGATTTCAATCGCTTCAAGTCGGCTTTAGCGAAATATGAAAAATTCTCCAATGGTCGGCTCAAATCACAAATTATTTTTAATGCACACCCATAAAAGTTGGTTAATCCATATTTAGACCCAAAATAAAATTTCCAACACAATACAACACAAGAAAAAATTAAACAATTACTCCTTATACATCCATGACATGCTACATTCACCAAGTTGGCCACCATGAGAAAATAAACAGAAAAATCATCTTGCCGGATCTCCTAACTCATACACCAATTAATGCAACAACATAAAACTTAACAATAAGATAAAATAGATGCTCAACAACCTTCCCCAAGATCCACAACCTAAAATTATAATCCGGTGAAGCATACGGATTGACATACTAACTGGATACCCTGTTCTTCATTCTCACTTTTGGTAAAACTTTGTTCTTCACTCTGCCTATCGGTAGGAACAAATTATGATCTATGGACCAAAATAATTACTTAGGTTTCCATCAATGACAACACTAGAAGCCATATGCTGATAGATCCTACCCTTGTACTTTCTGATAATCAACTTCTATATTTCTATAGCATGTCTGTAGTCCAAAAAAATAATCTTATATATGTGATACTTAGGGAGTCTATAGGGAACTTTATAAAATCCACCCACTCTAATGTTAAAAAAAGGTCAAAGTAGATAAAATAGTTTCCTAGGCCCACTATTACTTAAAGTACTAGAAAATATAACCTTTTTGTATAGTCATTCTCTAGACATCTTATAATGGAATAGAAAAATGCATCATTCACCATGTTCTAATGCTTCCAGATTTCCTTTAATTCTAGATAGGGTTAATAATCATAATTCTTAGTTTAACCCAACTATAGAGTGCCTATTTGATTCAATCTTTGGAAAGTTGGCTTGGAAATTCAAAAAATATAGTTAGTATGATGTCATATAGAATCTAAAATATTCTAATACATTTGATAGTTTCTCATGTAGTGTATCATTGATGAGAATGGCCCAATCTACTCTCTTCTTATCAAAAATATAAATAATGAAGCATCACATCAAAAGATAAAAAATTGGCATTAGGTAGACCAAAGATCTTGTTGAGAAGGGTGATTGCATCTTTGTGGTCCTCCTAGAATTCATTCTTGTCAATAAATCTTACCATCCACATTGTATATTTCCTCCTTTTGTACCATTAAATTATCATTCATGAAGTTGGTAGCCTATGTAGTATTAATTTCATAATAGTTTACTACCTCCTTGTTTATCTTGTAATATTAGAGATATTCAGGGAGCCCATATACTCTCTCAATAACTTTTGAATTGATATTGACTATGGTTTGGATTGTAGGGACAAGTATATTTCATTTTCTTAGATTGTATGCCTTGGTACAATTAGATATTTAAGTGAAATATATGAAGCAATAGGTTACACAAACCTTTAGTTTTCCATACATTAGGCCATCGATATTTTTTCTCCCTTATAATTGAACCTTTAGAAGAAATATTAGATGTTCACATGTCCAAGAACAGTATCTTAAATATCTATCTAGGGGGAGAATATCTTCAAAGGGAGGAGGTAGACCTTGTATTCATATTTCAATTATTTAATTGAATGTTTTCCTACTTGCACATGTATAGTTCCAAGAACACACAAGACCATTAGAGATTCCAATAATGTGTTCACCTAACCTAGTAAGTGATAATGATCACCTTACTAAATAACATGTAATTCAAATATAGTGGATAGACAAGATTGAAAATGTTATTAGGGTTGTACCATAATGTCTACCATAACTTAAGTATAAATCTCTCAAAGCACAACTATTAATGAATTAAATTTTGAGATCTCAACATAATTTATTATTTGACTATTGGGGATCTAGAAAGTTTGATTCCCAATAGTAGATATAAGGGTATTCCTTTAAATGAGTTTAATAAATTTAATCATACCTAAAATCCACTATACTAGTGGAAGCCACACTTAAAGAAAATATATAAAAGTAATATGAGGTATTAGGGTTTGGGGACCATGAGTAACTCATGATAGGTACACAAACAAGGGTATGACTAAAACTATGATTATTTATTATAAAAATAATGTAGAGTAGTAAAGGATCAGACATTGAGGATAGCATATAATAAGTACATAAGAAAAGAAATGGCCAAAGTTGTGATCTTGATAAAAGATATATAATAAAATAGTCAAGGATCAAACTTTAGGGATCATACCGCAAAATGAATAACTGAATAAGAGTATGAATGAAACCTTAACTCCAAAAATGATTTATTTTTCAAATAATGGAGCTAGGCCTTAGGGATTTGAAGGAGTTCATCCGAAAATAGAATGGTAAGATAAATCTTCTAAGTCTAATTTTTAATTTTAAGGCTTACAAAGCATGACATCAAACATAATAAACACTCCAAAACCCTAATAAATGGATTTATTGAGTAGGAAAATGTACCATATGTTTAGGGAATGATAAAATACTAGAAAAAATAAACAAGAATAAAAAAAGGGAAAAATTAATAATAAATCAATTACCCCAGTACAAAATGACACATGACATAAGAAAAAAACAAGAAAGAAAAAAAACATGTTGAACAAAACTTAAATTTTCTATTAACAAAATAGGGAGAAACCCTACCTAAAAAGTAACAAAGAAAATTGAATTGAGAAGTCGAAGGAAAGCTTCAAACATGTACAAAAAACATGAACTAGCACACCCTTGAAAACTGACAAGGTCTCACTAGATCTTAAGGTAGTAAAGATGCATAAATTGGTTGCTAGAGCTCAAAGAAATGTGAACACAAAAGAAAAGTGAAAATAAAATAGATAAAACGAGAAAAAAAAAAAATATTGACGAGGGAGCAAACCCGAGACACAAAAAATAATGCAAACAACTAGAGAAATTTTATTATTGTTTAGAAAGGAAAATCTTACATGTAGAGGATCACAAATCCTCAAGCTCTGCAATACATGCAAATTACAAAAATTACAGAAATTATAGAAATTACAGAAGACCCCCCTTTCGCAGCATGCAAACTCTTTTCCCCAAAAAACTACTCAAAAATCAGAAACTAGCTCATAAATAGCCCCTTTTCGGTTTGGAGCCAAAAACAACATTCGAGTTATGAGTTTTGGCAGTTTGGTGCCAAAAGTTACAAATAGAAATTCAAAAATTGAGTCCTAATTCGAAAATTGGCAATTTTCCAAAAATCAGCCAACTTTCGGAAGCCATAACTTTTGATTCGGGACTCCATTTTTCAAACCGTTTGCACCGTCAGAAAGGTCTCGGAGTGAAGAATGCGCTAAAAACCTGCTCCACCGATTTCAATGATTTTTGGGTCCATACAAGACCATTTAGTGCCTCAAACTAGATTCAGAAGGTTTTTCAGGGCAAAAAGCAGAAACTAAAACTTGAATAACTTTCAAACTGTGAATGATCTTACCCTGATTCTTTCGCAAAAGTGCTTATTTTTCCATCCTAAACCTTCCCATAAATTTTTGTCTTCCCACACCTTCAAATTCACACCTGCTAAAAATAGCAGTAGAGCAGAAAAAGCAGAAAAGCAGTTCTGAAAGTTGGGAATTCTTATTTGATGAAAATGGTATCCAGAAATGAAAAAACATCTACAAAAAGAAAACAAAAGGAACATAGATGGAAAGTATATTTTTGGGTGATGCAAAATTTCCCTCACACCACTGGATGCTCCTGCATCAAATATGCATAGGAGAATGACCATTAATATAGAGCTAGGAGGTAGGCTAGGGTGATGCCAAATCCTAGGCATCAAGGTTTAAAAGATACTTTGATGGTCGTGCTAGGATGACTAACTCCAAAATTTTGATAAGGGTAGCATTAAAAACCCCTAACAAGTTTGATCTATAGAAGAGTTGGGGTTTCAAACTTTTCTTTATAGTCATGCTAAGACGAATAACTCTAAAATTTTAGCAAACACAAAATCCCAAAAAGAAACAGAAGGAAAAAGTTCAAAATAAATAAATAAATGAAATCAACTAAAAGCAAGAAAAAAAGAAAATTAAAAGAAACAAAAAAAGGGTTAGGGTGTGTGTGTGTGCAAGGAAAACAAGTTAGAGTGTGGTTGATGCTATTTTGTTTTCACTTGTGGTAATGGTTTCTTATGGAGATGTTTGAATTATCTTATCTAATAACAAAGGTGAATCTAGCGTCTTGTTATACTATTAATGGTAGCTAAATACTACGTATATTTCTATTTAGAATTATTATTTTATTCTCAAAAAATAATTTTTTGCATGAATAACTAATATTTCCTTATTATAATAATAATAGTAAATTTTATTTTAAAATTTTTACTTATTTGTTCATGAGTTGAAATTTCTTTGTAGAATACAACTTATGTTGTTGATCAATGCTCATAAATAAAATATAAAATATATTAAACAATTCATTATTTGCCAAGTTAAAAATTTGATAAATAAATAAATTTTTATTATTTAACACCAAAACATTTTTAGTAGTTGCATTATAGAATTTTTAAAATTGTTAAATAATTTTCCAAATAAAATATTTGTTTTCTAATGCGTAGATTATTCATTAACTAAAATATTTAGTTAATTATTATAATTAAATTATTCACAAACTATTTTTTATTTTTTCTAACATGTCTATAATTTTCTAGCAAAAATCTACAATATTGACAAATTTGAAAAAAAAAAAATTCCAAAATAAATATAAATTAACCAAAAAATTAATACCTTAAACTAATATATATGGTTTCCTAAAATTATCAATCAGCATTATTGATATAAATAAGAGCCTTGTTAAGCTTCAATCCATGCGGGTACTTTTGAACTCCTTGAATAATTTTATGTTGAAATCTAGTCATCCCTTCGAATAAATGGTCTAAATCAAATGCTAAATCTAAAATTTTTAAGTTCATTTTTTTAAATTTAAGCAACAACTTTTCTTCCTTTACCATTGAAGCAATAAAAATCATTTCTCACTCTTATTATCCAGATTCTAGAAGTTTGGTTCTGCTAGTGATCGCTCATATGAAATCAAATATCTTAAGATAGTTTATGATTTATGATATTTTGGTGAGATCATTACCCTTCACATGAATGCGCATCATTGTGAATGTCTATTGGTAGCCTAAGAAACTATTGCATGCTAAGATTATTACCCTCCATTTGAATGCATACTATTACTAAATTATGGGTATGTGGTGTTGGGCCCATTGAATCTAGTGTAGAAGATCATCTTATATATGAAGATCTATTAATGATAGTGATGTATGTGAGGCCTACCCTAGAGGATAGAGGATGGTTCCACCAAGTAATACCACTATGCCACATGTAAATCTATATATATTTTACTTTTGTTGATAGTATTGCATCTGGTATACCTTAGATTGACATTAATGGAAGTAGTGATTATCAATCTTCTAGAAGGTTAGTTGTGGAAATTACTTGAATCAAAATTCATGCACCCTATCATGATGTAGATAAGAATATTATCCCTAACACAAATAGACACACCTTGATTAGGAATACTCTTATCTCTAATTATTTGAATGTATAGATATGCCAATTTATGTTACCTCTATCTAGTGCTATTTCAATTGGTGTTCCCAACCCACATGGTATTTGATTTTCTATAATATTGTCTATAAAAGTGTAGAGGAATTATTTTAAGTCATATATTACATCATCAAATATATATTACATCATCAAGTATTAGATTACATGAAATCTAAAATCCTTGTTTACTTTAACCCTAATGTAGTAAGCAAGTGATTTCCAAACTATCATAATCGAGTCTATGTATTGGATGAAATTAATAAATGAAAATTCATATAGGTCACTTTACTCTTAGATATTGCTAGGTGATTTAATATTGTTGACTCACATGTTTTCTTAGATACTTATGGTAGTTATTTTGTAGTCATTCATGATAATTGTTGAAGGGTTATAATTCAAATGTATCAATACCTTAATGAAAATTATTCTTATCTATGATATTTATCATGTTAAAAAAATATATTCATAATAGTTTCACTCCATGAAGACATAAGTTATCTACAAGATGTAAGAATTTAAATGTCACCACACAAATGGATAAAAGAATTATGAGCTACAATTTTATTTTTTAGAAATAAAATGACTTTTCCATGTTACAAGGAATTTTTGGGTATCAAATAAAATTATGGTCACATGGTATGAGATGTGTGGTCATAATTTTTAGGTATTGTCTTAATTGTTTCATTTTTCTTACTATACATTATTAATACACTTGCCTTATTCATTCAAGATTTATTCTTATTATTTTGTAGTTAGAATTCACACTTGCTTATTGTTCTTATAATTTCTAATTTTTTTGATTCTAAGGATTATTTCTTTTAAATTTTTTTTAATTGATTGTACTGGTGGAACTTGTTATTAATTTGATGGAAGCTACTTACTTGAACTTTATTTTATTATTGATATATTTTTTAGCTAATGAGAAAATTCATTTTATTTACCTAATTAGTTTTCAAACTTTGACATCTTCAATAATTTATGGTCCATGTTGTTCCTTGCAATGCTTAAAATCTTAAACATAGGAAAGTGAAACTCTTCATCATCTCAAGGAAGTAGTTAACATGTGGGTAGGATATAGCTAAAATAACTTAGCTACATCATGTTTCAAGGAATGACCCTAGGAAAAAATAAATAAGTTGATATATTGCATATTTTTTGTTGAATATACAAATAGAAAAGAAAAATTAGGGTTCAATATGTAATCTAATAAGATTCCATAAAGAAATATTATGAAAAATTATTAAAAAAAAATGCATGATGAGTTCATTAGCTAACTTCTAATATTTTTAGGATGGTAGATTATGAAATTAAGGAAAGAGGAATATACTACTCCAAAATATTAGGATTTCAATTCAATGTTAAGAAATTTGAAAAAAACTAATACCATTAATGGACTAAATTCTTAGAAAGTGAGTGCATAAATAATCATATGATCATTTACTTAGTTATATGAAATTGTGATGACAATTTGGTCAATGTAGTATTTTATGCTAGGTGCTAGTTAGATTCTTGAGAATGTATTGATAATAAATATGGTGAATTAATTGAGATAAATTAAGGAAAATAATATAATTTTTTCATTGTTGATACAAAAGCTTATGATTAATTAAACAATTAAGGCACTATGGTGTGTGATAGGTCTCTATTAATTGGGTAGAATTTCATAGTAAGGATAATGAAGTAAAATCTCATAATAAATTTTATTTATAATGGAGTCATGTGTATGTAATAAACTAGAGGATTCTCTATGTATATTGTATATTGATAATTAGAAATTTGTAACATCCTACAAATTCAACTATAAAATTTTGTAATAATTAACTAAGATAAGCATATCGATGATAAAAATGGTACAAGTTGACATTCTAAAAAATTCCATTAAATTTCATATTACAATATTACAATGATATGTAAAATTTGGAAGTGATATTCCATGATAATATATACAATATATATAATATATATAACTCTCATTTGAGTAGTACAATAAGGAAGTGCATCTAAATTATAATATAATAATATGAAAGTCTCATAATTACATTTCTAGCACTCAACAATGAAGATAATATTATTTCATGGCCAAGATATATAAGGGTTCAAAACTATAATCCTCATCCGTGATAAAAATAATATAATAGACCATTATACGAACCATGCATATGAAATTGGTCTTAAAATAATGATTACCATAAATATCATTTAAAGAAATACAAGATCAACTCTACAAGTAAATCCTCCAAGATCCCATGCTCCTACTACTAATTAGGGAAGGGTTTGAACCCACCATGAGGATTTCCCTTTCCTCCTCATTCACCATTCAAGGAAAAGAAGCACCACCCACAATCCAAATGTGTGATACAATATTAATTAGTATCTCTCTTAGCCCATTCCTTTATAAAAATATATCATACACATGAAACCATAGATCTTGTTGAGAAGGGTGATGAAATATTTTGGGTCCTAGTACTCATTTTGTGAATAACTCATGTCATCTTCACTACATATTTCTCCTTTGCACTAGAAAAATTTCACTTATGAATTTGGAAACCTATGTAGTTGTACTTTCATAATATTTTAATGTCTCCTTCATGTTTATCTTCTCATATTGATAATATGTGGGGAGCCCATATACTCAATAATTTTTGAGCTGATATACAATATGATTTTCTTTCAAGGGAAATTATCTTCGTTTATCTTAGAGTGTATGCCTAGGAACAAGCCAAGACCACCTCTATATATTAGAGTTAACTAGGGAAATTAATAGTGATGCAGGAGCATCCCTAGTTGTAAAACAATATTGTATCAACCAAGAACATTTCCTTTCTTTCAATTTAGTTTGTAGAAGTTTCTTCCACATTTTTCCTTTGTATCATTTCTTAGCCCACAAAGTAGGATATTGGTTCTACACAAGGTCATCTACAACATATCCAAATTTTAGGTGATTTGCATTCATTTGTAGAAAGTTATCACTCTCAAAACTTCACTGTCAATTTATAGATAGAGCATTTAGGGCCTAACTAGCTCAGTTTGGTTGTGTGGAGCTTAATGAAACATCATACAATGAATTTAGGTCTAAGGGAACTTTCTTAGAGATCCACAATATATTTCACCTCCTAATTGGTTACCTTTCATGTTTGTTGGCCAACCTACACATTTGATCTTGCATGGGGTTGTAACCCTTTGAGGCTGACATAGATCATAATTGGAGCTAGAGATTCATATTTAAGATCATTTGTAATCCATTGGAAAGTAGTAGTTCATTATTAGGAGTTAGATAGTTTGATTCCACCTTCGAGGTTGTGGATTATAATAAGGCCTTGTGCTAATTGTAATATTTGTAATTCCCTTGTGGTAGGTTTGTGATCCCTAGTTATTTTGTATATGAGGCATTATGATGCATGTAAGATTATAAGTTGTTGGATCAAGGATAAATCATGTTTTTTAAGAATTTCTTATGATATTTCTACTGTGTTGAACTCTAGGCTACATGGTTGGATAGTCCTTTTTGGACCCTCCATCAATCACTACACCAAGTGGTATCAAAGTTAGTTTGTGAGTCCTGAGAAGGCATTCCTTGCGGTGAAAAGATCACTGACCTGAGGTAAATTGAATGTGTTTTCAACCGAGCACTGACTGTGGGGTAGTTGAGACCTTGTTAGATTGTTGAATTGAGGTAGTTGTGTCGAATCCAAGGAGAGATATTTCACCAAGAAGAGCACCTGCTATGAAAAATGTTGTTGGATGAATGGATGAAATGTTGGAGATGATGAGGGAAATGAGAGTTCGATTGGATGATGTAGAAGAGGATATAAGGAGAGGTATAAACCATAGACATGCAAATGAAAGTGACGATGAATTAGATCATGTTGCAAATCAAAATGAAGAAAACTTAGAAGAAGAAGAAGAAGAAGAAGAAGAAGAAGAAGAAGAAGATCAAGGAATATGTTTAAAGCTATTTCCAATATTGGTAAGAGACTTAGAATTGAAATTCAAAATTATGTGAGAAATTTAAACTTTGAGGAATTGATTTATTGGACCAATGATATGGAAGAATACTTTGAATATGAAGAAATTGAATATCTGGAAAGAGTGATATTTTCAAAAATTAAGTTGAAAGAACATGCTACTATATGGTGGAAAGAAGTTCAATTGGATAGGAATAGAAGGGGAAAGGAGAAAATCACATAGTAGGATAGGATGGTGACAAAGCTAAAGAATCAATTCATACATGGTGATTATGAGCTTGAATTTTTGAAAAGATTGTAGAACCTGAGGTAAAAGGATAATTTTATGAAGGAGTATATACAAAATAATTCTACAAGATGATCATTAGGGCTAGACATAGTGAAGCAAGAAAATAGAAGGTTGTGTGGTACATCAATGGACTGAGAAAAAAAATCCAAGAAGAGTTGAGCTTGATAAAGATAACAATAGTTGAAGAATCATACCAATAATTTGTGCTATAGGTAGAGGAAAATTTGAACAAGAAGTTTAAACAAAGATAGAAGTGCACGAGGAAGATTATAGAGAAGAGGATCACAATCCAAAGAGAGAAAACCATTTGTGAAGAAAAAGAAGGATTGTAATCTTGTTGAGGGGAATGTTAGTCACTCACAACATACTAGGCAATAAGACTATTGCCCCTCTTCAAAAGTAGTATAAACTACTCCAAGGTTCCTTTCTAGTCAGGTCTTGACAGTGTGGAAAGCATTGAGGTGAGAACAATGCGATTACACAAGGGATATGGATTTTTCAGAAAAGATGGGAATTTAAATACAATCATGTAACATAATAATTTAATTGATTAGACTCAGATTGCATATAGAATATAAGAAAATTTCAAAGGATTTAGTGCTCTTTCAAATTATTTCAGCCATGTTTCAAAATAAAAGACAAAAGAGAATAGGGTAATAAGAGATATTTTTAAAAAGAAACCTACAAAAATTATCGAAATAAATTTGAATCTATTCAAACAACACAAAGCATTTTATTAATCACATCTACAGGTTTAAACAAGATCTTCAAAACAACCATTAACATAGATAACATTCACACATCTATTATCAATGGAGTTCAATCTTCAAAGGAAATTCAAACACACAATCTTCGAATTTCATTCATTAGAATGTCATCAATCACACATAGATCTAGGACAAAATCATACTTGATTCCACATATTTAACATAGATCTCATCAATTTAGCAATTTGTGATTAAAATAAAATGATTATACCATCACCATGGTGTTGAATCCTAATGCATGCAATATAGGTGTAATCCTTAGATAAACAAATCAAAGCTTTTTGCACAAAATTTAGTAGGTAAACTCTACACTAAGATGTATTATTTGTAATCACAAAAAATTACATAAGAATTTGGACTCTTAGAAATGATCCAGAATCAACATTTATAGAAAAATTAAATCCTAAAACTATGAGTCTAATAAAAAATACAACTGGAAGCACCTCCAATGCTTGAGTTTTTTTAACTAAAAGCAAACTAAAAATTAAAAAAGCACAACTGGGTGCCCTAGTTGGATTCGAGTTCAACTTAGAAATAAAATAAGACTAAACTAGGCACCCAGATTGCAATTGAGTCTCTTTCTAAATTAGAGAAGCATGAAAATGACAACTGAAAGTAAACTAAAACAAGTGGTAGTCTTCAAAATCTCCAATGGCACTAAAATCGGGTGCATGATATGTGCATTGATTTCTCTAGCAATTATTGTGCACATTCTTAGACATATTTAACTTGGGCGACACTAGGAGAATACAATATGCATAGAATTGGTAGCATCACTCATTACAAAACACAAGTAGATATCATTAGGGATCTCCAACCATCTCTAGTTATCTAGTAAAGCGATCGAACCAGGTTGGTACAATTTGATCCATCCTTTCCATTAGGTGGTATTTTCTAAATTGGTACTTCATCTCCTCAAAATACTTTAGAGGTATATCTCCTACAAAAAAAATAGTACCATGCATTATCATTTTCCTACACCAAGAAGAAAAAACCTGCAAGATAAACTATGTTAGACCATATCCATTTTTATCTCAAAGTTATAATTTGTCAAGCCAAAGTTATACAAAAACTTCAGGGATTAGCCCTCGGCCCTCCTACTTACCCTTTACCATTAGCATATACCCTTAAGCTTTCATGCTTCCATTATTAAAATCCTTTAGGTATTAGGGATTAGGGTTTCCCTATACCCGATACCTATGAAATGAATTTTTGTTGCTAAGTTTTAAAAGCTTCTCGGGTATCAGAGATCAAAGATATCCTCTACCCTCTATTTATTAATAAAGTCTTGTTGAGGATATTCTTCATCATTTGATTAGGTGTCCAAGATCGAATATCCCTATTACCCTTTACCTCCTTATATGAAATTGTATTGGTTAAGTAGTATCTCTGACCCACAAACTCCAAAAGGAATTCAGGGATCAGAGTTCGGCTTTTTGATTTACTCCTTTCCACCCTTTTATAATTGTTAATCATCCTTACTTTATATTTTAAACTTTATCCGAAAGCAAGCAATCCCAAATGTCGAGAGTCAAGGACAATCCTTATGCTTTGCACCTCTATAAGAAATGGGTAAGGGGTATTGGTGAAATCAATGTTCAAAGGGTGAAACAAAGGAATACATTTTTGGCTAAGTGTCCTTATTAAGCATAATTGAGCTAGACATGTCTCGTGTACTCATTTTTGTCTATTGAAAATGCACCCTGTTGAACCTGATGTTCAACAATTCAGAGAAAACATGGGAAGACCTCTAAAGCTGTGGGTTACTTATAAATAGAGGTCAACCTTCGGAGAAGGCTGACTTCCTAATGGTTATCACCTAAAACTAGTTACTAATGAGGAAAAGGGAAGAAGGATATGCATGAACTGAAAAACTAGTATTCAAAAAAATAAGGTGATACACCAAAACTACCTAGAGCCTATATATACAGCTTGTATGCATAATTTCGACAATGACTGAAATTGGATTACACAACTCACTTTTCATATGTCTTTACATCAGTAATTTATAAAGAGGTTAGGATGCTAAAACTCTTAGAGGGAAATAAATCTCACAACTAAAAATTATTGCACCTATAATACTAATTTTAACCTGTAATAACATATATCTCTGCAAAAGGTGTTGAATTTGAGACAAAATCACAAGGAAAAGAATAATATTTCACAAGTAATTCGATCAATCAATAAGTTCACACAATAAAGCATAGAGTGAGAAGGAAAAATACTCGATATCATTGATGTCCAAGTGCTTCACTAGTATACATGCTCAAAATACTGAGTTACAAAAGCACTACCTTTTCTCCAAAGGACTCAAAAGTCATAGAGTAGAAAAAGAACTACTAAGAACTGATTACAAAAGAGTCACACAAGTGACTATATCCAACTACCAACCTAACTCCATCAAAATAGCTCTTAGAAGCTTCTTGGGTCAGATGTACCAATAAAGCCAAAAATATAGCATGTAAATCCACTCCAAAAGGCTTCCACAATGTAGAAAAAGTCAAGACATGACTAAGTCTACCATAAAAGCATGCAAAACAAACTCCAAGATGCTCTTCAAAGCTCATCATGAGTCAAAAATAGCTCCTAAATTTCCTCCATGTGTTTGCAAATTGATTCCAACCTCCTTTATATACTTGGCATGTCATAAATCAAAGCATATCTTCTCTCCTCATGTGTTGAAAGCCTCCATCACTTCTTTTTGAACTATCATTAACTATACCAATTTTATTTGTGCATTCATAAATAACTTATATTAAAGTGATTTATATTTCCACCACTTTAATATAGTTTTACAAATTTGAATTTAAATGCAAAATATTTTTTTTTAATAAAGCCAAAGTTAAAAGCTAACCTTGACTTAGTTTTTATGGAACATCTTAAAATATCATTCAAAATATTCTCAAGGAATAAAAGATATGCCATGACATAACCCTCATATGAATAAAGTTTTTCAAAAAATTAAAAGGAAAAAGCTTTTTGAATCTATTGAACTCCACTCGGGGTTTCTAAACCCTAAACCCAAAGCTATAGGAAAAAAAAACTCATTTCATCTCTTTTTTCTCCTCTGCTACTTTTGAAGGCGCTGCCATGAGCAACCTAGTGTTTTGGAGTTTGGAACTTGTAAATCTCCTATTTTTTTTATGATTCCTTCCGACTGATTCTCCATAATGGTGCTTGGTAAGCTATCTTCTTCGCCATTCTAGATATTTTGAAGTGTGTCAAGGGTTCTTTTCAGTCTTTAAAGCCATGGGCTTAATATATTTCTAATGCATTTTCTTGTTTTTTCCTTTGAGGCTGCCACTAGAGAATCTTCAAGGATCATTTCTGAAGGCTTTGAAGGTTACTTTCTATAAGAAGAAAAGTAAGTTATCCATTTCTTTGAATTTTTGTATTTTCTCTTTCTTTTTGTTTATAAAATTGCTTGATTTGTGCTTCAGAGTGAAAAACAGTGATGAATGCTTCCACTTGCTGTATGTGTTTCATTTTTGAAGGGTAGGTCATGAGTTTTGTAGTTGATTCTTCTTTGTATTCCGAATTTCCATACTGCACAGGCCACAACCTCTCTATTTTGGGTTTATATTCTTTAGGTCAAATTGAATCTGCTTTATTTAGCAAAGAAAACCTCAAAAATGACAAAGGGTTTTGCAAACTTTTGATTCTACGCCACGGGCTTGACATACTGTGTTTATTTTTCTGGTAAAAATTGAACTCCTTTCTCTTTTATAGGGGCAATAACCTTGTTTGTAGAAGTTTTGAAAGAAAACTATGAAGAAGTTGTGGCCTATCAATTGTATTTTGGGTTTTCTCTATTTTGATTATGTTGCTCCTTTGTAAAGTCCTCATGCTACAAATAGATGAGTCGTTATTGTTTTCACTATGTTATGATGTTGAGAAAGAGATTATAAACTATCTATTGATAGTGCTTATGAACTTTCAGGCAAAGGATGCCTGAGCTCGTGACTGTATTTTGTCATGAAGCTGCTTTGAGTGGTCTGAGATAAGGTTGTGAGGCTTGTATGGGCTATTGTCTCAAATACCTTTGTGATTACTAGCTGCTAATATGCCTTAGATTGCCCCAGATTGTAATATAACTATTTATGTCCCTTGAACCTTGTGATCAAAGATCTGGGACTGTCCTTTTATTCATTGACTACTCTTTATATCTTCATGATCATTGGCTTGAGGTGTTTGACCTATAGATGCTCTTGAACTAATACTCAATCACTGCCCTTTGCTACTAATATTTTGATGGTATCAGTCATCTTGAATATTCACAGTGATATTGTCTTCTACCATTTGATATTCAACAAAGTGTACCTTTCATCATATAACAAAAGGCTCTACAAATGATATAATTGTTCTGCAATGAAATACTATCTGCACTTAGAGTATACATAAAAGGTGTCACATATATATTGTGATGATGCAATCATTTCCCTTATATAAAGTTGCTTTTTGGAACTTCTGCAAAACACAATATAGATTTCATGATATTCACACTACTTATGCCAATTTTTATGAGTTGGGCTCAACCCTTGTGGCAGCCACATTTTCCACCACTCATGTTGTAAACAGATGAAATAGTAACAAAATTTGACTTGTATCTGCATATGAAGCAAACAAGTTAGAAAAATAAATGCATATTTTGGATTTGTTTGATGACTTCAATGGTTTTCTTAGACACCTAAAGTATGCATTGCTTATATAATGCATTTTGAGATAAGTTTATACATGTGTAGGTATATGTTCATGTAAGGTTTGAGATTTTTCATTGCTTAGAGCATTGCTCTAACATCATTGTTATTTCCAGATGTAGGAACTAGGAGCAATATGGAGCTAGGAGGGACACAAGCAACTTGAGGCAACAACAATACAAGACAACACACCCTGAACCAATCATTCTCAGGCAATAACTGGTCTCTCTCCTCATATGCACATATTTACATTTGTTTACTTATTCATGTATATGCTTTTGTTTATTTTCATTGAATAAGTAAAGTTAGTCTCACAGATTGTGTGAGACAAATATGCACTTTTGTATCAATAAAGATTACTTTTCAAAAGGATTTGTGTAAATCTTTTCTATGTTATATGAACTTGTATAAATTCAATGATTTGTTACTATAATCTTGTACTCTTTTGAATTTTTTTGTTTATACAATTGAATGTAATATAAAAAAGATTAATGAAAAATGTACCTCTCTCTTAGTTTCTAAACAAAAAGCTCAGCCTAATTGAGTAAGAAGTGAAATTAGGTAACATTTTTGGTGACATTTGCTATGTGTTTTCCTACTAAACATGAAGACCAGTTGCCTAGGCTTGTCTATTAGGCACAAAGTCACTAAGAAAACTAGTCTTATGACCTTTGTAACTTAGTACAATAGTGTGAAAGACACTCAAAAACTTATTGAAGTAAAATACAACTGAAGGTAAACTACTTAATTATGTTGGAACAACACTTAGGGAATTAAAACAACTAAACTAAGGTGCAACAACACTTATTTAAAGCATAAACCTAACCTAACATATACAAGGTAGATCATACCTCAAAACACCGTTTGAGGTGTATCCCATTAACTGGGACAGGTAGAATTTCACCATCCATTGTTGATAACTAGAATACATTATGCTCCTTGCATTCACTAATGACAAACATGCCACTCTAGAAGTTGTCAAACTTAGTGTGCTTTCTAGGTTCACTTTTCAAAACATCCCACTTGAGCACATCACCCTCTCTAAAAAATATGGGTGTATCTTTCTTATGACAGATCTTTGTTGTTTGGATATGATGATACTCCATGGACTTCATTGCCTTATCTCTTGTTTCTTCTAGCTCCATGAGCTGACCATACCTAACTACCATAGGATCTTGTTCTTCAAACATTTCCAACTGGTGTACAATATCAAGAGCTGAAAACTCTATAGATAGAGGCAATCTTGCCTCCATTCCATAAACAAGTACATATGGTGAATTTCCAATTGACCTTTTCTGGGTCACTCTATCTGCCCACAAGGCATATTTTAGCTTATTGTGCCAAACTCTTTGATCATCCTCCATAGTTCTTTTGATAATTCTAATCAGATTCTTGTTTGTGCTTTCAGCCAAACCATTACCTTGAGGGAAATAATTTGAAGATGTATTTAGATGATAAAATCTTTAATAGCCCATTCACTCACTCTTAATCCAAAAAATGCAAGGGCATTATCTAAAATGATTGATTCTGGAACATCAAACTTGGTTACTACATCATCATAAAAATTCAAAACAGATGACTCATTGGCTTCTTTCAAGGCCATTGCTTCAGTCCATCATGTAAAATAATTAGTTGTTGTAAGTACCCACCTATGACCCACACTTGAAGGTGGATTTATTGGTCCAATAAACTTAATACCCGATCTTATGAAGGGTTGTTCCACTTGAATGGATTGCAAAGGAAAAGCTGGTACCCTCTCCTTACCTGCAAATAAAACACATTTTACGCATTTCCTTTCCCAGGCATGGGCATCTTTAAAAAGGCTTGGCCAATAATAGCCATCTCTCATAATTTTCCATGCAGCACTTTATCAGTTTGATCATTATCAACACATCTCAACATAACACTATTTAGATCTTTTTTGAAAAGAACATTATTAATCAACACATATGGAATAGATTGAAGTCTGAAATACCTTTGTTTAGCTTTGTTAAAAGCTGGTGGACACTCACCAGTCTGCAAAAAGTGAGTCATATCATGCACCCAACCTTTTGGTAATGCACGTGCAACATTCTGAGAATCATCAGTATTAACTAGAACACCATCTATTTTTGTTGTCTCTTCACTTTCTAGTGTTGAAGCAAGATGTTCATAGAGTCCTTTACCTCTTACAAGCTTTGTGATCTTGATATCAACATCATAATCCATGACCTTAGTGATCCATCCAACTCTCTTCTCATTGAGATATTTAATTAGTAGGAACTCCTTCACACTTGGATGTGCAACCATTAAATGAACCTTATTATTGGAAACTAATGGATTAAACTTTTTCAGACTTCTTATGACAACAAGAACACGCTTTTCAAAAAAGTCGTATCTTAACTCATAATCATCTAAATCTTGACTAAAAAAGGCTATTGGCTGCTCTAAACCATCATTATTTTTTTGAACCAACATAGCATAAATAGAATCTATGCTACCAAAAGCATACAAAATAAAGTTTTTTGAAAATTTTGGGTTTACTAGAGTGGGAGCTGAGGCTAAAGCCTCCTAAACCAAAGTGGGAGTTCAAGGTTTGGCACAACTATTTCATGTTCATGGAACATATATACCCCTAAACCAGTCTCTTCTATGTTGTCATTTGGATTATCAATTATGTTTTTTGTTGCCCACTCATTTAAGAGTATATCAGGTACACTTTTAGTTTGCAATTCTTGTGCAGTAGCAAGCTCGCTATCATCTAGGATTATGCAATTAGCATTTACAACACTAGGTACATAAGGTTCAATATGATCCTTGGAAAGTACCTCAGATTTAATTGTCACTTTTGTTCCATACCTAGTTTTAAACAACATATGGGACCAATCTCAGGATAAATATCCCCCTATCTTGGCAGTAAAGTCTCTTGATAAGAATAATGCAAACTATGGTGGTAAATCAATCACATATATGTCCCAAGGAATAGAAAATTTGGGACAAGCATGTAAGGTCAAACTTGCATCTTTGATAATACCTATAGTATTAACAACTGAACCATCAAGTTGCGCTATTCCTTTCTCAAGTGGCTGATATTTAAGTTCTAACCTATAAGCAATCTGGTTTGGCATAACAGAGCTACTACCTCCTGAGTCTACCATGCATTTATGGACTAACTTATCTCCTATAATGAGAGACACATAGAAAGGAGGAGGTTTACTATCCTTACTTGGCTATTTTTTGATATCTTCAAGTGTATTTACTTCAGGCGCATTTGTAAAAACATCCTTAGCTTGATTAATTGGAACATCACTAGACACAATCATATAAGATAAAGTAGATTGTAAAAGGTCCTTTTGACCTGGGATAGCTAATAATCCCACATGGATATCATCACATTCATCTTCTCCATATTATCAATGATATTAAAAGGTACAGTTGGATTTACCTTTTGATGGTCCTTTGGAACAACCAAATCAGCTTGCAAATGAGATTTCTCCTTTTTAGCACATTGTGTATTTCTTTGCAAAATACAAGGCACTTGTGAAGTAGATGGCTCTACAACTGTTGCTTTTCCTTTATCAACTATTTTCTCAAGCTCAAAATCTCTTTTCTTTGCTCTTGTGTTTGTTGCAATAGGGGAATCATCTCTATTAACTCCACAAAACTCTTCTCCTTGTCAATTTGACAGAGTAGCATCACTTGGAGGCTGCTCTTGCTGTTGTAATGCTCCATCATTGGGTATACTTGACTATGAACCTAAAAAATTTTGAACCATTAAATATTGATTAATAATTCCATTTGAATAGGTAGCCTGATTATGAGGCTGGTTGCAAGGATAACACCACTCATAATCTGTTGCAAGGTTGTTCTGAACAGGAACAAGGTCTCTAATTGCACTAACTGGAGCAAGCTTGTATGCCTGAAAAGGCCTTGGATTCACATTTTGTCTTGGACCTTGAATATTTCCTTGGTAAAGTTGTCTATTACCTTGGTATTGTTGTTGTTGACCTTGATAAGGCTGACTTGGCCCTTGGTTCTACTATTGAAATGGCTATCTATTCTAAAATTGCTTGTTTTTGATGCTAACAAGCTCATTTCCAAAAGTCTGTAAATTTTTCTCTATCTTTTGTTAACTCTCCTTTATCTCCTGCAACTCTTGTCATTGAATTGGAACTGAAATTTCTTTTTTACCATTAACTGGTAATACTAGAACAGTAGGAAAAGGAGTAAAAGATGGGATTTGCAAAGGGATAGAAGCTTGAATTTCTAAGAAAATGGGCATAGGAGGTCTGGGTGCAATTTTTCTATCTTGTATTAAGTTGTTTTCTGCCCTAATTATTGTTTTGTAAGCATCAGGTAATGAAGTACCTCCCATAGACTGAATCATAACAGATATGTCACTGTTTAAAGCCCTCAAATAGTATAAAAATGCATATTTAGGGGAAGTCCTTACTGTGACATGTATACTATCCGATGTCCTCTAAAACCTAAAGTTAAAATTAGACATTTTCTCTTGAGGATCCCTCTTAATTGTTGTCGAGTACTCTACAAGCGACAAATGATCATATTTGTCTTGAAATTGCTTGTATAACTTGTCTCGAAAGTCATCCCACATTGCAATAGAAGCCACAAGCAGACTTCTAAACCACTGTAAAGCATTTCCTTTCAATGAAGCAGCAAGTAACCTCACAACAACATTCTCCTATGTTATATGATGAACTCCACATAAGTTAGCTACATCTCTAATATGCTCTATAGGAGTTGTTTGGTCTTCACGTGTAAATAAAGGAAGAATTTTTCAAGCAGTTGCAGGAATGCTATCATGTTGGGCTAAATTTAGTGGACTGCCTCCATTAAATGTCACAAAGGATGGTTTCTAGCCATTAGAGGTGGCTGAGGTGGATTAACTTGTAGTGTGATAACATGTACAAAACTTGTTGAAGCAGTAGAACTTGATGAAACTGTTGGTGTAAAAATGGGTGGAGTTGACTGAACTCTCTTGGAGGAAATTGGGGTTCTCTGAACAGTCCTACCACTTCTCTTAGATGGTGATAATTGAAGATATTCAAAGGGTATAACACCACTTCTAGTTCACACTCTTTTCATATGTTGTTATTAAATTATATTTCTGCTAATCACTAGATTTCAAAGTCACCAGTTATGCAAAAACAACCCCTCAAGGGTCTGAAGTTACTGGAAGCATATGAAAACCAATAAAATATGTTGATGTTCGTGTCCCACCAGGTGTGCCAAAACTATTTTCTACTGAAAATGCACCTTGTTGAACCTAATGCTCAACAATTCAGAGAAAACATGGGAAGACCTCTAAAGCCATGGGTTACTTATAAATAGAGGTCAACCTCTGGAGAAGGCCGACTTCCTAATGGTTATCACCTAAAACTACTTACTAATGAGGAAAAGGGAAGAAGGATATGCATGAACTAAAAAACTAGTATTAAAAAAACTAAGGTGATACACCAAAACTACCTAGAGC
Source organism: Sequoia sempervirens (assembly GCA_007258455.2). NCBI lineage: Eukaryota > Viridiplantae > Streptophyta > Pinopsida > Cupressales > Cupressaceae > Sequoia > Sequoia sempervirens. Next base: position 172,860,790 of record VDFB02358134.1, on the reverse strand, counting down.
CTATATATACAGCTTGTATGCACAATTTCAACAATGACTTAAATTGGATTACACAACTCACTTTTCATATGTCTTTACATCAGTAATTTATAAAGAGGTTAGGATGCTAAAACTCTTAGAGGGAAATAAATATCACAACTAAAACTGATTGTGACCTATAACACTAATTATAACCTGCAATAACATTTATCTATGCAAAAGGTGTTGAATTTGAAACAAAATCACAAGGAAAAGAATAAGATTTCACAAGTAATTCGATCAATCAATAAGTGCACACAATAAATAATAGTGCGAGAAGGAAAAATACTTAATATCATTGATGTCCAAGGCCTTCATTGGTATGCATGCTCAAAATATTGAGTTACAAAAGCACTACCTTTTCTCCAAAGGACTCAAAATTCATAGAGAAAAAAAAGAACTACTAAGAACTTATTACAAAAGAGTCACACAAGTTACTATATCCAACTGCTGACTTAACTCCATCAAAATAGCTCCTAGAAGCTTCTTGGCTTAGATGTACCAATAAATCCAAGAATATAGCATGTAAATCAAAAAGGCTTCCACAATGTAGAAAAAGTCAAGACATGACTAAGTCTACCATAAAAGCATGCAAAAAAAACTACAAGATTCTCTCCAAAGCTCATAAATGAGTAAAAAACAACTCCTAAATTTCCTCCATATGTTTGCAAACTGATTCCAACCTCCTCTATATACTTCACATGTCATAAATTAAAGCATATCTTCTCTCCTCATGCGTTGAAAGCCTCCATCACTTCTTTTTGAACTATAATTAACTATAGAATTTTTTTTTTTGCATTCATAAATAACTTATATTAAAGTGATTTATATTTCCACCACTTTAATATAGTTTTACAAATTTGAATTTAAATGCAATTTTTTTTTTTTTTTTGATAAAGCCAAAGTTAAAAGTTAACCTTGACTTAGTTTTTATGGAACATCTTAAAATATCATTTGAAATATTCTCAAGGCATAAAAGATACGCCATGACATAACCCTCATATGAATAAAGTTTTTCAAAAATTTAAAAGGCAAAAGCCTTTTGACTCTATCAAACTCCATTTAGGGTTTCTAAACCCTAAACTAAAAGCTATAGGCAACAATTACTCATTTCATCTCTTTTTTATCCTCTGCTGCTTTTGAAGGTGCCGCCATGAGCAACCTAGTATTTTGGAGTCTGGAACTTGTAAATCTATTGTTGTTTTTGATGATTCCTTCTGAGGGATTCTCCATAATGGTGCTTGGTAAGCTATCCTCTTCACCATTCAAGATGTTTTGATTTGTGTCCAAGGCTTTTTTTAGTCTTTAAAGTCGCGGGCTTAATATATTTCTTATGCATTTTCTTGTTTGCTCTTCTGAGGCCACCACTAGAGAATCTTCAAGGATCATTTATAAAGGATTTGAAGGTTACTTTCTATAAGAAGAAAAGTAAGTTCTCCATTCCTTTGAATTTCTATATTTTCTCTTGCTTTTTGTTTATAAAATTGCTTGATTTGAGCTTCATAGTGAAAAAGCATGATGAATGCTTCCACTTGTTGTATGTGTTTCATTTTTGAAGGGTAGGTCACGAGTTTTGTAGTTGATTCTTCTCTATATTCTGAATTTCGATACTGCACAAGCTGTAGGCTCTCTATTCTAGGTTTATATTCTTTTGGTCAAATTGGATTTGCTTCATTTACCAAAGAAACCCTAGAAAATGCCAAAGGGTTTAGCAAAAAATTTATTCCAGGCTATGGGTTTGACATATTGTATTTATTTTACTGGTAAAAACTAAACTTCTTTCTCTTTTATAGGGGCAATAATCTTGTTTGTAGAAGTTTTGAAAGAAAACTATGAAGAGGCCACAACCTGTCAATTGTATTATGGGTTTTCTCTATTTTGAATGTGTTGCTCCTTTTGTAAAGTCCTCATGCTGAAAATGGACGAGTCCTTATTGTTTTCACTATGTGATGATGTTGAGAAAGAGATTGTACACTGTCTATTGATAGTGCTTATGAACTTTGAGGCAAAAGATGAGTGACCTCATGACTGTATTTTGTCATGAAGCTACTTTGATTGGACTGAGATAAGGTTGTGAGGCTTGTATGGGATACTATCTCAAATACATTTGTGATTACTAGCTACTAATATGCCTTAGATTGCCCAAGATTGTAGTATAACTATATATGTCCCTTGAACCTTGTGATCAAAGATCTCAGACTGTCCTTTTATTCATTGTCTACTCTTTATATCTTCATGATCATTGGCTTGAGGTGTTTGAACTATAGAGGCTCTTGCACTAATACTCAATTACTTCCCTTTGCTGCTAACATTGTGATGGTATCAGTCATCTTGAATATTCATAGTGATAGTTTCTTCTACCATTTGATATTCAACAATGTCTACCTTTCATCATATAACAAAAGGCTCTACAAATGATATAATTGTTCTGTAATGAAATACTATATGCACTTAGAGTATACATAAAAGGCTTCACATATATATTGTGATGATGCAATCATTTCCCTTATATGGAGTTGTTTATTGGAACTTCTACAAAACACAAGATAGATTTCATGATATTCACACTACTTATGCCAATTGTTATGAGTTGGGGTCAACCCTTATGGGAGCCACATTTTCCACCACTCATGTTGTAAACAGATGAAATAGTAACAAAATTTGACCTGTATCTGTATATGAAGCAAACAAGTCAGAAAAATAAATGCATACTTTGGATGTGTTTGATGACTTCAATGGTTTTCTTAGACACCTAAAGTATGCATTGCTTATATAATGCATTTGGAGATCAGTTTATACATGCATAGGTATATGTTCATGTAAGGTTTCATATTTTTCATTGCTTAGAGCATTGCTCTAACATCATTGTTATTGCCAGATGCAGGAAGTAGGAGCAATATGGAGCTAGGAGGGACACAAGTAGTTCAAGGTAGTAGCAGTACAAGACAACACACCCTAAACTAGTCATACTTGGGAAATGGCTGGTCTCTCTCCTTATATGCACATATTTACATTTGTTTACTTATTCATGTATATGATTTTATTTATTTTCATTGAATAAGTAAAGTTAGTCTCACGGCTTGTGTGAGACAAATATGCACTTATGTATCAATAACGATTACTTTTCAAAAAGATTTGTGTAAATATTTTCTATGTTACATTCACTTGTATAAATGCAATGATCTATTACTATAATCTTGTAATCTTTCTAATTTTTTTGTTCATACAATTGAATGTAATATAGGGAAGATTAATGAAAAATATATCTCTCTTAGTTTCTAAACAAAAAGCTCAGCCTAATTGAGCAAGTAGTGAAATTAGGTAACATTTTTGGCAACATCTACTATGTGTTTTCCTGCTAAACATGAAGACCAATTGCCTAGGCTTGTTTATTGGGCATGAAGTCACTCAGAAAACTAGTCTTATGACCTTTGTAACTTAGTATAACAGTGTGAAAGACACTCAGAAACTTATTGAAAGAAAAGACAACTGAAGGGAAACTACTTAATTATGCTGGAACAACACTTAGGGAATTAAAACAATAACTAAACTAAGGTGCAACAACACTTATTGAAAGCATAAACGTAACCTAACATATATAAGGTAGCTCATACATCAAAACATCGTTTGAGGTATATCCCATTAACTGGGATAGGTAGAATTTTTCCATCCATTGTTGATAAATAGAATGCATTTTTCTCCTTGCATTCAGTAATGACAAATGGGCCACTCCAAAAGTTGTCAAACTTTTGTGCTTTCCAGGCCCACTTTTCAACACATCCCACTTGAGTACATCACCCTCTCTGAAATCTCTAGGTGTAGCTTTCTTATGAAAGACCTTTGTTTGGAGCTGATGATACTCCATGGACTTTATCGCCTTATCTATTGTTTCTTCTAGCTCCATGAGTTGAGCATACCTAACTGCCATAGGATCTTGTTCTTCAAACATTTCCAGCTAGTGTACAATATCAAGAGCTATCAGCTCTACAGATAGAGGAAATCTTGCCTCCTTTCCATAAACAAGTACATATGGTTAATTTCCAATTGACCTTTTCGGTGTCACTCTATCTTCCCACAAGGAAGATTTTAGATTATTGTACCAAATTCTTTGATTATCCTCCATAGTTCTTTTGATAATTCTAATCAAATTCTTGTTTGTGCTTTCATCCAAACCATTACCTTGAGGGTAATAATTTGAAGATGTATTCAAATGAATACCATTTTTAACAGCCTAGTCACTCACTCTTAATCCAACAAATGGTAGGGCATTATCTAAAATGATTGATTCTAGAACACCAAAATTGGTTACTATATCATCATAAAAGTTAAAAACAAATGACTCATTGGCTTCTTTCAAGGCCATTGCTTTAGTCCATCGTGTAAAATAATCATTTGCTATAAGTACCCACCTGTGACCCATACTTGAAGGTTGATTTATTGGTCCAATAAAATTAATACCCCGTCTCATGAAGGGTTGTTCCACTTGAATAGGATAACCATCAAGAAGAGAAAATATCTTTGAACCAAAAACAACTTGAAGGATTTGTTTCATGGAGGGTAGTGGATAATGATCTTTCAAAGATGCCTTATTAAGATCTCTAAAATCTACACATAATCTAATTTCCCCAATTTTCTTTCTAACCAGAACAAGGTTAGAAACCCAAGAGGTGTGTTTGATTGGAAATATAATAACCTCCTCAACTAACTTAGTCAGTTCTTTAATCATTAACGGATCAATCTTTGGGTTCAAAGGCCTATGTTTCTACCTTACAGGCTTAGCACTAGGTTCTAATTCAATAGTGTGTTGAACAATTCTAGGATCAAAACCTTTCAATTATGAATATTTCCATGAAAAAATACCATGAAACTCTTGGCACAAAGCAATAAAAGCCTGCCTATCCTCTGATGAACAAATTTTCCCTATCTTAAGGAGCTTATCTTTAAAGATTTCTAGTTCTTCATAATGCTCCTCTTTGACCTGAATGTTGATTTTACTCTTCTTAAGTTGATCATCAGTGTTGAATATAGACTCCAAGGTAACTAAACCCTTGGATAACTTATTTTTCTTTGATTGGATAATTTGATCTTCATATTGTTGTTTTAGTTTCTCTTGATTCACCATAGAAAACTGATCCTCTTTAAGTAGAAAAGATAAAATCTGCTCATCACTGTCAAATACTTTCCAGTGAACATTGTTATTAGGAATTGAGGGTTTGATTACTACTTTAACATACTATTGTATCTTCTCCCTCTTGATATCATTGGGAATATCAAATTTTGCACCAATGACAACAAGTCTATCTACATGTTTGTTTTGATTTATGGGAATAGAAACCAGATTAAAAGCACTAAAATCTTCTATCACATCCCAAACCCTATTTCTATATGACTTCAAGGCATCATTCTTAGCAAAATTTAGGCCTCTTACCTAATTAATGATCAACTCACTATCTCCATAGACCTTCAGGTAGTTTATTCCTCTTTTCCTGACCCATTCAAGACCTTCAATAAGACCCTCATACTCAAAAGTATTATTGGAGCATGCAAAAGAAAAATAGAAGGCTAAAAAATACATATCACCTTGTGGGGACACAAGCATTACACCCCCACAATCTCCATTTTTACTTTTGGAGCCATGGAAATATATTTCCCAAAGCTCATCTTGTTGTTTTAATAGCTAATCTGCACTTTTTTAAAGGTTTGGCACAACTGTTTCAGGTTCATGGAACATATATACCCATAAACCAGTCTCTTTTATGCTATCATTTGGATTATCAACTATGTTTTCTATTTCCCACTCATTTAAGAGTATATTAGGTACACTTTCAGTTTGCAATTCTTGTGTAGTAGCAAGCTCGCTATCATCTAGGATTACACAATTAGCATTTACAACACTAGGTACATAAGGTTCAATATGATCCTTGGCAAGTACCTCAAATTTAATTGTCACTTTTGTTCCATACCTAGTTCTAAACAACATATGAGACCAATCTGAGGAGAAATATCCCCCTATCTTAGCAGTAAAGTCTCTTGGTAAGCATAATGCAAAGTATGGTGGTAAATCAATCACATATATGTCCTGAGGAATAGAAAAATTGGGATAGGCATGTAAGGTCAAACTTGCATCTTTGATAATACCTATAGTATTAACAATTTAACCATCAAGTTGTACTAATCCTTTCTCAAGTGGCTGATATTTAAGTTATAACCTATCAGCAACCTATTTTGGCATAACAGAACTACTAGCTCCTGAGTCTACAATGCAATTATGGACTAACTTATCTCCTATAATGAGACACATAGAAAGGAGGAGGTTTAATATCCTTACCTGGCTATTTTTTGATATCTTCAGGTGTATTTACTTCAGGTTCGTTTGTAAAAACAGCCTTAGCTTGATTAATTGGAACATCACTAGACATAGTCATATCAGATAAAGTAGATTGTAAAAGGTCATTTTGACCTGGGATAGCTAATGAATCCCACATGGATATCATCACATTCATATTCTTCATATTATCAATTATATTAAAAGGTATAGTTGGATTTACCTTTTGATGGTCCTTTGCAACAACTGGATCGGCTTGCAAATGAGGCTAGTCCTTGGTAGCACCTTGTGTATTTCTTTGCAAAATACAAGGCACTTGTGAAGTAGATGGCTTTTTAGTTGTTTCTTTTCCTTTATTAGCTATTTTCTCAAGATTAAAATCTCTTTTCTTTTCTCTTGTGTTTGTTGCAGCAGGCGAATCATCTTTATTAACTCCACAAAACTCTTCTCCCTACCAGTTTAACATAGTAGCATCACTTGGAGGTTGCTCTTGTTGTTGTAATGCTCCATCATTGGGAACACTTGACTATGAACCTAAAACATTTTGAACCATTAAAGCTTGATTAATAATTCCATTTGAACAAGTAGCCTAATTATGAGGCTAGTTGCAAGGATAGCACCACTCATAATCTGCTATAAGGTTGTTCTGAACAGGAACAAGGTCTCTAGCTACATTAACTGGAGTAGGATTATATGTCTGAAAAGGCCTTGGATTCACATTTTGTCTTGGACCTTGAATATTTCCTGGTAAAGCTATCTATTACCTTGGTATTGTTGTTGTTGACCTTGATAAGGCTAACTAGGCCCTTGGTTCTACTTTTGAAATGGTTGTCTATTTTGAAATTGTTGCTTCTTAATGCTAACAAGCTCATTTCCAAAATTTTGTAAAATGTTCTCTATCTTTTGTTGACTCTCCTTTATCTCTTGCAACTCCTGTGATTGAATTGGAACTGAAATTTCTTGTTTTCCATCATTTGGTAATACTAGAATAGCAGGAAAAGGAGTAAAAGGTGGGATTTGAAGAGGCATAGAAGCCTTAATTTTTGAGAAAATGGGCATAGGAGTTCTTGGTGCAATTTTTCCAGCTTGTATTAAGTTGTTTTTTTCCCTAATTGTTGTTTTCTAAGCATTAGGTAATGAAGTACCTCCCATAGACTGAATCATAACAGATATGTAACTATTTAAAGCCCTCAAATATTATGAAAATACATATTTAGGAGAATTCCTTACTGTGACAAGTATTCTATCTGATGTCCTCTGAAACCTAAAGTTAAAATCATACATTTTCTCATGTGAAGCCCTCTTAATTGTTGTCAATTGCTCTACAAGTGACAAATGATCAGATTTGTCTTGAAATTTCTTGTATAACTTGTCTCCAAAGCCATCCCATGTTGCAATACAAGCCACAAGCAGACCTCTAAACCAATGTAAATATTTTCCTTTCAATGAAGTAGTAGGTAACTTCACAACAACATTCTCCTATGTTATATGATGAACTCCACATAAGTTAGCTACATCTCTAATATGCTCTATAGGAGTTGTTTGTTCTTCACCTATAACGAAAGGTAGACTTTTTAAAGTAGTTGTAGGAATGCCATCATGTTTTGATAAATTTAATGGACTACCTCTATTAAATACTAAAAAAGGTTTTTTTCTAGTCATTGGAGGTGGTTGAGGTGGATTAACTTGCACTCTGATAACAGGTACAAAACTTATTGAAGTAGCAGAACTTGATGAAACTGTTCGTCTAAAACTAGGTGGAGTTGACTGAACTCTCTTGGAGGAAATAGGGGTTCTTTGAACAATCCTACCACTTCTAGGAGGTGATAATTGAAGATAGTCAAAGGGTACAACACTACTTCTAGTTTGCACTCTTTTCATATGCTGTTATTCAATTATATTTTTGCTAATCACCAGATTTTAGAGTCACCAGATATGCAAAAACAACTCCTCAAGGGTCTAAACTTATTGGAAGCATATCAAAACTTGTAAAATATACTGATGTTCATGTCCCACCAATTGTGCCAAAACTGTTGTCTACTGAAAATGCACCTTGTTGAACTTGATGTTCAACAATTCAGAGAAAACATGGGAATACCTTTAAAGCTGTGGGTTACTTTTAAACAGAGGTCAACCTCTGGAGAAGGCTGAATTCCTAATGGTTATCACCTAAAACTACTTATTGATGAGGAAAAGGGAAGAAGGATATGCATGAATTGAAAAACTAGTATTCAAAAAACTAAGGTGATACACCAAAACTACCTAGAGCCTACATATACAGCTTGTATGCACAATTTTGACAATGATTGAAATTGGATTACACAACTCACTTTTCATGTCTTTACATCATTAATTTATAAAGAGATTAGGATGCTAAAACTTTTAGAGGGAAATAAATCTCACAACTAAAAATGAATGTACCTATAACACTAATTATAAACTGCAAAAACATATATTTTTGCAAAAGGTGCTTAATTTGAAACAAAATCACAAGGAAAAGAATAAGATTTCACAAGTAATTTGATCAATCAATAAATGCACATAATAAAGCATCAAGTGAAAAGGAAAAATACTCAATATCATTGATTTCCAAGGCCTTCACTGGTATACATGCTCAAAATATTGAGTTACAAAAGAACTGTCTTTTCTCCAAAGGACTCAAAAGTTATAGAGCAGAAAAAGAACTACTAAGAACTTATTACAAAAGAGTCACACAAGCGCCCATATCCAACTGCCAACCTAACTCCATCAAAATAGGATCTTAGAAGCTTCTTGGGTTGGATGTACCAATAATGCTGCATGTAAATCCACTCCAAAAGGTTTGCACAATGTAGAAAAAGTCAAGACATGACTAAGTCTACCATAAAAGCATGCAAAACAAACTCCAAAATGCTCTCGAAAGCTCATAAATAAGTAAAAAACAACTCCTAAATCTCCTCCATGTGTTTGCATACTAATTCCAACCTCCTCTATATACTTGGAATGTCATAAAATCAAGCATATCTTCTCTCCTCATGCATTGAAAGCCTCCATCACTTCTTTTCCAACTATCATTAACTATAGAAATTTTATTTTTGCATTCATAAATAACTTATATTAAAGTGATTTATATTTCCACCACTTTAATATAGTTTTACAAATTTGAATTTAAATGCAAAATAAATTATTTTGATAAAGATAAAGTTAAAAGCTAACCTTGATTTAGTTTTTATGGAACATCTTAAAATATCATTTGAAATATTCTCAAGGCATAAAAGATATGCCATGACATAAACCTCATATGAATAAAGCTTTTCAAAAATTTAAAATGCAAAAGCCTTTTGACTCTATCAAACTCCATTTAGGGTTTCTAAACCCTAAACCAAAAGCTATAGGCAACATTTACTCATTTCATCTCTTTTTTCTCCTCTACTACTTATGAAGGCGCCACCATGAGCAACCTAGTATTTTGGAGTCTAGAACTTGTAAATCTCCTACTATTTTTGATGATTCCTTCTGAGGGATTCTCCATAATGGTGCTTGGTAAGCTATCCTCTTCGCCATTCTAGATGTTTTGATTTGTGTCAAGGTCTTTTTTCAGTCTTTACAATCATAGGCTTAATATATTTTTGATGCATTTTCTTGTTTTCTCCTCTGAGGCCGCCACTAGAGAATCTTCAAGGCTCATTTCTAAAGGCTTTGAAGGTTACTTTCTGTAAGAAGAAAATTAAGTTCTCCATTCCTTTGAATTTCTATATTTTCTCTTGCTTTTTGTTTATAAAATTGCTTGATTTGAGCTTCAGAGTGAAAAATAATGATGAATGATTCCACTTATATGTGTTTCTTTTTTTAATTGTAGGCAACAAGTTTTGTAGTCGATTCTTCTCCTGTATTTTGAATTTTGATACTGCACAGGCCGCAACCTCTCTATTTTGGGTTTATATTCTTTTGGTCAAATTGAATCTACTTCATTTAGCAAAGAAAACCTAGAAAATGTCAAAGGGTTTTGCAAGCTTTTGATTCCAAGCCATAGGCTTGACATACTGTATTTATTTTGCTGGTAAAAACTGAATTCCTTTCTCTTTTATAGGGGCAATAACCTTGTTTTTAGATGTTTTGAAAGAAAACTATGAAGAGGCTATGACCTGTCAATGGTATTCTAAGTTTTCTCTATTTTGAATGCGCTGCTCCTCTATAAAGTCCTCATGCTGCAAATAGATGAGTCCCTATTGTTTTCACTATGTCATGATGTTGAGAAAGAGATTGTACATTGTCTATTGATAGTGCTTATGAAATTTGAGGCAAAATATGACTAACCTCGTGACTATATTTTTCCATGAAGTTACTTTGACTGGTCTGAGATAAGGCTATGAGGCTTGTATGGGATATTATCTCAAATACCTTTGTGATTACTAGCTGCTAATATTCCTTAGATTGCCCAAGATTGTAATATAACTATCTATGTCCCTTGAATCTTGTGATCAAAGATTTGAGACTGTCCTTTTATTCATTGACTGCTCTTTATATCTTCATGATCATTGGCATGAGGTGTTTGACCTATAGAGGCTCTTATACTAATATTCAATCACTGCCCTTTGCTACTAACATTGTGATGGTATCAGTCATCTTGAATATTCACAGTGATAGTGTCTTCTACCATTTGATATTCAACAATGTCTACCTTTCATCATATAACAAAAGGCTCTACAAATGATATAATTGTTCTGCAATGAAATAATATATGCACTTAGAGTATATGTAAAAGGCTTCATATATATATTGTGATGATGCAATCATTTCCCTTATATGAAGTTGTTTTCTGGAACTTTTACAAAACCTAATATAGATTTCATGATATTCACATTGCTTATGCCAATTGTTATGAGTTGGGGTCAACCCTTATGGGAGCTGCATTTTCCACCACTCATGTTGTAAATAGGTGAAATAGTAACAAAATTTGACCTCTATCTGCATATGAAGCAAACAAGTCAGAAAAATAAATGCATATTTTGGATATGTTTGATGACTTCAATGGTTTTCTCAGACACCTAAATTACTCATTGATTATATAATGCATTTGGAGATCACTTTATACATTTTTAGGTATATGTTCATGTAAGGTTTGATATCTTTCATTGCTTAGAGCATTGCTCTAACATCATTGTTATTGCCAGATGTAGGAAGTAGGAGCACTATGAAGCTAGGAGGGACATAAGCAGCTCAAGGCAGCAACAATACAACACACCTTGAACCAGTCATTCGCAGGCAATGACTAGTATCTCTCCTTATATGCACATATTTACATTTGTTTACTTATTCATGTATATGCTTTTGTTTATTTTCATTGAATAAGTAAAGTTAGTCTCACAGTTTGTGTGAGACAAATGTGCACTTATGTATCAATAAAGATTACTTTTTTAGAAATATTTGTGTAAATCTTTTCTATGTTACATGCACTTGTATAAATGTAATGATCTATTACTATAATCTTGTAATCTTTCTGATTTTTTTGTTTATACAATTGAATGTAATATAGGAAATATTAATGAAAAATGTACCTCTCTTTTATTTTCTAAACAAAAAGCTCAGCCTAATTGAGCAAGTAGTGAAATTAGGTAACAGTCACTAGCAAAATATCTCTCAAGAACTATTTGTATTTGATTGGGTATTGGGGATCAGGGACCCCCTTTACCTGATACCTTGTTATAGGTAGTGTGTAAAGGGTACTCTCAACTCACGAAGTCTGAAAGGACTTCAAAGATATTATGTGTTGAAGTTGTTGGAAGGATGTTGGTGTTATCATATTTTGAGATATTGTTGTCAAGATATTTTTGTGTAGGTATTATGGTGTTGTCATCAAGTTTTTTCATTAATGTCATAATGAATAATAGTTACAGTTGCAGTAAGTTCACTTGGTTTTCTTGCTTTTGATAAATTTTGAATAAAAGAGATTATAAATGTGATAAAGTGGTGTTTTGTGTTGTGCTATACATTTCTTCATGGTTGAAGATATGTTAGTGTGGTTTGGATATGTTAATCATAGGTGTTTAGAGGTGTTGTATCCAAAGTTGTAGGTTTTGGATCGTACGGCAATGAAAGTTGTGTTCAGAATGTGTGTGCTTGTGAAGAAGGTTGTTTGAGAGAAATGAGATTGCTTTGCATTTCTTTGTATTGAAGTTTCTTGTCTTGCAAATTTGGGATGTGCTTATAATGTCTATATCTACTTTCCCTTGAGGTTTTAGGTGTTGAGGTGTTACAAAAATTTGGTTACTGATTTGGATGTTTGTGCAAGTGTGTCTAGTTGCACAAAATAATGGTGTTCTCAATTTCAGGTGGTTTGGTAGAGTTGCAGAATATTCTAATGATGCTAGAATATTCTAAGATGTTGTATGGATATTGAGGAGTGTTGTTATGTGGTCCAAAAATTTGTCTTCAGACCTGGTTAAGCATGAACTTAATTATAGTTAAGGTTGTTAATACAGGTTTGGTCAACTTGGTGTGTTAGCACTAATTGTGAAAGTGGTGTGTTGTTTGTGGAAGCTTTATAAAGAATGTCAATGTAGATTTGGGTCCTATTTAACCCATGGTGTGTCCATCCTTCACTTCTCTCCATTGCGGAAGTTTTTGGTGTCAACCTATTTTATAATTGCATGTTTGAGGTGCATAGCTGACCTTGGAGAATTTTTTGAAGGTTGTGAATGGTATATAAGCAAGGTAAACCATTGGAGATGAGTGTGGATCTATAGAAGGTGTGAAAAAGATGTGGATTTGATTAACTATGGTGATTTGAGTGTGATCTTAATGCCTATGACTCTGAAGTAGTGAGCAAAAGGGTATACATTTGTAGTGTACTTGAAGTTACTGAAGGCAGTGAGCTGGAGGTTGCAGATGGTTCAAAGTTGTTGTGGTGGATCTTTCTATTGCTTTGAAATGGATTTCTCTTTGTAATAGTTCATTTCTTTCTTCTTTCTAATTTGGCAGTGAGCCCTCTGATAGTGAGCTTATTGTATTCGATATTGCTATTACTTTATATTGTGATCTAATCTTCATCATGGTTTTCTCTTCTTGGGTTTTCCACATAAATATGATGTTCTATTATGCATGGTGTTTTGATGTGTTACTGTTTCACTTGTTTAATTTCATGCTAAATTTGATTAAGGGTTTAAGGGCTAATAAATATTTGAATGTTAATGAGGGTTTTGATGTTTTAATGTACAAAATTGATTCACCCCTCTCTTAGTTGTCCTATTTCTCTAACACAAGCACCACAAGGAAAACACTAGAAAAAAATCATGCCTGAAAGCCTATGCAGAAATTAGTCATATTAAGCTATAAAATAACTTATCTCTAATATTATTTGGTCATCAATTTCTCATAAGCAAATAAGACAAAATCTTTGTTATCAATGTTTTGATTTTTGATGAAAACCTATATTCATTAGTCAAAATATTCTTATTTTGTTAGTTCACCTTGATATAAATTTATAAATGAATTTTGAATTGGTTCCTAAGCATAAGCTATAAAAATTACAATAGTGAATTTCAAGAATCTAGAGTTAATTTTACACTAGAGGGTCCATAGAGTTAATCCTAATTATGAATTTAGAAGTGGGTTTACGAGCTCATTTGAATTTACCAAGTTTCAAATTTTGACTACAAAGAAACTATGCCACCAAGATAACTCCTATCTTAATACTTATAGGATACTTCTAATCATGTACAAGCATGACCAACCAACAACATAATATAAATAAATATCTCGACCCTCGAAGATTAAAGATAATTAAGCATGGAATCATTCAATATATTTTCATTTCAACTTGAACTTATCACAATTCATGCTCATAGATTGGAAACAACTTAGTATAAACCTAGACCAAACCTATAGTTTATATTATATCAATAAATTGAAAGAAAATTATGATTAGAAATTCACCATAAATTTCTATTTTAAATCTATTAGCAACTACCTATTGTTCACTTGAACATCAAGTATACACTATATTAGATAAAATATAATTGATAAAGTAATATTTTGATGAAGAATTACCTAAAATGGTCCATGAGTTATAAATATTAGAGGTCTTGGCTCAATTGTTAAATTCCCATATCACACATCTTCCTTATTATTGGATATAGTTAAGTGATTTGTTCTCTCACTCAAATTTATTGGAGATTAAAATATAGAGAGTAAGATCTACTATCCATTATTCTAAGTTTTCATATTTGACATTCTATTTACTATTCAAAGAAACTATATAAATATTTAAAATGATTTTGAATATCTTTCTAACAAGAATCATCAAAGTTTCATGTAATTTTTTCAGCATAAGATATCATTTACCAAGAAAAAAGAAAAATATTTACCCTACCACATATATATCCAATTGAAACAAGGTTTCTTATATCCTTAACAACTTAGATACTTTATTTCTTATATTAGTTGTCCATACTTTGATCTCTTTTATACTACTCTACATCTTCTACGTCTCTTAACCCTCATCATTTTATTATCTTCACTTCTTATACACAATAATAACCTTATCAAACTCATAATAGTTTTTAATTTCATCATATAAAGGGGTGATCCCACAATACGAGTTTACAATTTTTGGCCAAACTAGACATTGAACTAATTTTTTTAAACTAAATCTTCACTTTTAGGCACCTATAGCTGCTAAACTATGAGAAATTTGATGATCCGAACTAGTGATTTGTGAAATTTTGTTTGTAGATTCTAAATATATATTTTTAAATTTTTTTGAATCAGATTGTATTTCCTTTTCCATCTCCTTTGAAAACTAGTTTTTATCAGTAAACACCATTTTTAAGGAGTGATTCTCACCGTAAACAACATAACTTTTTTTCTACAAAGGATGAAATCATATTTTTTTCGAATTTAGCTTTGTAACAATGATATCTAACAAGTTTATTTGGTTTCATAGTGTTTTATTGAGTATTTTTTTCTTAATCAAGTTTTGAAGTCCAACTAATTATAATTCAGACATAGGCGGATTGTAAACAACATAACTTTTTTGTATGTATCAAAATTCAATTTTATTTTTTACTAGATCAAGGACATCAATACCTACCCCAAACATATTTTTCATTTTTTTTTGATAATCTACTATTTTTTCACATGTACAAAACATAGAGCTTGATTTTCAGTAAAAAACCTAGTTTTAATTAAACTAAAAAATAAAATACATAATAAAACCAAAGTATATTAAAATTATATTCAATGGATAGCTCGTTTCAAGGATTACCATCATCCATTTGGGTCTGTGAAGTTTCCTCCATTTTCATCCTCAACTCGAGCTTCAAAAGGAAATTTTTTGTAGAAATTTGGTGCAAGAAGGGTAGAAGGGGGAAAAGGGGAGGTCTTCTTGAAACCCCCTTCGAGTGAACCCCGCTTGACTTTTCGAATGAAGGGGGGTTCACTCGAAGGGGGGTTTGGGGGCTTTGAGCGAACCCCCCTTTTTTCAAAATTTCCCTTTATTTCCATTCTATAAAATATGCAAAAAGTGGGTCCCATCATTAAAGAGGGTTCACTCAAAGGGGGGTTCGACCGAACCCCCTTTGGGCTAGAGTGAACCGCCCCTTCGTGTGAACCCCCCAAAACCAAAAAATTTCTTCATGGGGGCATTTTTTGCAATTTTCCTTCCTTAACGGAATTGTAAACCAGTTTTGTGGGATCACCCAAAGAAGATATATATTCTTCTCATTATTTGGAATTGAAATTGAAACCTAGAATATCCCTTAAACATAATAACATCATGTTTAATAATAATAAAATATTTCTTCCAAAATAAAAAAATATAATATTTTAATAATAATTGAAGTTTAAAATAAACTTAATTAACATTATAATACCAAACACAAAACTTAATAAACTCATAGCATTAATGTTGAGATCCAAAACAAAAATAATCACACTTAACTAAAATATAATATATCATAGCTTTTTTAAAACAACAAAGCATGACCCTACAAAGTTACCATCAAAATCCACAACTTTTGAAGCAAGCATTCTTAGTCTAGATAATTGTGGAAGCTTGAATTAGGTATGAACAACGATTAAGTATAGAAACATATAAGTGCCCTCATTTTCAATCAGGAAAGATGGGGGAACACATACAAGGCACACAAAGCATTTGATAAACAACTCAAGATCTAAAATGTCATAGTGAATGTGGAAATTTAGACCAAGTCTCACAATTTGCAATGATTGTGTGCACAAAATAGATTTGTTGATAGGTTTTAGAAACTTTAAAGCAAAGTAATTGGAATTAGTAAGGTTAAATTTCACACCCATTTCCATTATCCTTTCCTATTGGAATTTTGAGATTGGTATAGAAATCCATCAAAACCCCTAAAGGTGTATGTTCCTTGCAAAATGCAAAATATTTGAAAATGAACACCAATAGCTTGGCATAATGACTCAAATAAATGTGGTCTTGTGGGATACTTTTATCTCAAGGTATGCACAAAATAGATTTGTTGAAAAGGATTTTAGAACTTTCAATAAAATACAATTATTAGGTGTAACAACAAATGCCAAACCCTTTGCTATAATATTTTTACCTAGATGTCTCCCCAAGCGGCTTGCATCTTCACCATCTAATAAATTCTTATATCCTTTACACTAAGATGGATATTTTTAGAGGTTCTAGGAAAATTCACCGCCAACAATTCATCATGGGAAAATTCACCGCCAATAATTCACCACCAGCAATTCAGTGCCGTGGAGAATTCATCATGATTAATATTCTATGGTGGTGAATTGTTGGTGGTGAATTTTCCTTGAGGTGAATTTTTCACGATGATGAATTGTTGATGGTGAATTTTTCATTGATGAATTGTTGATAGTGAATTTTCCCAATGCCATTTTTAGATACAAAAAAAAGACATGGACTATTTGAGAAAATGACTCATAGAGATTATTATAAGGTGTGGACAATGTGGAAACAAGGAGAAGACAAGATAACTATTTGACATAATGAAACAAGAGATGTAAATCTCATGGAATGAAAATATTACATAATAAGAAAACTACAAGAAATGTTGGTAGAAGTAAAGACATATTCCACAATCTTTCCAGTGTCCTTTACTGGTGTTTTACCACCCTTTGACATAGCTCCTCGTTTCTCCTCCTTTTATCTCTTCTTTTCCTCACTTGTATATTGCCTCCTTTTTCCTTTGATACTTCACACAAAATAAGTTAACTAGATTCATTAATCACCACCATCTACACCAATAT
This sequence comes from Sequoia sempervirens, assembly GCA_007258455.2. Lineage (NCBI taxonomy): Eukaryota > Viridiplantae > Streptophyta > Pinopsida > Cupressales > Cupressaceae > Sequoia > Sequoia sempervirens. The sequence continues at coordinate 172,843,209 of VDFB02358134.1, read as the reverse complement.
TTCCCTTACATGCAAATTGTCTTCGAGCATTGGGAGAGGAAAAGATGGCAGTTTTTTTGAAATAGTTTTACAATATTTAACAATTGCCATAAATGCCAAGAAATTTTAAACTCCAATTTGCAGGATTCCTTGTAAAACTCCCACCTCCAGTTCCACTACTTTTACTGACATTTAAATAAAACGTTACACAATAACTCCCACTTAAAGAAAAAAATACTTAATTTTAAATAGATTTGTAATTAAAATCTAACCAAGTTTTATTTTTAGTTCCTGTCGAGCAAACTATAGGCAAGGCCTGTTCCTTAAAAAGTTATTAATAACTTTGATTTTAACAAATGATAATTCAATTTGTTTTTCTATTTGACAAATATTTGTATATAGTTAAAGTAAATATGCAAAATATTTAACAAAACAAATATCCAAAATTAATTTTCTGAAATGTAATTGGTAGAAAAATTTTGAGCGATAAGGGTGATTTTCCCAATTCCATTATTAGAGTCATGATTATAGTGGGAGATGGAAAGGGTAGGAGAAAATGACATGTTTTGTTGTAGTGTGAAGGGAAATTGATTCATCCCAAAACGAAAATATTAAATCAATAGGTACTTTTGATAATCTATGTTTTTTTAGAGAACCTCAAAAAGCATGTACTACTATGCCATAAAGTGGAATTAGACATAGTTTATTTCCCACCATTAATCCTTAGAGAAAAGGTCATGAAATTTTAGATCATGCAAGATCAACCAATTTCAACAACATGCATTAAACAAATTCAATAAACAAAATCATTTTAAACATGAAAGGATAAAAGACATGAACACAAAGATTTATGGGGGGAAAACCCTTTCGGGTAAAACCTGCACACTCCAAAAGCATAGATCCATTGTATTATTCAGCGGCCAAATACACAGTTACAATACAATTGCAGGCTCTAAGCCTTTGCATGGAGATTTACATCTTGTTCCATCTAGAGAAAATCCGACAACATAACCCCTGTGAATTCAATATCTCCTCTCTCAACTCCTCAAGAAAAATCTCATATTTTTAGAGCTTACAATGCACAAATTAGACATTTCTAAATCAACTGTCAAAAATCAACACAAAAATAGAAAATGCCTTCATCCACAACTCCACCTATAAAATCAGCTTTCTAACTTGACTCCTCATCCAAATAGAAACTACAAGTTGTAACTCACAAGACAATGTGAGAAAATTAGCAACATTCAATATATAGAAAAATCAAAGGTTGAGACACCTTTTTCCTAACATTATCCCACTTGTCAAACACCTTTGAAGAGTCCATGAAAGTAATAGGATTTAACTGCTAAGAGTTAACTGATGAAAACACATCATAACAACCATACATGCAATCACAAGAATCTCGAACAATGATTTCGTACTCCAACCAAGACACCTACAACACCATCCAAGATGTCCACCATCATAAGAAACAGTTCCTGCCATCCTCCAAGGAAAGGAACAAGCCATGATGTATATGCATAAGTCCAAAGAACATAAGCATAAAATCAAACTGATAGCAAAGGTTACATGATATTTCCACCACTCCAGTGTGCTCACAAGCTATACAAAAGCATCAACAACATCAACTTCAAAGCTCGCAACCCAAACACAATCGTGAAGTCATCCTCCAGAAAACAAGATAGAACATTAATTAGAACAACAACTAGGAAACTGACTACTACCATCCAATTGACCAACCCATGTGATTGAGAATAGCACACTAACAAGTGCTAATCCATCCAATCACCCATACCTAGAAGGTATCCACATCAGCAAACTCATGCCACCTACATAGCCAACCCATCAACTACAAATATAAGGTCCATGTTCCAACCAGACGAAGAAAAACAAACACATTTAGGAACTCCCATTGCTTGGGTAATACCAAATATGAAACAATCAAAAGCATACTAATTCTACCGATCACAACACATAGAAAGTGTAACCATGTAGTACCAAGGACCATCCACATAGATCTACAAATCCTGCAACCAATTGTTGCAAGAAACATCTCTCTCAACAATCTTCTACAACTCTTCCATTTTCTCCATATCTGACAGAATAAAGAGATACACGAACCTCCATGTCATCAACCAAGTGACAACACATGACCAAAAACTAGTGATCACCATAGCTCCACATAGAAATCTCACATCTAAAGTCATATGAATCCGAACATACAGGAAGAAGAACTAGACTAAAGAGAAAAAATTGCAAATCATAAATATGTAGCATGCCCTTCTACATACACCTCTACGTGCCAATTGTGTCAAGTAAGATATCCTTGACAACCCCAAGATAAAAGCCATAACAACATCCAAACCCATTCAACCTCAAGAGATCAAACATAACATATGCGTTATGTATCTACATGGATGTAATCTTCTCAAAGAAGATCAAATTACTCCATTTCCCATCTTAGGAAATCAGCCCACTACCATCCCCTATAATCATCATAAATGAAAATGAAAACCCAAGGAGATAACCATGCTATCCATCTCTCACAATGAATCCTCCAAAACCATCTAATAGCAGCTCAAGATTCATGTTTATGAAAGAAAGCATAAAGCACTTGAGAGAAACAATGGGCAATACCTCTCAAGTGATAAGCTGTCGAGTAGACCAAGAGTGGGGAATGATAATGCTCCTCCAAGATATGCGAGCCATAATGAATCATCCAAGAGAAATATCCTCATAGGTTTCTTTTGAACTAACGTCCAACCAAGATGTAGGCTCCTCAGACTTTTTGCTGAAATCTCATCATGAGTAACCATCTCAACAACACTTCTCTCTTCTCAAGAGAAATATAGCCTCACCTCATTCTCCATGTATCCATGAGCACTAGCAAATAATCATCTCATGCTAAACTCCAAATGCATCACTACACTATCATGAAGTTCTCAAACATATGACCAATGCACCCAAAACATAGAGAATCGCTAGACCACTATCAAAGCTCCAATCATCTGAATCAGGAACTTATCATGAAATCATGATCTTACCACCCCCTTTAGGAGATCCCATGCTCCAAGTGAATATACCATGGTCTCAAGAGCAATGCATCATGCCAAAACTCTAATGTGCAATCAAGAGTATACCATGATATAAAACAAACTCTAAACCAACATCACCTTTCAAGCACGGCCAACACCTCAACCCAAAGACCACAAGATTCCTCCACGGCTATGAGATGCTACACATCCTCAAATAGTGTTCACATGCAAATGTGAAGAAACCCTTCTGCAGCAACAGGACCTAAGAGTCCCTCTAAAACATCTGCATCACTAAAGAAGATCATTCACCACACAGTGATGAACACATAGTCACTACTAAAACTCCCACTGAACTGTGGTACTGAGCTTTCAAGCACATGACACACCATCTCCCAGATCTGAAAATCATTCAAGTCCACACACATACAAGTTTATTGTTGATCACAACAAGTGAAACCAAGATCTTCAAATCAAGGAAATACACCATGCTACAGGACCCCAACACTTACTATCCTAGTACTCTCGTATCATCCATCCTATCATCTCAAAGAAACCACACCAATGAAAAGTGACCAAAGACAAGGCCAATTAACAAGTTTGTATCAACATAGAATCAAACCTCATGGATATAGACAGTCCACTTCTGAGTCATCTATGCAATCATGTAGGTAAAGATAGCCCACAACATTGCACAACCCGTAGATCCAATCAATGTAACATGCAAACACACTATCACACTAGAAATTACAAAATAGAGATCTCAAAGAGATTAATAACCATGTAGAAAACATGACTCAAGCACCAGATCAAGCTCAAATTTGATTTTCCAATCATGTCCACAATGAACACCATAATCAAAGAATCCACCAAGCATCACCACAAAAATATTGAGTGACTAATCACATACCAACACTCCCATGCAGAGAAAGCATCTCACTTCCTCACACCATGCACAAAGCATGCATGCAAAATTGCAACTATCTCATCCAATAACACCCCAAAAGATAGGGTCTAGAAAATAGCTTAACTGCAGCTCCACAAAATCACAAGTTTTTCTTGATCATGTAAAAATTGCAAAACCGCTGTGTTTGAAAAAAACCCATGTGTATCCACACCCACTTCACATCTGGAAGACTCAAAATTCTAGAAAAACACCATAACAGTTAAACCATAATAATGTATTATCATAGATGAGAATAACCATAGATTTTTTAGGAAAATCTACAAAACCTTTAGATCCAAGGAACATGAATCTGAGCCATGCAAGTGCAAAGCATCCATAAAAATAAAACGCAGTTCAAGAACTCAAAGCCCATTTTAGGACAACTCCATAACCACAAAATGCACATGCATCCAAGAGAGACATGCTATTGCAGAAGCTTCCAGATCATCCAATGATCAACTCCATAGCCTACATGTGATCAGGGTAACAAAAGCAGTTCCTTCTAATACAAAATAAAAAACACCTAGTACTCCATAGCTAAAAAAAAACCTGGGCTTCTCCATACCACCAGGGAACATCTCACATAGACACCCAATATGAAAGCTTTGTTGTAATACAACCACAAAGAATAAAAAACACACCCTATGCATTAGGATTATTTCCCTATCAATTAGGAGCTATAGATCACATCATTTCAATATGAACAACTCTATTTTCTTTGTCTTCACCATCCTTCAAGCTATGTGTTATCTCTTGAAAGTAAAAGAAAAAGAAAAAACTTCCACTTAATAAAGGATCAATCTTCATTCGATTCCTTCATACTTCCTCAAGCTTTCTGGGCTAAGAAATCTTCACAGAAGGAATACCCAGAACCAAAAACACTAGGAATTCTTACATGCACCAACATGCAAACACATGCAAGCCACATGTGAGTCCATGCAAGTGCATGCAACACACATGCAAGTACATGCAACTCACAAACCTACACATGCGAGCAAAAAGAAAATCCTAGAAGAAAGCTTAATTTGATACCAAATGAAGGGAAATTCATTCATCCAAGAACGAACATCTGAAATCAGTAGGTGCTTTTGATAAGCTATGTTTCTTCAGAGGACCTCAAAAAGCATGTACTATTATGCCATAAAGTGGAATCAGACATATTTTATTTCCCACCATTAATCCTTAGAGGAAATCTCATGCAATTTTAGATCATGTAAGATTAGCCAGTTTCAACAACATGCATTAAACAAATTTAATAAACATAATCATTAAACATGAAAGGATAGAAGACACAAACACAAAGATTTATGTGGGGAAAACCCTTTTGGGTAAAAATCCCCACACTCCAAAAGTATAGATCCATTGTATTATTCAATAACCAAATACACAATTACAACACAATTGCAAGCTCTAAGCCTTTAAATGGAGATTTACATCTTGTTCCATCTAGAGAAAATCTGGTAGCATAACCCTTGTGAATTTAATATATCCTCTCTCAACTCAAGAAAAATCTCATATTTATAGAGCTTACAATGCATAAATGGTGCAGGGGCACCATGTTAGTCCATTTTTGTAATTGGGGTCTTGTGATAGTTTTTAGGTGTTTTGAGTCATTGGTCATGCAGATAAGGTCATAATAGACCATCTTATAAGGTCACAAGTCCTTTTGGTCGGTTTGGAGTCATTTTGTAAAAGTTGTCATTTGCAAAAGTGCAAAATTGCAAGAGTTAGGAAGTTGAAGGGTCAAGTAGTTTAAAAGTTGGTGTTGTTGGAACTAGAATTTTCATAAAAATTCTAAAGATTTTATCAATTGAGATCCAAATTTCATGCTATCATTTTATGAAAAAATCACATAATTTCCATCTACAAAGCCAAAATAGCCTTTTACGCTGTATTGCTACCTCATTATCCACCCTATATAACCCTCACCTCATACCTCCTTATTGCAGCCCCTTGTAAAATAGCTCGCAGTATCGCGGTAATAAAAGCTAGCACTATACTATATCACTTTTTCCGTTGTACCACTATACCGTAGAGGGTTAGAACATAACCCAGAGTAGAGTGGTGTAATGAAGAATAGTCATCAAGGGAAACCGCTATGCTGCAGAGGGATAGAACAAGACCTGTGGTAGCGTGGTACACTCGAGAATAGTAATAAGAAGAGACACCGCCATACTGTAGAGGGTTAAAACATAGCCCACAATAAAGTGGTCTATTAAGCAGGAGTAAGGGGATGACACTGCATTACTACAGGAAGAAGAAAGGTAGCCCGCGGCTAAGCGATATAGTAATATATGAACCAAGAAGACACTGCGGTATTGCAAGGAAGACATGGGTGGTGCACGGTAGTGCAGTATACTAAGGCAAGGTAACAATATGTACTGCGGTACCACAGGGGGATAAAAAGTGACATGACGTAATGCAATAAAGTAGCTACTGAGACATTTAAAGCTTTCCAGTCACATCAATCAACTTCAAAATATGAATTGATCTCAATACAAAAGATTTGAATGATGTGAATTTATGATTCGAGAGTTAATTCATTTTGGTGTGGAGATAAACAAAGTAGATTGAGATTTCTCGTTCATAATAGCAAAGACTAAGTGCAGATGAGTTGGAGGTGCAGAAGTGAAAGGAATTCTCTAAGGTGAACTATATTTCCGGGTAAGCTCTATTCACTACTCATTGAATTTATAACAATGGCACCAAGGAAAGCAGTAGGAGCTAAGAAAGATGAGGCCAAGTCTAGTAAACCCTCTTTACAATCGCCATTGCTTGCTCTATTACTTGGGTCAATAGATAAGGGGCCAAAGAAGGATTTTAGAGATTCAGCTTAGGGTTGTAGGGACCCTATTATTCCTCAATCTGGGAGGAATTTGTATTGGTATTTCTATAGCAACAAAAATGACAAGGTCCTGGCATCAAACCCGTGGACCCTTGACTTGGACAAATTGATTGTCCCAAAAATTTTCCTTGACATAGAGCTGATTAAAGCCCTGGATCATAGATACCATGCCCCAACCAAAGTTGTTAGGCTCCCAGATGGTGGGTGTTTAGTAGATATTTCAAGGGAAGCTATTATCAAATGCTTTAACCTGAAAAAAACAAGCTATTACAAAAGTCAATTTGGGGAAATTAGAACAAGAATACAAGAGGCTAAGGAGAACCTACAGAAGTGATGAACTCCCCCTGCATATGAAAAAGGGGTGATAATAATAGGATACTTCCTATCCCCTCCTCAAGAGTAGAGCCTTTCCCAGTGTTTGATTTTTAGGTCTACTTAAAAAACACATATCATGCATTGTGTCAAATTCTTGGGGTAGATGCAGAAGATAATATGTTAGTAGGATTGATGAGGATGGATATGATCATTCATCATCTGGATTCAAATGTTGAGTTTGATTTTGCATCTGTGGTTGAAGATAAAATTCATGAGGGTTTGTTGTAGGTCAAGGAGGCTAAGGCTCCCATGTCTTTTAGAAAATATTCTTTTTTGTCATTTGATTTTGTCTCAAAATGAAACAAAGTGGACTAAAAGGGTGAAATTATGCACACAAAAGAATGGAGTTAGACTCCCTATGAAAAATTGGTGCTACATTTGGGATAGTAGGTGCATTGAATGTGATTTTTTTGTGTTCAGAGATGATTTTGTTTTTTAGAATAATTGCTTCCCTTGGTTTTTAAACACCAAGGTTACCACAATCTTTGATGAATGTAATGAGTCTAATATAGTATAAGCCAGACCAAGGCTAAACTCACAATTATGCTGACTGGTTCCTTATGCCACAACATACTATTATTAGGGTGTATGGTTGTGATCAAGCACCACATATTTTGCCAAAATCTATACTTGCTAGAATATTATTTTTGGAGTTCATGTGGCAGATGCTCTGGATGGAGCATGACTTGATGAAGAATTAGAGAAAGGGCACATTTTTTCTTGTGTTGACAGTGTTTGAATAATTTTCTATTAGATCTGACATGTTGTAGGAGCTATAGAGGTTCATGAGGGTCAATTATCCCCTCAAGTCTGGAAAGGAGAGAGTATGTGGCCCAGAGGGTCACATTAATATGGTCAGAAGGAATTTTCTAACAAAGAGGGCCATATCTCATGTATTTGACCCTAAGGATGATGTGATAAGGAGCTTGGTATATTTTGATGATGTATTTTAGACTAGAAAGAGATGGATAATGATGATAAGATGGGAAGATAAGAAGAAGAAGAAGAATAAAAGTTTTAAAGGGTTTTTTGCAGATGAACCCAATCTTCTCAAAAGGATGTAGATGTTCCTTACTAAATTTGATGAATTTTATAAAAGGGCTCAAGATGAGGGATTAATTTCACTTCCTACACACCAAAAAAAATCACATGAAGCATCCACATCTCATACATTACCCCCATCACCTGCACATCCATCCCCTCCATCTCCTACACATGAACCCCAGGCCAAGAAGCAAAAAATTGAGTCATTAGTTGATTATGGCTCTAGTGATGATGTGGAATAGGAAGCATTTTTGACTCTGACTAAGATTAAGGAGGTGGTAGAAAAATAGAAAAATCAAGAGCCTCATGACCCTAAAATCAAGATATCAGAAGAAGGTGCTGATGAGATTCAAGATGATGAGAGAGTGGTTGCCTCTCTAAGGTTTATGGAGGATGACAATTTTATTCACACTAATGAATTTAAATATTTTTAGATCAAAGTGAAAATGAAACAGTTGATGAAAGATTGAATATAAATTTCATAGGAGTTGATGATGCAAGTTAGGTTGTAGTTTAGGCCCAAACATTGGCAGAATTGAATATTGATAATATCAATGTTACCCCCCAAGAGGCAAGAGAGTTAGTATTGAAAAGTGATATGTTGATCATACCAGGAATGGAGATATCTAAGGTGTTTCTTTTGGATCAAATTAGAGCACAAGATGACCCAATGTTAGTTGTAGAATTTGACTCATAGGAAGGTGTATCAGGAATAGGGTATAACCCTACCACTTAGACTCTTGCATTATGGACAAAACAAAAGAGTACAAGGAAGCCAAAACTCTTAGATGTGGTGCAAGAAATGAGGGGGTTAGACATGGTGAGTAAAATGAAAGATACAACTCCTACAAAGGTTGCCACCATAACCATGCATTCAATAATGTTCACCAAAGATGTGGTGGAGAATATGGAGAAGAAAATAATTGAATATGAGAAAAGACAAATTATCAAATGATGAAGTAAATAAACTGTTTTTTGAAAATGTAAAGTTGAAATAGAAATTACAACATGCAACAACAGTGAGGGGGGATGAGATAGTTGTTTATCACCCACCTATCCAAGCTGAAGATCCACAAATTCAACAAATAAAAGATGAAATTGATAGGCTAAAGAAACATAATATGGAAGATGTCAAGCGCTAGATCTTGGATACCTTGAGAAAAATATTGGAGCACAAAATTAAGATATTGAAGGAAAAAATAGGTGGAGTACATGAAAGCTTTAGCAATCTGGTTAAAGCCTTGGAATAGATAAATTCCAATTCCCCTATCCTTGAGGAACTCCAAAAAAGATGGAAGCCTACTTATCACATTCTAACTACTCTCTGCAAGGCAACACAAAGAGATCTGGATGTCCCTCCGAGACTCAAGCCTACTCAGGAAATGGTGAAGGGGGTAATTGAGGAGCATAAGTACTTAATATATATGAAGAAGAAAGTGGAAAATAGGGGAAATTCATTTGACTCCATTAAGTACATCTTTATCCCTTCAATCATCAAAGAGGATAATCAATTGAAAGATGTGGATAAGTGGAAAGATGAATTTGATCAGATGGTTTCTTAGTGCTTGACACACATATAGAATGATGGGGATATCAACCTTGACAGATTTCATACTTTGCTTGATGGGATTGTGATACTAGACAATGTATACATGAAATTCATGGTAGATGTCAGGAACCTGCTTGATAATAGATGGAAGACCCACCTCACGAATTTCACTACTACACAAGAATTGAAATGGCCAAATGATTTGCCGATAAGTAAATGGGAGGAAAAGTATCTAGGATCTGATGAGGATTGATCAACATCATCACAAAGAAAGATTAATCATACAGTAAATGCTTTGCACAGGTCTTAGATGACCACAGGATTTTACTTGGAGACTAACGGATTAACATGCATGTTGTTGTTTAGTTATTTTAGTTATGTTTAATTTCATAGTTGTGTTTTGTTTCCAAAAGAGATGTCCTTTGGTCTAAAGCTTGTTTGCTCTCATATAAATAAGAGATACCAAGCCCAAAAGGAACATCAGATTAGAGATAGGAAAAAGAATAGGTGAATATGGATAATGTATACATTTCAAAAGACCATGGTGCATGTATGAAATTATGAAGAAATCTATGAAAGAACTCTGATTTTGTGGCATTATACTGGTGTCAATTATTTGCTGAATTAATTGAAAATATTATCAGGTTATCTCCAAGGTTGATATTTCTCTGTTATTTAAATTGGTATATCAAGTATATATTCAATTTATCAATGCACATTTTTTGTATTTGTGTGGTATGATTAATTGGTTCCTTCAAGTAAATATTAAATCCTTCTAGTCATTCATAGTAATTCAAAAGTGTCATTTGGATCATTAAAGAAGAACCTGGTAATTACATCCTTGCATGTTTATACAAGTTATAGACTAATATTGGTATGCCAAACTATTAGAATTTATGCCAAATACAAGCCACTCTTCTTAGACTTTCACTTGACTCCATATACCCAACAAGGCATTGGTCTTACCCATTTTATTTATTTAGTTTCATTAAATTCATTCCAAAACTTCAATTTTTCAACTAAACATATAAATTTTACCTTGATATTGCTTATA
>VDFB02358134.1:172780321-172832285 GCA_007258455.2 Sequoia sempervirens | reverse complement strand
TGCCCAAGGATCCTCTTTAGGTGGACCATAATCATGCCACCAGTCCTCCTGAAAGTTGATTTTCTTACAATACCCAACAAGCCATTTGATACCTTTCAAGATAAAAAGTTGGACTTTAAGATGTTATTCCAGATAGCCAACCCTGTAGGAAGAGACTGAGAATTAAGAATATCCTTAATATTATCAAAACCTCTTAGGTATTTACTAATACTGATCTTTATCCATTCATTTCTTTTAAAAAAGAGTCTCCAATTTTTTTTAGCAAGGCATAATTGAGTTCTTTGATTGTTTTGGTACTGAGACCTCCCAATTTCTTCAGTTTACACACTTGATCCCAAGACATCAGATGACGATGATTACGCTCCTTAGTTCCTGACCACAAAAATTTATTCTAAATGTGCTCAATCTTCTCCATAAAATTACATGGCACCTTATAAAGACTCATAGTGTAAACATGTAAATTTTGGAGAGTAGATTTAATAAGAACTCTACTAGCTTGATTGAGCAAAGCACATTTCCAATTTTCCAATTTGAAGAGGGAGATTTAGATAAGTGGAAGGGATCCATCCCATTTGGTATTCAAGGATTCTCACAATTGTTCTTTGTTTCTGATTAGGATTATTTAGAAAGAAGATAGATATTTTTTGGAGGCCAATCCTCTACCCAAAAGAAGCTTCATAAACATGCAAAATAGACTTGAGATTTCTAGCTTTAGTCACCAAAGATTCCCCCATAATAATATTATCATGAACAAATTGTTGATGAGAGCACTCCTAAGAGTTAGAAGACAAAGAAAGCCCCTTTAAAGTACCATCATTGATAGATTTTTGCAAGAATCTCCCCAAAGATTCAGCCATGATAACAAATAGAAAAGGAGAGATGGTATATCCTTGTCTAATCCCTCTAGAGTTGCTGAAAAACCAAAAGGAGACCTATTAATAATCATAGATAACTTAGGAGAAGATATAAGCTACCAAATAATCTCAATAATTTTCTTGCCAAAACCAAAAGCCTTTAGAACTTTAACAAGAAATTTCCAATTCACACGATCATAGCATTTCATAAGATCAAGCTTAATAAAAAAACCAGCTTTCTTATTAATAGTCAATGAATGGATATTATCATGAGATGTAGTTATAGAGTCAATAATTTTCTTCCCAGGGACAAACTACTCTATTGGATGGAGATAATATCTAGAAGAGCAACTTGCAATATCAAAGCCAACACTTTGGAAATATTTTATAAAGGGAATTACAAAGGCTGATAGGTCTAAAATACCTAAAAGAGCTATCTCTAGGGACTTTAGGAACCAAAAAAATAAAAGTATAATTAAGCTCTTTAAGTAGATGTCTACTACCAAAAAACTCCTACGTAGCATCAAAGACATCCTTCCCAACAAACTACCAAAAGGTTTAAAAAAATAACAAGGGAAAACCATCAGGGCTAGGAGCTTTATTATCTAAAAATGAAAAAACAACCCTCCTAACCTCCTCCTCAGAAGGGATACTCATAAGAGCCCTATTAGACTCCTCTAATAATCTATTGGGAATAACATTGCACAACTGCTCTTCATAGAAAGGGTCAAGCTCCTCATCACCTTTCAACAAGTTGGAAAAGAAATTAATCTTCCAACACAATATCTTGCTCATTCTCAATGATGGAACCATTTATTTGAATAGCTTTTATGTGATTAGAAACATGATGCTTGAGAGTAGATAAGTGAAAAAATTGTGTTTCTATCACCACTTTGTAACCAAACTTCTCTAGAATTTTGTTTCTAGATGCCCTCTTCTCTAACAATGACATTATGGAGGTGAGTCATAAAATAACTCTCTTTAGCTTGAATTAGAGGATCAGATCCAATGGTTTAGATAACATCCTGAACCATATCTAGTTCACTTTTAAGTGAATCCTTTTCAATAAAGATTTGACCAAAGGGATATTTATTCCATTTCTGAATAGTGTTCTTAATATAGGATAATTTCCTATAAACTCTAAACATAGTTGAACCTTCAATCCCACATTCCATCACTCCTTAATTCTATCATTAAGATCAAGATGTCTTAACCACATTTTCAAATCTAAAAGTAAATCTCCTTTTTTTTCTTGAGATATTAGTAGAGAGTAATGGGGAAATGATCAAACCCCAACCTTGTAAGCACTAAGAGAGAGCAAGAATAGGACACAATCTAGTACGGTGAAATAAGAGCATGATCGAGTTTCACCTCTATAAGGCTCTACCCCACAAATCGATTGGACTAGGTAAAGGAAGCACCTTGAAGATCAATATCCAGTAGAGCTTGCTCATTGATAAAATACATGAGATCATATCTATTTTTCATAGGAACTTGAGATCCCCTTTTTTCACCTTCTTTAAGAGACATGTTGAAGTCCCCCATAACAAGCTAGTGAACATTCAGATGATAATCCTTTAAACTACTTAACTTATTCAAATGTTGAAAAAGAGTAGCCACATGGTTTGAATCCTCATAGAGTGCCACAACTTTGATAAATCTCAGATTCCAAAGAGTCACAATACCCCTAGAAACACCATCTGTGTTAACACCAAACTTTGAAAAATTGATTCTTGAAATTTTCCAACTTCTCACTTTGCATCTTAGTTTCTTGAATTAGTAAGATATAAATTTTATGATCTCTTATTAGGTTAGATAGGAGATCATGCTTGTGAGGGTTTTTTAACCCTCTAATGCTCTAGTACAAGATATTCATTAAATATTTTGAGGTGTTCTCTTAGGGAACATCTCAAACAAAGTCTTTTGAATTCCTTTAGCTATTTCAAACTTACTTTCCTTTTCCCTAATTTGTTTGGAATAAGGTCTACCTTTTCCTCTTTGAATTGAACCACAATCTACTTTGTATCTATTTCTCGTGTCAACTCCTTATGAGGTAATGGGAGATTCGGGTTTTTTCCTATATCTTGGTTTGACCATGATAAATGGGGCTTCATCAAGAGAAACTAGTGTTCCCCCCATAAATTCTTGAGATCTTAAACCCCCAATTACATTAACATCATCTTGACTCAAGGGAACTTTAATATTATCATTTTCCTTACCATTTTTTCTATTCTCATCCTCATAGGAATGATCAGAATCCCAAAGAATATCCTTTTTTATATCCAAAGGAGCAATAGGATCACTAGACTCATCTTCAATCTGCCCCTCCATTGAGTCTTCAATCTTCTCCACTCTAGGAGAATCCCCAACCTTGATTGATTGTTCAGTGGTTACCTCTACATTTGAGCCACTTGAAATGACTTTAATAGTATCTAACTCTTCAAAAAAAAATCAAAATTAAGCATACTTAAACCAAGATGTTTTGGGACTCCATAAATAGGACCAGTAACCACCATAGTTTCAACTATGGACATATTAATAGGAGAATCCTCATAAGGGATTGAGAAAGTCTCAACAATAACAACACTATGCACCTTATTATGCTTATCAACACTTGATTGCTTTTTCTTCCAAACCTTTTCAGAGCGTTTAATGTTTTTGCTAGGATACTTCCTCACCCAATGCTCTACCTTCTTGTAAAGAAAGGAAGCAAAGGGAAGAGATTCATACTCCACCTCTTGGTCCGAAACACCCAGTTTAGATTTAATCTTAATGCAGGAAGCGGGGTTTGATGAGGGTTCCACACAAACACAAATATAGGCATACACCAAATTTTTTCTTGAACTATTAATCTCATTAATTGACATAAGCTAACCAAAACCATTAGAAATACCCTTGAAAACTTTGGACATGGAATTTTATTTTCTATACCTAGATTTAGTTTCTTTTTTTTTTTAAAAGAAAATGGAAATTGGGAAAGAATATTTATTCTTGTAATAATGCAATTAGGAGCATATTTTCTTCATTTAGGACAAGAAGTATTGGTGTATTTCTTCTCAAAGGTAGTTTTAGCCTTACCTTTAAACATTTGTTGTTGTCCCTTGATGAGAACATTGTAGGAATGACTATTTATGTCAACCAATAAAATATATTCTTGATAAAATTCATATGAACCAAGAATCTTATATTAGATTCACCAAATGCATTAGGGTTTTCTTCTAGAATATTTAATTAATCAATTAATTCTCACAATGTAATCATTTATATATATATGTTCATATCTAAGAAAGTAGTTCCACTACGATATATTGTGAGATGAAAATTAAGCATAGTATTGGTGTTGCGATTTCTAGAGGGAGATGGTTCAATGAATAACTTTGGTGTGGTTGGAGGTATCCCAAGTGGTTCATTATTATTGTTGAAAGGAACATAAGTTTATTTGCAAATATATTGATACAATGGTCATTGCATTTATGAAATTTATTTATTCAAGGAAGTGAGATTAGTTTATAAATTCTAGAAGATAGGGTTAGTATTAGAAGAGGAGGTGGATGCTTCTTTATCTTTTTCTATTTATCTTTTCCCTTTTACTATTAGTGATAAAATAATCTTCTATTTTGATAGATCATACTTGAGATACCTCAAGATTAGCCACTCTTGCCATCCTCAATCAGAAAATAAGTTTAAGTGGTTGGGAATTTATAAAGAATCATTTTTTGTTTTCTACTATAGGACTCCTGACTTAAATTTTATTAAATTTAGTTATGAACCCCCATATAGGCTTGCAAATTTAATTTTTAGTTACGTTAGTTGCGATAACAAAGTGTTTTCATCCTCAACACTCTTGAATGTTTCTTCAAACTTCCTACTAATACTATTAGGGAACCCAAGAAAGAAAAGAAAGAATATTTTGAAGATTATGAATATTTGGAGAAGTTACAAGAAGCTATTGAAGATGATAAAAGGACACATGAAGTAGTAGAATTTTGGGTAATATTAGGATTTGGGTTTGAGCCTTTGAGAGTGGTATATACTATAGGTACAAGAGGACAAAAATCAATTGAGGAGGTTATAAAAAATAATTCCTAGGGTAGTATAGTTTAATTCTAGTTCATCTTTTGATAAGACCCCCTCTCCAAAGAAATTTCCAATAAGATCACCCCCTATTGAGGTGTGAACTATGGTATCAAAAGAAAGGGAAGATAACATGAAACACAAGTAAATATTAACATGGTTCAAATGGAAAAATAAAAAATAAAAAATAAATTTTCAAGGTGTAGTGAGTTCTACAAACTCCCCAATCTCCCCCAAGGAAAACTTAGGATGAAGAAAGAATGGAAAACATTCAATCAAAGTATTATGAAAAATAAGATAAAGAGACATCTATGAGAAAACATGAAGAACCTAAAAATGATAAAACTAATGATGATATATCTAGAATATAGGAGGAAAAGGAACTAAAAAGAGAGACACCAAATTCACCAATGAAATAATAGAAACAACAAAAGACACATGAATAAAAGAGAAAAATTATACAAGATATCCCTCCAATTCCAATCTAGTTGAAACTTAATATTTTTAAGAGAGAAATATGATTGTGAAACCATTTGGTATTTGATTCAATACATATTGGGGTAAAGAAAGAAAAGAAAAAGAAGAGATCCTAAAATATTTCTCCTCTTAGGATGAATGAATGAGGAGAGAGGATCATAGAAATTGCTACTCCAATAATAGACAAATATGATAGAGATCTTAAAGATGATGATTATCAAATAACCAAAAGTAACTTAGGAAAATAGAAAAGATAAGAAGTTGCCTCATTTGATATTGTAGTGGAGAAATTCAAGTTCAAAATAAAAATAATTAAAAGAAAAATTAGAATAAATGAAGAGGTTTTTCAAAGGGTTAATTTATCCCTTAGACTAACTAGATAATGCCTCCACTACTCAACCAATTTTGATTTCTAAAGAAGAGATTTATTCTTTGTAGGAATTAAAAAGGAAATCTCAAGTTTTGGACAAGTGGGAAAGTTTGTAACTTATGCAGTGAATTAATAGATTTTGGATGTAAAGTATATGATCAAACTCATCACATTGAGGGATTTATGGATACATTTCCATAGTTAAGGGAAAATGAAGATACATTGTATAAAAAGAACCTCCCACTACAAAGAAAAATTATTTATTGCATCTATTCTAATATCATTTGACACCTTTGGTGGGAGTTTTGGAGACATAAATGTGTACGTGCCTCATCTCTAGTTGAGTTTTGGAGGACTTTGGGGAGACCTCCTACCAAGACACTTTGTCTCAAGATGGATTGGAGTATAGGGCCCTCATGCATCCTTTAGCATATTTGGTTAGAGAGGAACCAAAATATCTTTAATGGAGAGGGGTTGGTAGCTCAACAGGTTTAGCAGAGGGCTCTTGGCATGATTCAAGAAACCATGCAAGCTAGGTATGAGGTGGATATCCCTCTAGAGTCTAGTGAGTTGGTGGTGATGCAGGGGTTAGATTTAGTTGGAGATGGATCAAGGCAGGCTTGTTCTAGAGGAAGGAGAACTTCCAGTAGGAATATTCAGTGGGAGGGAAAATGGTCTCTGCCTCCTATGGGTGTCCTAAATATAAACACTGATGGTTCCTCCAGAGATAATCTTGGGTTTTCAAGGGTTGGAGATATTGGGAGGGACAATTCAGGGATTTCCCTTTTCTTCTTTCTATTTTTCAGGGACACCAGACTAATAATCTAATGGAGGCACCTGCTATCCTCATTGCTATAGAAAAGGGGTCTTCTCTTTGATGGTGCAAGGTCATCCATAAATCAAATTATTAGATACTAGTAACTATGTTGAATAAGAGAAATTTGGAAGGGGTGAATTAGCAGTTGGATTTGGTGGTTCAACAAATCCATTAACAACAATTCTTTGGACTTTGTTTCCTTTATCCATATCCCTAGGGAGTGGAACAAATTTTCATATTTTTGGAGAAAATGAGCTTCTAAGCATATGGGTAATTAGAATGTTGATGGATAGGAGTGTTGGAAACAAGCAACACTGAGAGGGGGGTGAATTAGTGTTATGCAAAAATCTACTTTATTATTCTAATTATTAATCCACTTAAAATATTTAACTAGGAGAAATATGTAAAAACAAAAAGAAAATAACCACAACACCATAACACAAGGATTTTTATATGGAAACCCTGTTAGGGGAAAAACCAGGGTGGATGGCCAATCCACAATATAATCTGAGTATAATCAAAAATAAGTTTACAATATGGGAATGCACTTGCATTCAGGCACACTGCCTAGAGCTCACTGCTCAAAATGGGAAGGCACACTGCCTTATAGAGATTTGGATTAGATCCAAGAGAATAAGCTGAAGGAATAACATCTACAAATGCTTGATTACAGTTTCGGTTAAGCTCAATTGACAATCTTTTGTCCTTCTAACTGATACTGAACTTCTTCTCTGCTCTGCTCTGACTCACTCTACAAAATATTTATGCACAAGTGAAACTGTGCATAAAATTTCTCTAACACTCTTTTGATAATCGCAATACACATTGACACACCACACACACACACACTAAAAAGATATAAGAGATCATACATATATATCCGCAACTAGCAATTTAATCGCAACATGTCAGCTCAAATAAAACTTAAAAATATTAGCAACTTGTCGGCTCAAAAATTAAGAGTTATCCAATGCACATCCACAAAAATCATCCACAACTTAGCTTGGACCCAAAACATAATGACCGAATACAAAAATATTCGATAAACCATTCCTTGAATATCCACAACATATTACATCAACTGAGTTGGCCCCAAAATACTGAGAAACAAAAAAGTAACCAACCGAATCTCCAAACTCACACAAGACTTAATACGAGGCACTGAGATTTCTGGACAACACATTATATGTACTGATAGACCTCCCATGAGATCTACAACTCAAAATAATGACTAGAAATCTACAAGTGAATCGATGATCACCAAACTATTGGATGTTCTATTCTTCCTAACTATCCTCAATCTGACTGTTAATATAATTAAATGATTATATGCAGATCTGACACCGACTAGAGTTGCCATCAATGACAACACCAAAAAGCATTTGCAGTGTCTCTTGCCAAAAATATCCCCCTTTGGCATTGATGGCAACACTTAGTGAAAAATGACTAAGTGTCAGATCAAAACCAACATGAGTTACACTTCCCATTTCAAAACTTCAAAAAGAAACTTCAATCTTGGGAAAACAACTCCCCCTATGATGACTATACATTTTTCATTGTACACTTCTCCCCCTTTGACATCAATGGCAAAAACTAGGGAAACCAAAACAAAATTTCCAAGACTATACAAGAATGAACTTATAACTTACAAGGATTTGAAGACATCTACAAAATCTTGTTTCAACACTTTTAAATTGTCATCACAAACCTTTTTGAGACTTTCCAAAACTATTATGTGATCACACATTAAATAGGATTGAGCCTCTACAGTTTCAAGATTCTTCGAGTCACTAACTACTAAAGCATCTTTCGCTTCCTTCAAAGCACTCATCATTATCTCAATCTTCGAACAAATTAGTCCCCTGAGTTCACATACTCTCCCAAAATGTTTGTCATTTTCATTCTTTAAACATCTTATTTTGTCAAGTAGAGTTGTTACTTGACATTCTTATTGAACCACATCACCAGCTAATGGATCAAAAGGAGCAGAAATGGTAGCTAATTGATTTTCCAAATCCTTCACCTTTTTCTCATTGCCTTCAGTAAACTTGGATAGAATCAACTAGGACTTATAGGCTTTTTCGGCTTCAGATATAGAACCTTGAGTGTTCTTTATGCAAGTAGCTAATAGAATCTTATCCTTTGCAATCACTGCCTTCAACTAACTAAGTCTTTTCCTATTAAAATCTTTTTTCACTTTATCCTCAGCAGATTTATCAAGAGACTCAAATTGAGTACTTACAACATTTATGAGCTTCTTTAGCTCACCAGAAGAGGAACCTGATGGATCCATGACATGAGTTGGAATTAATTTCTACAGAACTCTAGATGCAAGGCTTAGCAATTCACTATCCTCTATCTGAGACTTTAGAATCTTCTCACTGGCCTTAGCTTGAGAAATTGATGCAACCTTCATCATATGAATTGGGGACAAAGTAGATAGATTGATTGAACTTTCATCCAATTCAGGATCAAAATCTTCCTATTGCTCCATCAAAGACCTCTTCACTACCTTGGCAGTGTCTCTTGCCTCTACTCTAATTTCCTGAACTTTTTCTTCTTCAACCTTGGGTTCTTCAGAGATGTTTCCGGATTGACTTTGAGTGCCTCAACCTTTTCAATTTGCACCACCTTAGGAACTTCAATTTCCATAGGTGTCTTTGTACTTTCCATATTAAGAGAAATTAGAATATCCTCAACTTCTGGAGGATCAGATACATTCATATTCTCTTTTTCATTTACATTTACCTCCACATTTACTTCCTCATTTTTTGGAACATTTTCAGTATTCATTTTCTCAATGTTAATCTTATTCTTTGACAAAAACTCTTCCATAATTTCCTTAGTTTCACAAACAACATCAGTTTCGCCAATCATGAGTTTATTCACCCTTGTCTTGCTCTTAAATTCCTTTTTATCCTTTTCAAGGAGTGAATCCATCTCTTTAATTGACATTTTTGGGCACAAATTTGCAAGAACTCTCTTCCTCAGATTCTCTTCTTTTGTTCTAGCACTTACTCTTCTTGACTCCAAAATATCATATAGATTCTTAGGTAAGCCATACATAATCTCAAAAGGAACTTTATTAAAAATGTTCAGATGTTTTATTGTAGCTTCTTCTAGAACTCTTTGAGTAGATTAATCAAAGGTTTCATACAAGTCATAGAGGGGCTTGAGATTACCGTCATTGACAACTACATTCACAACTTCATCAAATGACATACCAGGTTTGTCAACTTTAGCCTTCTTTTCCTTTTCTTCTTTCCTAGAAGATTTTCTCATGTTTAACTCGACAACCTGAGTTCTTGTAGCTTTTACTTCTCTCAATACTTCTTCTTATTATGTTTCCTCATCTTCTGAAATAGACTTATAAGTTCTTGTACTTTTATTCTTCTTCCTTTTACCAGAAGGCTTGTCTTGAGCTGGCTTGGCTGCATGGGAACTCCTTGTAGATCTAGTGCAGGCAGAGGATGCACTAGGACTAGCAGACTCTGTTTTTGCTTTTACTTTTTCTACTTCTACCTCATCTCTCCTTCTTCTTACTTCTCTCAAGGCTTCTACAGGTAAGCACATCCTTTCTGCAAAAACTTCTCTCTTTTCTTAATTTCCTGACTATCACCGGTTTTCTCAATTCGTCATGAACCTGCATACTTTTCTCTGCATATGTTCCAAACCTCTTTTCTCCCTGATCCAGAGGTGAATTCAACAAGTGTTCCGCATACATTTTCAAAATGTTTTCCTCTACTTCGTATCCCATTGGCATGATCCAAATTGTTTTGGGATTAGTAGCTTCCATATGACATTGGTCAATATCCACCATGAGGCAGATAGTGTCTTTGTACTGTTCCACAATTGAAGTGGGAATTCTTTCCCTGGCATGCATCATATTCTAGAAATTTTTGAAGTACCCCCAAAGGGTAGTATTCTTGACCTGACAATCATCCATTCCAAACAACATGTTCGTTATTTGAACAACTACAGGCTCATTATTTTTCCAATGTACACTTCCAATACCCGAAACCTCATTCATGAAATAGAAAAATAGGCACAATAGTATATTACCATATTTAAAAGCATTCTTCTTGTCTTTCTTGATTTGGCTCAAATTCTCCAATAACTGACTTTTGAGCAACTCACACAAGTCATATTTTGCATTTTGCTTTACCATTTCATAAGCTACATAGATGGTTGTACCAGATATAGAATTATCCCAGCTAGAATGGTATATCTTGTAACCAATGACCATTGATGCAAATTTCACATCCACTTCAACAATGTCTTCTATTGTCATTTCCCTTCTATCCCATTGTGCACCTGTTGCCTTAGTAACTTTGTCATTCTTTATGGATTTCAAGACTGGAAGTCTACCGGTGGAATTCAGACCTGTTACTACACATATAACCTCTTTTTTGATTTGAAAGGTATATTTAGCCACATGAATTCGGCATGAACACGGCTCAAAATGTATCTAACCCATTCATTTTCCTCAAATACTGGAAATCTCGCAAACTGCGCAAACTTCTTCTCTTCTAGGGTTTGAAATTATGGTTTTACAATAAAATCTTCTCCAACTATATGATGGGAATACAAATCCATTATTTGAGAGGTGCCCAACTCTTCAATGTTCGCATGAATATATGCCCTAATATCCTTAGTGTGCAAAACTCCGTACGACACATATGAAAATGCTCCTAAGGGCTCAGTCTCAATAGACTTATAGGGATGCCATTTAAATTTAGGACGTAGTCTATCCTTGACTTTGACTACTAGAGGAGTGGCCATGATTGTAAATTCACAAATTCACATGTTTTTCAAAAAATACCTTTTCATCGGATCAAAGTTCGATCACATATTCTTCTCCATGCTTTGAATCTCCCCACAATTTGACAAGATTAACTCCAGGGTTCTTCAAATTGCTTTCCTTCAAAATGAAAAGTGACAAATAAAAGATAAAATGACTTTTTATCACTCGCACAACTAACCCTTTTTATCGCAATAAATGCGTTAACCCTAGTTCATCCGATTACTCTAATTTCAAGCACTGAGACAGATAATTTTTCTATGGATCTCCAAAATTCTACAATACTAGCTCCAATATGGCTAAACAACATCTAAAATGCATTGATCCACCTACTGGATTGGTCCACATTCCAGTATCACTTGCTTGCAAGGGGGTTTGAAGGATTTTTCTGACAGCTCCCCCCAGGCCAAAGGCCTAAAACTAATTCCTGAAGGAATTACCAGAGGCAGATTCTGGTGCTGGCACATCTCCTTTGACAAAGGGATTCTTTTTCACCCATTTCTTTTGCATTTTCCTCCTAATCACATCTGTAGTGACATTCCCTTTTCCTTTGACATCCTGTTGTGTATTTTTTTTTACCAGACCTCTTATGTTCTAACAGAATCTAGCAATATGTCTAAATTTGTTGCAGTTGTAACACACAAAATTTCTCCGATTATACCAACTATTCCATTGATTTTTCCTTGATCTACATTGGTTATCAATATGCCCAAATCTTTTTCATGCATAGCATCTGACATCTCTATGAAAGTTATTCATCACAACTTTGCATTCACTGGACTTATGACCATACTTATAGCAATTAAAGCATTGACCTGAGAATGATGGTCCACTTGGATTCATCTTAAATATACATTGAGAATCCATATGACTGAATTTGTTGCAAGTAAAAATAATAACCATTGAATCTCCGAGGACTTGGTTATCTCACTGGATTTCTTCTAGCTCCATTCATCTGATTTCCTTGTTAGAATCTTCCTTGTCTAGAATTCCTTTGTCCAGATCCAAAACTTTCTCCTTCTTCATATCCAAGACCTTGTCTATCACCATCAGTCCTCTAACCTTTAATCAAGTTTGGATGAACTGGCTTTGAATTTCTCCCTGTACTCATTTGCAACAGTAAGTTCATCTCTAAGATCGTCAAGTTGTTTTTCAAGCATTTCCTCATTGTTTTTAGATTGTTCCAATTCATTGTCCAATTGACTACATTGTTCATATTTTTCCTTCAAGGATTGAGCAATATTTTCTTCATTCTTCTTTCTATCTTCAATTTCCTTGGTCATTTCCATCGTGATAGACTCCATCTCATGCTTTAGGGTAGCATTTTCTTTGGAAAATTTTTCACACTCTTCTGTTTTCTCCTTCAAGGCATGATTGAGTTGTTCATCTTCCATGCTTTTGTTCTTTTTCTTGAGCTGATCACATAATTCCTTTCTTTTCTCCCTTAATTCATTGATTTTGTCTTTGAATGACTGGATTAATTTTTTTGCATTCTCAAGACTTTCCTGCAGTTCCCGGTTCTCAAATTTTGACTGGTCAAGATCATCCAAGGCCACCATAAGTTGTTGTTGAAGACTGCTTGTATCCATTGAAAACACTTTCCAAGATCTCCCCAAGTTGTTAGACTTCTTTTGAGGAACTAGCTTTGATACCAATTGTTGGAAACAAGCAACACTAAGAGGGGAGGTGAATCAGTGTTCTACAAAAATTTACTTTATTATTTTGATTATTAATCCACTTAAAATATTTAACCAGGAGAAATATGAAAAAATAGAAAGTAAATAACCACAACACCATAACACAAGGATTTTTATGTGGAAACCATATTAGGGGAAAAACCATAGTGGATGGCCAATCCACAATATAATCTAAGTATACTCAAAAAGAAGTTTACAATATGGGAATGTACTTGCATTTAGGAACACTTCCTAGAGCTCACTGCTCAAAATGGGAAGGCACACTGCCTTACATATATTTGGATTAGATCCAAGAGAATGAACTAAAGGAATAACATCTACAAATGCTTGATTACAATTACAATTAAGCTCAATTGACAATCTTTTTTTCCTTCTAACTGAAACTGAACTTCTGCTCTGCTCTACTCTGACTCACTCTACAAAATCTTTATGCGCAAGTGAAAATTTGCATAAAATTGCTCTAACACTCTTCTGATAATCACAATACACATCGACACACCACGTACCCAAACTAAACAGATATAAGAGATCATACATATATATCCGTGACTAGCAATTTAATCGCAACATGTCGGCTCAAATAAAACTTGAAAATATTAGCAACTTGTTGGCTCAAAAATTAAGAGTTATCCAATGCGCATCCACAACAATCATCCACAACTTAGCTTGGACCCAAAACATAATGACCGAACACAAAAATATTCGATAAAACATTCCTTGAATATCCACAACATATTACATCAACTGAGTCGGCCCCAAAATACTAATAAACAAAAAAGTAACCAATCGAATCTCCAAACTCACACAAGACTTAATACGATGCACTGAGATTTCTGGACAACACATTAGATGTACTGATAGACCTCCCATGAGATCCACAACTCAAAATAACGACTGGAAATCTGCAAGTGAATCAATGATCACCAAACTGTCGGATGTTTTGTTCTTCCTGACTGTCATCAATCTGACTGCTAGTATAGTTAAATGATGATATGCGGATCTGACACCGACTAGGGTTGCCATCCATGACAACACCAAAAATAATTTGTAGTGTCTCTTTCCAACAAGGATCATCTTCCCTTGGAATGTTCCCAAAGATTGAGGATGTTGATACATGAGGACATTCTTGGGTCTTGAGTGTTGTTTGAAAGGGTTTAAGAGGCATTGGGTTTGTGTTTTCTTTGCTACTTCTTTGTAGGGTGTGTCTGGTGGGCCCTGTTGTGTGAGCTCTTTTCCTTGATTATAATGTTTTTGATTAGGGGTAAAACAGGTTTTGATGGGACCCAAAACCCATTATAGACTAGTTTTGATTGTAATGTTGATTTATCTTGATTGAATAAATTTTTACCCCATTTTTTATTTTAAAAAAATCTACCCGAGGACTCAAAAATATGAAATTTCATGTTGACAAGTAGAGAACTAATAATGAAACAAATTACATGGGAGATTTAAAATTATAAAAAATAAATAAATTAGGATGATTCATGGAATAGTTATATAGCCCTAATGGATTTCCCAAAATTATTGATGGTAAAGGAAATTATAGTCAACAATTAGGGCAATATAGTAAGAGATTATATCTCAAAATTTGAAGATGAAAGGTTCATAGAATAGATAAGGAAATATTTGTAGGGTCTTAACATCCTAGAATATCATAAAATAGCTCTTTAAGGGATCTTAGCATCTAGGAAAGTATTTGTTTCTAAAGAGGATGATATTATTAAATAGAAAAGATAAAATAAAAAATATATAATATTAAGCTAGATTACCAAATTGAGGAAGTAGATATAAAAAGGGAGATTGGTCCATTGACCTATGTTGGAACAACTAATATTTACCTATGGTGGGTTCCATTTCATGGGTTTATTTATAAAATAAAATCTTAACAAGTTATAGACTAAAGAAGTGGGGTTATAATTTTCCCTCAAGATGTGCATTGTGTAAAGGATAGGAGTCAATAGATCATTTCTTTCTTAGATGTAGGTTTTTAGAATCATGTTGGAAAAATGTTTTGAACAAATTAAATTGTTACTACCCCCTCTCTAAGTTTTTTCTTTCCCTCTTCAATGCCTATCTTGTTAAACATAAAAAAATAGCATTTCCATGTATATGGACTATCAACCCTTCAATCATAATCTAGGAATTATATAAGGACATAAATATAAGGGTCTTTCAAGGAAGGTAATTAAATGTTGATCTCTACTTCAAAAAATTGGAAAAATCCATTGTGTAGGTAGTTAATAAAATATAAAGAAATAAAATTCTCAAAAATAGATCCTTTATAGCTTGGGATGGTGAATTAAGAAAATTATGGAATAGATTGACTATCCCCCTCATAAATGGGGATTCAAATATTAATCATCCTTCTAACACCATAGCACATGCAAGATGGATCTCTCTAGATGAGAGGTTACACAAACTCAATTTCAATGGAGCAACAAGTTGAAAATTGGGACCATTAAGAGTTGGTTGTAGTTTAAGGAACAATAAGGGGAAATTAGTTGGATCTACCACTAAAACATACCAGTGGGAAAATAATGAGGCTAAATTCCACATGGATTTTTATACCTATGCAAGTGCAAAACTTTAAATATTAAAAATATATAGAGAAGGGGATTTGATCATCACTATTAATGTATTGTGAAGAAACTCAACATATTATCAAGATAGTGTAGTGAGATCCTCTATATGTTTGAGGATTACAAGGTGGGACACATGCATCAAGAGCTAAATAGTGTAGTTAACATGTTAGAAAATATAGCATTTGAGATTTCAAAATATCATCACTTCATACATTCTATGGGTGCATGAAAAATATTTCCTCCAATCTCTCATCTTTTTTGCAACAATAAAAATTAAATGACTATAAATAAATCATTACATTTTTTGGGGTTTGGCCAATTCATAGTTAGAAATCATATAAGGGAACCATGCGAGATGGAGGTAAACAAATGTTATGGTTTTACACTTATGGTTATCGAGTGGTATGAATAAGTCCTTAGTTTGATGACTATATTATCATCTTCTCTCATTCAAGATGGATATTGTTGAAAACGAGGATTGCACCCTTAGCCAAGTTAGACTTGCCTATCCTGTTGTAACATGGAAATGCTCTCAAATTGTGGGTAATATATAAGTGAGAGAAAATCTCTAGAGCGGGCTGGTTCCCCAATAAATCACCTAATCTAAGAGACTTTCAGAGGAAAGGGTTTAAAAGGAAAAACTAAAACTGAGATCCTAAAACCTAAGATGATTCACTAGAAATTTAAAGATTCTGATTGCTTTTACTCTCAACAATCTCTCAAAACTATAACCCTCACAATCCCACCCTAAAAACATACAATAAAATAGTGATTTGCATAGAGGTTCACTAAACAAAACACAAAACACAACCTGAATTATATGAGGCCCTTGTACACAAACTCACAATAACAAGACATGAAGGGGATTTTGAATTTGAATCACAGTTAACATCAAATTGGCACTATAAATTTGGGCAAGAAAATGAGAAAGGAATTCTTCCTGTTTTATTGAAATGAAGGAGTCTCAAGCTCAAAATCTGAGTACAAGAAAATGTTTACAAGACTCTCTGACTGAGTAGGAGAGCAAGAAACGACAATCTGAACTGAGAAAATCTAAATTTTCTCCAAACTTATATCTTCCAAGTGTCTCCATAGTGAAAATAGCAAAAAATCAACTCCCCTGTATCTTAGAATTAGCAATTCTGATCCATTTTCAAGCTCCTCAGAAAATCCTAAAAAATAGCTTCCAAAACTACTCCAAACTGCATGAGAAAAATGGAAACTTTCTATCTCCAAGAGGTTGATCCAAAAAATCCACAAAATCAGGTCCAAACTACTCAAAACTGAAATTAGAAAGTTCAGTTTGCTTGCCCCTTTCCAAATTCGCCCAAAAACTCAACTCAAAAATATAAGTTTTCAATGAGGACTCAAGCACATTAATTGCATTTAAAACAATAACAAACATTAAGGTAATTTATAGAAACATTACCTTAATGATATTTTACATCATTGCAGTTTTAGAAATTCAAAATACAAAGTCCTCTATTACATTTGATTTGATGCAATTTGGCTCTAATTGTTACAATTTTTTGCAATTTGGGTAAAAATTGATACTTTGCAAAGCACCAAAGTAATATGCAAAGGATCCTATTGTATTTGATTTTTCTATAAAAAATCATAAAAATGTGACCATGGGCTATAAACCATAAAACCACTAAGGCATATGAATGGCTCAACCTAGTAAGAAGGGGCCAAAGTGCATATGATTTTCTCATAAAATCATAAAGGCAAGGCATGAGTATTTGATTTTCTTTAAAAATCAAGGAAAAAATCCTAAGGCATGGTTTGACCTAGGCATTACATTTGCAACAAGGTATTAATAGAGGAATTTTATTTTTAAAAAGAATGTGATAAAAACCCACATTCAAAGTAGGGCATGAAGGAAACCCTAACATCAAAACCGACATCAATCCCTAATTTTCCTCATCATTTGCATTGGCTAAGTTTGGAGAAAAAAGGGTACTTCTCGAGCCACCATGGAAACTAGGGTTTGAGCCCATTTTCTGCATTTTCCTATCGATTCTTCCTTGCTTGGTGTTGAAACCCTTCTGCAACTCGATGGTAAGTTGTTTCTTTCCCATTTTGGGTCATTTCCACTTCATTTTGTAGGGTTTTGAGACCTCCAGGCCACGACCTCTGTAGTTTTTCTAACTCATTTTCTACTGTTGATTTATCTTTGTCTTGGGCTGCCATGGACGCCTCCATATGGGGTATTTGCAAGACCTACCCACGGGCTTTGATGAGTTCCTCTTCACACAAATCTTGGGTAAGTTTCTATACTCTCAATCTTGTGCATTTCCCTCTTAAATAAGCTCGATTCGAGCATTCTTTAAACAAAATAATGGAGTTTTTTCCTTTGTTGTGGGAAGAATTAATGAGAATCTGTGTGTTTCCCTTCATACAGGCCAAAAACATACATTGTGCATTTCCTTTTTTTCTGCAAAAATGGTTGATTCTGGGCTCGACCCATGATGTAAAAATCACTGAAACTCATAGAGAGAATGATTATTTTCACTTTGTTTTACCATTTTCTAGGTTTGAAACCCATCAATGGCCACGACCATTCACCATGTCACTTACATTTTGTAAAGCTCTCTTTGTATTTTCAGGCTCGAACCCTTCCATTTCTTCTGCATTTGAACTTTTTGGGGACAAACCCCAAGTGGGTTTTGTGTTTCTATGAAGAGAAATTCTTCTCTCAGGTCGCAGCCATGAGAGCACCAACTAGGTTTTGAAGACACTTGATGCATCTTAGATCTCTTCTCCATTTTCTAAATATGCAAAATATAACATTGTTCTCCCATTTTTACTGAATGAAAACCAAAACAAATGCTTTTGTAAGCAAGGTCAAGGCTTTAAAATTTTCTGGGTTTTGCATTTTTTGAATGATAAAACATTATTGTTCAATTTTATTTCAAAACCATAGCTTCATTATAGCATTTTATCATTATTCTAGAAAAAAAATGGTTTCATTTCCTTCATGTATACAACTGTAGCTTGCTTTTTCTCTTTGTTTCCAAAAGCACAATGTTGCTCCAATAGGGGTTTTCCTTTCAAAGGCACTTATTGGGTACTCTCCATTTGCATTTTCTAATTCATATTTTCACATGGTTTCCATGGTATTTACACTTTCCTTGCTCTATGAAACACACAGAAAAAATCTCTACTTACACCCAAATGCATTGCATGAGCAATGGTAGCTTTAACGATGATGCTTCTATTCTTTTTATTCACTTCTTACAATGCTTGCACTCGGCCAGCATGATGCATCTATAGGTCATGACACCTCCATTGTTGTTTGTTGCCATCCATTTTCAAACACTTTGAAGGTTTTATACTATAGGTTGAAACTCTTTTGCATTTAGAAGATTTACTTCAAAATTTCACTCTTTATCACTGTTTCATTCATCTTGTGAGCATAAAAAAATGTAATGAGATTCTCCTCTATAAATGTAGCATCATAATGCTGGAAAAAAACTTGAGTTATGTGTTTCATTTTACTTTAGTGATGTTGTTCCACATGCCAAAATTGTCTCTTTTAGAATGCACACACTTTAAACCTTTTATGCATAGTACCCACCATCACCAATGGCTTCTTCCACATTCATATCTTGGCTCTCATAGTTCAATTGCAGCTACTTTGCACTCCCATTGCTTGATAGAGCCAAAGTTTTTGGAGTTAAAATGACACTGAGAGGGGGGGTGAATCAGTGACTTAACATATTTGACCAATTTTCAAAAATTCAAAAACATAGCTCAGATTTGATCTTAATATTACTCTAATTAATGCATTCATGAGTTGAATGTAATCATTCATAAACAAAATTGAGAAAAGTAATAATCCCAACAGTGAACTGAAACAACACAGTAAAGCTGTGAGAACACAGAAGAACAAAGAGACACAAAAATTTATCGAGTGGAAAACCCTCCTGGGGTATAAAAACTACTCCTGAAATGCCTTCCAGGCTTAATCCTTAAAACAACTGTTCACAATGCCTTATAGGTTGTTTTTGAGCACCCACTCAAGGAGCACCAACCCCTCGTTTAGAGATATCTATCTCAAGGAGCACCAACCCCTCAAATTATATTTCTGAACAATAATAATATCTCAGAGGATCTCTCTGTTTTTAGTTAAGCTTATTACTCTCTGTTTTTCTTGTCTACCTAATACCCTAAGCATTCAACAATTGAATCCTTAAAATATTACATAGAAAAGAATATTACAACATATCTCTGCATTTTTTTTCTTTAGATTTTTAATACAGAGTATTTCAATACATTTTTGATACAACCAAAGAACAATATTCACGAATCACAACCAGAAGATTTTATAGTGTTTACAACTCTAGTTTTTATACAATATTTCAAGTATGTCTGCCATGAAGAATATCTTCAAAGAATACAAGGTCAAAAGGAAACTGAAACCTCATACTATTTTGAGGAAGAATGATGCCAAATAGTAAATGTTTGCAGGAGTAACGCCTATCCAGAAGGCTATAAATACTTTGTTACAATATAACAAAGCTTTTCAAAGATCTGACCATGCAAAGAAACGTCTCCAGCCATAAAGAGATTTCCAGACAACAAGATAATGCCCAAGGACTGCTAATAGCTAAAAGAACATACCAAATAAAGATACCTGTTTGAGCAGCATTCAAATAAATTCCAAAGATTCGATGCCAAAAATAGGTCGAGCTCTCATTTATACTCAACACCTCAAGAAACGACCATGTAAGTTACATCAGAGAGGCAGATAACAATGGTGGTGGCTAGGGTTTCTTACCCAGCCAAGCGAACTCACAAATTTTTCCCTAAGAACCTTTCTTTTCAATCGACCGAAGTCAACTTGATACACATTGGTCGCCATGACACATGGTTTTTCTTTCCGACAAGTCCATCCGTTCTATATATGTCATTGTAACTTCAAACCATCGGGGAGACATCTTGTAGATCGTTTCATGTCATACCGAAACACCCCGAATTCACCTCAGATCGCCAAGAGAGAACAAATCTCACACCGATAAAGTCCTTTTGAATTCCATCGGTGAGACATATCAAAGTCGGGGAGACCTCTCAGAGAGCACACTATGTCATACCCAAAAAAAAGCTTTATCCACTCTGAGTCGCTGAGACAATACCAACCTCTCACCGAAATCCCCCCAAGACTTAGTCGGCAAGACCTGACGGGTTCGCTATGACATCACTCTGATGCTACAAGAGTCTCGGTGAAAAAACCATTTGCATAAAGTCGATGAGACACCACGGAATTGCTAAGACCTACCTCCGAAAATCACAAACTCTTACCGATATGCAATATTTCAACGATGGTCGATGTGACATACCAAATTCACTGTGACCCTATACCGACGGTATAACACTTGCCGATAGACTTCCACATGCATTAGTCGGTGAGACATAACCCTTTTCTCTATGACCCTTCACCGAAGCCTTAAACTCTTGCCGATATGTTCCCATTCAACCTCCGATCGGTGAGACAAAGCAATTTTGCTATGACCACATACTGATGGTGTAACTTATGTTGATATGAACCTTTTTTGTCACCGAAACAAAAGAGAAGTCCTGCCTAAAGCTGCTTGAAAGTAAAATCCAATCGACCTGACATCAGAAATGTCTTGCCGATAGGAAACACAGACATTTCAAAATGGATCAGGGAGACCCTTCCATTCTCACGCCGATATGTGTAAGCCCGAATGAGAAACAACCAAAACCATTAGACAAATGAGATGTCAGAACCAAGGTAACTATAATGCCTTCAAAAAGGTGAGTTCAAAGAATGTAAACAAATGGCTTGTAACATGTGAAATACACCTGTGGTATGCAAAGAGAACCATCCTGAGACTAATCATCAAAGAGAACTAACAGAAAGAGGTTCTGTCATCAAGGACAAACCATAAACACAACTGAGATCCAACAAAAGTTTCTTTGCACTCTTCATGCATTTTTATCTTCCCTTGGATAGCTACAATTGATATGAGTCTTGATCCTTAATGCATAGAATATTTTGAAATAAGCAATACTCTGATGATGATGTATTGAGGCTTCTCCAATTGCTTCTATTGCTACTCTTGACTTGTAGACTTGCATTGTGTATGCTTGTTCACTATCACTCCATGACAATGTATCACTTGCTGCCCTATCAATGTGAACTACATGTTTATGAAGCATGGCAGAAATATAACGTGGAAGCAACACTTCTACATGACCTAATTGTATGCAAACAAAAATATCTAATGAAAGATAGTGCATTTAAATGTTTTTCTACATATTTTGAGCATTCGAGAAAGATTCCTTGCTCATCTGTGATCTTCATTTTCACTTGGCATTTTGAATTTGATGGTTATGTATGGGTAATGCATCAACCTCTTTTGTATTGCTTTGTGAGATTCTCCTTCAATTGGATGTTTCATTTTGAACACGATGAATTTATTTCTTTTCTCAAAGCCCCTTTTGCAGTCAAGGGGAAGCATGTTGGGCTCAACCCTTGTGGGAGCCCATTTTCACACCACATGATATTATGTCTTCAAAATAGATCATCATCATGACTTTTCCTATACCTACACAGTGAACAAACATGTTAGATAAAAAAACAAATAAGTTCAATGTTCCTGTGATGTTCCACCTTTTGTGTTCCCTTGCACACTTCTAACATTTGATCAACTGATTCAATGCACCACAAGCAATGTACTATATTGATTTTGATAGATCATATAGGAGGATTCATAACCGGAGCTCTAACAAAGCTTTCTCAATCATCTGTAGGTTCACTTGGAGACCAGGAGCAAGGAGGGATAAGCAGCAATGAAACCAACTTGAAGACACCTCAGGAAATGATGGCTATGTTTCTTCTTATGTGTTTATTTCTTTCCTTCATCTTCAGTAGCATAGTACATTCCTTGTGTTATGTTGACTCAACTAATCCTATGGCTTGTGTGGGAAACTTGATCTTTCTTTTCATTTCAATGAATATGAAAACAACATTTATGCATTCTTGTTTAATTCTTTATATCTCTTTTTCAAAAAATGTATGAAACATTATGGAATGGATAAACCAATACAGAATGAAAGCACTATCCTTTGTATCTCATGCAATCTTTTCTATGCTGTAAACATTGAATGGAAAACCGAATGTTCTTTTTAACTGAAAACACATTGCACATTTTAACTGAGCAATTGTTTTAAACTCCAATAAATGCAATGGTTTAAGTAAATACAGAAATGAATTGAAATTTTTTCACCTTAAAATGAACTTAATTTAATTAGCTCTACCAATTTGAGTTGTGGTGAAAAATTGGTAACATATACCATGATTTGTGTGCATTCCAAGAAGAAATGGATATATTTCAAAGGGGAGGTGATAGATTTTAAGTTGCAATTTCTTAAAAAATTGTTGGTGTGAGAAGGGGTTTTTCCTATTTACCCTTTGTAGTGGGAAAAAGGAATTTTATCTAGCTAGTTCCTAGTTAGGCCATATTCATATATGTTCACATGTTAAGTTTACCTAGTGAGTCAAGAATCTTTCTAGAAGTATCTTGTTGACATGTGATCTTATTCTCTAGTTTTCACATGACATAGAATTAAGGCATTTTTCATCATCATAGTTTGTCCTACCTCTCAATCTTGCATATATAAGCAAGGTCTCCTATGAATATTTTGTATTGTATAGTATTGCATAGAATTCTATTTGATCAAAATTGATCTAATATGATTTTTCATCCATTATTGAAAATTTATGCTCTTTTATTTCTCTCTTGTAGAAGGTTATTTTTGTTTTGTAGGTGATCCTAGGAGCTTGAGTATTTGAGTGACTCTAACATTATTTCATGTCTTTAGATTTGTAAATCCCCTTCTCATTTTTGAGAGTGATTTATGAATGAGATTTTTCTAGGTTGCAAATCTTGGTGGATCTTGAAAATTTGAGTATTCTCTTCTCTTGAATCAAATGATGACCTAGATAATTATAAAAACTTGATAGAAATACTAGATTTTGGGGTATCCTCTTTGTGGTTTTGTATTGCAAGTTCATATTAGATATTTTTGGTATAAATATAAGCTTACCATTGAGTTTAGGGAGTCTAAGAAAGTCAAAATTTCATTTTGTTTTGTCTAAATTGCACATGTGAGGTTGAGTCTACATTGGCTTGAAGTTGGGGTTTGAAGCTCATATCCAATGGAAAAAGAATTATTGAAGAACTTTGAGCCCAAGTAGACCCTTCAATTGAGTCCAAAATGTTGAATAGATGAATCTAAGGAAAAATTCTTTTGCCAGAAAGGTCATGCCTACAAGCCAAATTAGACCCTTTTTTAAAAAATCATAAATTTTTCCTCGATTGTCACATTTTTGTAAACAAGATATTATAAAAAATACGGTTCTAAGAAATTTTCATTGGTGCAAGACATTTTCCCATATTTTTCTACAAGTGAATTTTATTATTGATTTAAGTCAGATCTTTTTTTTAGATCTCCAAGTTCATAACTTTTTTCCTGATTATTTATTTTTTGTGATTCTTGTAACATTGGAAATATATTGAATATTTATTTAGATATATCCATATAAATTTTTAGATTCAAGCCCAAGTATATTTTATTTATATTTATTCATTTTTGCATTCTAATTGATAACTTGGACATACTAACACCCGAAGAAGTTTTCTCCTTAATTAAACCCTTTTTAAAAAAATACATAAACTTTGTCTCGATTATTATATATTTTTTAAACAAGATATTGTAAAAAATATGGTTCTAAGAACTTTGCATTGGTGCAACACATTTTCCCATATTTTTCTACAAGTTATTTTATTGTTTATTTAAGTCAAATCATTTTTTTTAGACTCCCAAGTTCATAACTTTTTCCCTGTTTATCTATTTTTTATGATTCTTGCAACATTGGAAAGGTATTGAGGATTTATTTAGATATATCCATACACAATGTTTAGATTTATGCCCAAGTATATTTTATTTAAATTTATGAATTTTTTCATTCTAATTGATAACTTGGACATACTGGCACCTAGAGAAGTTTTCTCCTTTGGGAAGGCTTCATTTTCAGTCTAGATCATATTGGGAAATTTTAATTTCAATTATAGAATCTCACTTTGATATTTTATTGTACTTTTTCATATTTGATCCATCTTGGCATTGCAAAACTCTAGAAAGAAATTTTGGCATTATAATCATACTGCATATAAAGCTCCAAATCATACTCTTGGGGGGATTCTTAATTGAGTGATTTTGGGGGGGTCTTGGTGCATTGGTTTTTGTTTTTGTTTTTTAGTGCTCTTCTTTTGATACGGATCATTATGAGGTACCATTTAAAAAAAATTATAACTATTCAACTTAGCATCAACATGCATGGAATGTATTAATGAATCTAGATTACTCTCTATATGTCTAGAAAAGGGTACCGAAACCTACAAATGATGATAAAAAGATAAAATGGATGATTAATGATGAAAATTCTCTAGGATTTCATCGTATCTTTGTTTCACCTGATCTATTCTTTAAAATTAAATCATATACATATTCCCATAAATCTTGGAATAAATTGAAAACATTGAATGACACAACAAATGAAGTAAAAGGTTATCAAAATTGATGAGACTTGATCACAAAATATTTGACAATATCCAAGATTACATCACCAAGGTTAATAATCCAAGAGAGCAATTCAAAACATGAGGAATTGAGAAAAAGGACATTTAGTTAGTCTATATTGCATTGAGCAGACTTGGTATTGATTATATAACTTTTATTTCTACTGTACATACTCACAAGTTAATTGTGGGGTTTGCATATACTAAACCTTCATTTGTAACTTTCTCTGAGATTTTAATATATAAGCAACAAAAGATTCTTTTTATGGGTTTCAAAACTTCATCTCAAACTCATAATTTATTGGTTAGTTGGTGAAAGAGTAAAAAAAAATTGATAAGAAACAAAAGAAATTAAAGAATAATCCACATTCAAATCAAGAACAAAAAAATCTTCCATAGAGAAATCATATAAGAAGGAGAAGCCTACCTGTACATATTGCAAGAAGAATGGACATGAAGAAAATTCTTGTTAGAAGGATATTGATGAATTGAAAAATCTTGTTAAGAATCACATTAATTTACCTTCCAAAATGTTTAAATAAACTTCTTCTCATTCAAAATAGTCTAATAAGGAAAAATGACATGTTGGTTTTTCTACTACATTAGGTAAAAATAAATGAGAGTCTCTTTTTGCTTCTATAGGCCTTGGATTAGGGAAATGAAATTTAGATTTAGGAGCATCTAATCATACAACATCTTTACACCCTATATTCTCTTCTTTTGAACCTTATACTTTGTCACCTACTTTGAATGCATACAAGAATGTAATTGGAAAGGGATCTATTGATATTAGGAAGCACACTTTCAATGATGTCCTCCATGTATCTCACTTGTCAAAAAATTTTCTTTCCATTTATAAGATTACCAATGGTGGAGCAAGGAAGAGTTTTGAATTCACACCTAATTCAATTATCATTAGAGTCTTGGAGAGTAGAGATATTATTGCTACTAGGATGGTTGATCATGCATCTTGGCTATACAATTTTGTATATTTTTCTCCTAATGAAAACTTTGATCCTTCGGCTATTGATCAAACTTCTAGTGTAGACCATGATTTTGAGGAGAATTTTGGCTACTTGAACTTGGTTATTCTCACATGCACAATCTAGTTCTCAATCCTTGAATTTCACATCCTCCATCTACTATTGAATTTTATGGTGCTTATGTTTCTACATTCATGGCTACTTGTGATTCATTGCAATGAGATAAGAATTACCTTCTAGATATGGATACTTGATAGACATTGTAGGTTAATTTTTAGAGTTCCACATTTCAGATTTGGGAGGAACCATTAATTTTATTTATCTTATCTTTGATGGAGTTGATTCTTCTTCAAATGTTGTGAGGGAATATTTATACTCTCTTGTTCATTCCCCACATGATCATTCATCACAATTTGACATGAGTGTGGATAATTTTGAGTAGCATTTGGAGGCATATTTTTATTAAGAGGAGGATCTTGTGTCTTTAGATCTTATTCTGCATACATTTATACTAGATTCCATATTGTCATCTTCATTAGTGTGGCCTAAAACACCCGAATTTATAGTGGTAATTTCATCATCAACATGGAGACACTTGAGCAGTTTTTAGAGAATCCATTCATCTTATGTTTTCTTCCCTCATAATCCTTTTAGGAATGGGGAGAAATCATGTATGCATATTTATTTTTGTTTCTTCCTAAGTGAAGGAATGTTGTTCATCAATTGTGGACCATCTTCTACATCCTATTTCAAGCATCTACCATTGGTATAGATTCCACAATGACAGTGTGACACCCCACCTTTTGTGCTCCTATTGATTCTATGTTTCTTTGTTGATATTATGAATCTTTCTTGATGTTTCACGTCTTTCTATTATTGGATGATATATATGAGTTTTATGAATGATAGTTGTTTCATATATATAGATGATTTTATTATGATTTTATGGTTTGTATTGTCTATTATTGGATATGGTTGATTGACTAATTTTAGTTTACTAATGCTTATTGTGGTTACTATATGATAATCAGATGAGTTCCTTTAGATGAGTATGTATGTGTTGATCAAGATGAGATTTAATGAGTTGAAATTGTTCATTTGTGATGGGTTATTGATTATATAATGGATAGCAATAATTTGTTGCTCATGGTAGTGATATTGTGATTGTCAAATCATTACATTACGTGGATATGTGACTAGGTTTTATTGAGATTCTATGAGATTTGATAAGTTAAGTGTTCATTTATGATGGTTTATTTGATTAAAAAAATTCTATGTGATTTCCTAGATGATTAATATAGATATAAGGTTTAGGGGCTCTTTTAACCTTAGAAATACCTTTTTAAAGTGTTTTCCACTACCTTAAAATCTCCATTCTTTAAGAGTGGAAAAAATGAGAGTTGGTCAACTGGTTGGTTTGGGTAGTTAGGAGAGGTAGTTTCTCCTCATGGATTTTTTATATATGCTTTCTTCTTGAGAGGAGAGGGGGATTTTTCATATTGAGGTATTATTGGTTATTTTGAGAATTTTATTTTGGTAGAGAATTATAGGAGGATAGAGGTGTAATGTCAAAAATTGCACCCCTTGCAATTTCACATACATTCTTGTATCCACTTTAGTGTAAACTCCCTTAGCATTTTTGTAGGATGATTTTAGCCCATGCACCAGCCTTTTTCCCTCTAGGGATGCTCAAGACCACTTTTCAATAGCTAACTTCATGCATCAGATTTGTGTCAAACCTTGTGCTTTTCCCATTCCCATTGTTTTGTAGTGTGATGTGTTTGGACACTAGCACACTATGCAGACGTCCACACGCCACGCTAGCATCCTGCAACATTTCAATGTTCAAGCGACCATATCTGAGTTCCTTTCCACTTCTTAGCTAATTTTGTCGATGGTAATGGCCCGAGATGCCTTGTAATGGCCCGGGAAGCTTCTTTTCCCTCCTTTTCTCTCTTTAAAATCCATTCTTTCAATTTATTAGCTCTCTCTTGGATACACTCTCTTTTCCCTCTTTTCTCTCTTGCTTTTTATAACAACCTCAAGCTCTCAATTTCTTACAACACTCTTTGCAACTCTTTTGGCTCTCATAGCTTTGTCTCTCTCTTTGGCTTCCTTAAGCCTTGTAGGTGATATCTATCTTGTGCCTCATTTCTTTGAGCATCTTGGGATTTCTCATATCCCCTTTCTAAAGATTTTACTATTTTTTCTATCTATCTATCTCATGATACGAGTTCTCCTCCTTGAGGGGGGATTTCTTTTATCACTTCGTATTTGCTTACTCTGTTCACTTTCTCTATCTACCCGGTTGTCTATGGAGGTGGAACACCGAAATGAAGGTTTGAATGTGACAAGACCCTAAACAGCCCCAACATTTTTCCTTGGTCTTATATGTGTAGGTATTGAAGATATCTACTTGCTAGAGGCTTCATCACTTGGGTTGTTGTAAGAAATTTTTTTATCCTCTTTAGTCTTACAATTTACTTAACCTTATTTTAGTTTTATTGATTTTTGTTATTTTCCTATACTTTGGAAGTTCTTAGTAATTAGATTGTTAGAAGTCACTTTAGCTGTTCTCTAAGAAATCCTCATTTTTAGTATGTACGAGACGCCAATGCACCTCAGGGACTCTAGCATGTCACGCTATCGTACATATTCCGCACTGTTGTCCTTAGCCGAAAAATTGCTAGTTTGTCTAGGAAACGTCTATGACCTACTCATTTTGATTTTGAAATTCTCACTCTATTCCTTGAGGTAGTTTAGGTAAATTCATTCCCTAGGATTCTCTTGAGAATAAAGAGAATTGTGAGAAGCGAATCTCCCTTCTCTACATTTTGGTGAACCTGACGTGAAAACACCTTCCCATTGCATACTATCAAGGTGATACACCGGCCTTCGGTCAACTTGTCTATATATCTATTTCAAAATATACTTTCTATCTTTCTTCCTTCTATCTCTTTCCATCTTTGTTAAGAAACTTCAAGAAGTTCTCTTACAAGCATGTGAAAGTGAGTTTTTTCTTATTGAAACCTTGGAAATAGGGTTCCACCTTTTGGGAGATGGAACTAAAGGGGGATTAGAGCTCCTCCACCTATTTCACTTATGTTTCATTAAAGGAAACCCTATATCTCTCAATATAAGGATGGAATTAGGAAAAAAGATCTACAATCGGGTGTCCTAGGGGTGTGATTAAAGAATAAAGGGGGTTCACCACTAAGCTAATGCTTAGAAAGAAGGAGATGGAAGTATTATGTAAACCTAACTAAATGACCTAGGAAATTAAGCTAAAAATCAAGAAAATAAACTGAGAATGAACAGAGGGGTACCTAGAAGAAAGATGTGGTAAAAAAAAGCTTCGAAACTTGAAAATTCTATTGTTTGATGCTCACTAGGAGTCATACGCTAGGCTGGGAAATTTAGTCCTAGACTAGGGTTTTTGGGAAGAAACTGGAATGTCTTAGTGATTGATCTAGATCTTTTGAAATTGGAAAAAGTGTTGTATTGGGACTCTACGCCCAAAGGTGGCGATTTAGTCCCAATATTAGGGTTTTGCTAAAACTCAAGTATCCTCTAGTGGTCTGCTATAGTTTCTCTTCTACCAAATCTCTGAGTCTAAAAGCTTGAACTTTGGCCTATAGGTGGCTTTCCATGAAGATGACAACTTCTTGACAACTTGAAAACTTGACAACTTTATTCAATCTTACAACTTAGTCTTTAAAGGATCTTCAAGCTCTAAACCACCTAGATCTGCAATCACACATGAAGAGAGAGAGAGAGAAATATTGATGTGTTAGGGAATGGGGGTTTTCCTTGGTCAAACCCCATTTTGGTAATCAAGCCTTAATGAGAAATGAAATATGAATGAAATGAAACTTGAAATAGATGAAACAATAGAACCTTGTTTGAAACCTTGTAGATTTGCAAACAAGCATGAAGTGGCCTTAATGGATGTAGATCTTGATCATGATTCTTGATGAAAGATAATTCCTTTGAATACTTGAATTGATCTTGAACAATACATCACAATATTAGCTCAAAACCACATGCATGATGCATCAAGCCTTTGACATGATAATGGATCTTGAATTTCTGCAATAATCTTCTTCAAGTCATCCTTTTCATGCTCTTGTGAACTCTTGTGAAAGTGCTCTTTATTGCTTATGAAGTTCTAGGATGAAACTAGGTGAAATAACCTTGTATTTATACTTGTTTATGCTAAATTTCCCAAAATTAAAACACTACAAGCCGACATCAGATCTAGGAGGATAAAATACCACCAAGAATTGAATTCAAAATGGGTCTGGATTAGAGTGAGACTCATATGCCCAAGGTGGTGAATGAGTCCTAGTGGCTCAAAACTAGGACACAAACTCCAAGATAGGTCCAGTTTAATGTGAAATTTAAAATTAGGTCCCAAGACCTAGGTGGGACTCATATGCCCAAGGTGGTGTATGAGTCCTAGATCACCATATCTAGAGCACATGAACGAAAACATTGAATTATGATTTGTCATTTGTTAAATGTCAGGATTATCCTTCAGAAAATGAATTTAATAAGGCTTGTGGATGCAAAATGGGACCAATTAAAGCATAAATAATCCTAATTAATTAATAAAGTCCTAGATTAGTGTGAAAGTGTTAGGATACACTTTACAACACCCTAAATAAGGCACAATTAGGTCCATTTTGTTCAAAAGGGCCCTATACTTAATGTGAATGTGTAAAACACATTCCAACACCAAATCAAGGAAACATTAGGCTCAATTTAATATTAATTATTCCCAAATTAAGTGTAAAAAAGGGATACTTTTTCCTACACTACATTTAGCTCCCACTTTAGTGAGAGGAGGAACTTGCTTCAAACTCATACTAAAGTACACATTCAAGAGGGTTCCAAGTGTACCAATGTGGATGGTCTAGGACAACAAAGATCAAAGGAGGCAACCAAGCCCCTAGGATCCAAGATCCTATGTCAAACCAACATAAGCACAAAGGGACACACACAAGGTGTATGATATGCAGCATCAAGATACACAAACATACAATGTCAATGACTAACATAAAGAAAAATATAAAAACAAAAATTAAAAGGGGTGGATTGATCCTCAACCATTTGTCCAATGCGATGTGGATTAGATTTAAGCTATTTGCCTAAAAATGTGTGCTCACTTTGAGGAAACAAAACTTTAGGTTGTCTGTTGGGTGAGTATCCAAAATGTGAGACGCAAACGCACGTGGTCGGTATGCACTCACACACACTAGCAAGTGGCTATGGGAAAGTCACGCCTAAGTTTGGCTCCCATATGCTAAAAATACCAAAGCTATACCTCCTAATAACTTTGATAAGGCACCACACAACATGAACATCAATATCCATGAGGCAAGTAAAACTTTGTATGCTTGACACCCATGAACAAACAAGATGGCTCCATAGGCAAGCAAAGTATGTTATGCAAGGTGGCCATATAATAGTTATTGTAAATGCAAAATTTTGTAAGGTACATTCAAAGGGATTTTTATTAGTTCATGTAAGGTCTCTTCTTAGGGAACATTGTGCCTAATGTCTCTAAGAGAGGAATAGTCAAATAAATATCACATTCTTAGAGGATATCAAACCTAATGATACCACCAAGAAAAGGATGCATCACAAGAAGAAAGAAAATCATATAGTGAAACATGAGTGTTGATGTATGCCTCCAATTTAAAGTGGTTTCTAACACCATTGCTGTGAGAAATTGCTTTAAATTAGAAGAATACATGAGAGGTTATTTGGAAAGCCCTATGCCAAGTCATATGTTCCTGAATGAAGCTATGTCATGAATAAGGGGTTGTCCCAAAAATATAACTCAATATGTCACATGTGAGCCAACTTAAGGCATGTTGTCCACATCCCAAGCTTGCTCTTATATATACATGGAAGGTGGTCAACTAGCCAAAAGAGACAATGAGAAGTGACATACAAGGACAAGGCTACTTAACCCCTTGCCCCCACTTAGTAAAAGACAAGGATGAGTCGAGATGATTGATGAGAAACATAAAAAAATGAAAGTAAGTATCAATTAGAGGAACTAGGTTCTTCAACACAAGGAAGAACACCACAATATTTAAGATGTTGAATTTTAGTACCTAAAGCCTTACGTTCATTAGTAGAATGACCATGAACTCAATGATGTACACAAAATGA
Organism: Sequoia sempervirens; assembly: GCA_007258455.2. Lineage (NCBI taxonomy): Eukaryota > Viridiplantae > Streptophyta > Pinopsida > Cupressales > Cupressaceae > Sequoia > Sequoia sempervirens. The sequence goes on along the minus strand of VDFB02358134.1, from coordinate 172,799,836 downwards.
ACTCTTGTAGTAAGAAAATTTTGTGTGAAATTGGAGGGAAAGATATCAAACAATCTTGGAGGAGTCTCGACAAGATACTTTCTTGATCAATAGTAGAGGATGTTCCTTTAGTTTGCTACAAATATATCTCTTGCTTAGTACAAGGTGTCATACTTAAATAAGGCTCTTTAGATTGCGAGATTTTTCTCTCTTCTTTAAAGGAAGGCATAAAATCTAACAAACTCCAATCATTAGTGTTTTGTGTGATGACATTGATATTAAGAAAAAATTTCTTTGTTTCTTTCATTTATTTCAAAGGATAATAATCAAGACTACTAGTTTCTATCAATTCAAGATGTACTAATGTTAAATTTGTCTTAGAATAATATTTTGTAATAGTGTTTACATTGAGTGAAGGCTTGTTTGTTTCTTTCAAGGGACAATAACCAAGACCACTAGTATTTTCTTGTGTGTTAGGCTCTATAGGGGCACAAATACCTTGTTCTCTAGTACTGCAACCTTTCCCACTATCCAAGTTATTTCATAAGTTCATAACCTTTTCCATAAAGCTTTTTCATTTCTTTCAGATTCGGTGGTTTCTCATAATCAACTTCATCAAATTTTTTCATGTATGTTGTATTTTATTCTAAAGTGGTTGAGGTGGATTCTTTCGAAGGGTCTTCCAAATTTTTTGTTCACATTACCACTTCTTCTTTTCCCTTTTCAAAATCGTTGTTTATGATCTTGTATTCACCCATGAATGTTGATGTGAAATCCAAAGAACCCTAGTCATCTTCCAATAACTTCGTGACTTCCTCAATATGCTTTTCTTTGTCTTTCTGTTGCACGGGTTCTACTTGTGTGGTTGGTGTTAGTGCTTTCAAAGGATTTTCCTTGTCTTTTTCAAGTTGTAAAACATTGTAAGGCTCGTGATCAACATCGAGTGTGTACACTTTGTTGTTGTAGATGTATTTCATTTTATGGTGAAGGGTAGAAGGAACCACATGCATCTCATGAATCCATGGTCTCCCTAAAAGGAGATTGTATGAAAGATCATGAGGCATAACATGAATAAGGGTTTGCAATGTAGCCTCTCCAATTGTAATAGGTAGTGTGATCACACCAAGTGGTCATTTTCACACATTATCAAAGCCACTAATAGATAAAGAGGAAGGTTGAATTTTTTATTTATCCACGTCGAGCCTATCCAAAAGGGTTACACTACACAGATTAAGGGATGAACCATTGTATCCCAGTCCTATTGTATATAGCTATTATCATGAAAGCATCATTTTTTTTTGCACTTCCAAAGGAGGGAGCTCACTTTGGTGGAGAACAATATCAACATTCATTCCTTGAACCATGGCTACTATTTCATTTGGTTGCACATTAGGAGGGTTAGGAACTTGTTGTAAGACACTTTGAATCATGTTGTGATAATGAGGGGAGGCTTGAATAAGGTCCCATAATGATAGCTTAGCAGGAGTATTCTTTAGATGTTCAAAAATATTGTAATCCTTTTCATTATGTAAAGGAAAACAAGGAGGACCAGGAAAGATAGGGTTAGACAATGGGAGGGATGTTGAAGATGTTTGTCTTGGGTACATATTGTTTCTAGTATTATATGTATGAGCAACGGTATTATAATTTGATTACTGTGAAACATTATTCTTAGGTGGTTTGAGGATGAAGATGGGTTTGTTTTGAGTTTAAGGTTGGTTTGAAGGTGGGTATAGGATGAGTTTGGGTCCATTTTGAGTTTGTGGTCATTGTGAGGGTGGGTAAAAAATTAGAGGATTCTTAGGATGTCCCACATGGTATTTAGGAGGTCCAATAATCAATGGGGATCTAACAGACACTTGTGCATTCATAACCTCAGTGGTTTTGGTTTGATTTTTTTCTAATGAAAGGGGTTCTAGTGTCATCTTTTCACCATCGTCCAAGGAAGTCACATCACTATGATTTGAAAGACATGTTTCACTATTCTCATTTTCTTCCACCATGATATCTGCCCTAGTAGGAGATTTTTTAGGAGGACTACAAACTAGATGTTCATGGCATTCAAAGGTTGGTTATTCTAAAGTGACTTCACCACAAGTAGGGGACTCATCAATGGTTGGGTTTTCTTATTTATCAATGATGTTATTCTCTTGTTCAATAATGTTTTTTTCTAGGGGGAGAGAGGAAAATAGGATTCTCATGATTTTCATTGGTTTAATCTTCTAACACTAAATTATCTTCTTTGCAACTAGGAGAAGGAAAAATGTGATTGTGATGATTGTCCTTGATATCATTCTTGTTTTATAAGGTCTCATTCTCTTGTGCCATAACTTCTACTCTAGTAGGAGATATTTTAGGGGAGGGGTAAACAAAAGGTTCATCACATTCTATCATTAGATTTTGTAAAGTAGCTTCATCACAAATAGAGGAGGCATCAAGATAAGGACACCTATGATTTTAATGCTTATGAATGATTGGATCTTTTTGTTCAAATAGATCTCTCCAAAGGGTAGGAGCATTAGGAAAGGGAGAAATGAGATTTTCATGACTCTCAATAAGTGTATCTTCTAACACTAAACTATCTTATTCATGACTAGGAAAGATATTAGGAAAAGAAAAAATATGATTATCATGGTTATCTACAATTGCATCCCCATGTCCTATAATGTCTTCCCAAGTGGGGGAGGTAGGATTGTCATAGCTCTCAATCATTGGATCTTTGAACACCAACATGTCCTCCTCACAAATGTGATTTTCATGATCATTCATGATTGTAGCCTCTTTCACTAGAGCATTTTCACGAGTAGGGGAGGTGTTGGGAGAGGAATGTAGTCTAAGTAAAGTAGTGACAATGATCTCATCTTCTTGTGTCATAATATATTCCCAAGGGGGAGGAGGAGAAGGACAAACTAGACTTTCATGATTCTCAACAATAGCATATTCTTTCACCAAGATACATTTGTCACTAATAGGAGAGGTATTAGGAGAAGAACAACTATGATCATCATGGTTATCTATGTTTGTATCCTCTTCTATCACATCATTCCCACAAATAGGAGAGATGGGTAGGGGTGTAGATTTAAGGCAAGCGTCAATATTTTCACTTTCTTACACTAAGAGACTCTCATAACTAGGAAATGTATTGAATGAATGACTAACATGCTTATTGGCTAACTTTTTCTTTGCAAACTTGGAAAAGACAGATACTAACATTTGTGAAAAGTAATTTATACAAACTCAAAATGGAAAGAGACACAACATGTAATGCAATGACCTAGAATGAAATGTGTAAATACAATTTTCAGATTCTAAACAAGGTAATTTGTTGATTACACTATGAAACAATTTGAAAATGAAATGTTGTAAATTCCATTAAGCAATGCAATAACTAAACTGAATTAAGCTAGATCTAATGAAATGAATGAAATAGAAGATCAAAAAACTGAAATAGTTATCTAATAACAACAAAAAAAAGCACGGAAATCAAGTTTTTAATGTTGTAAAAGGTAGTTTTAGGTTTGATTTCGGACTAAATTTCCTAGAGGGGCATATGAATCCCAATTATGGTTTTTGGTGGATTCGGATTATGAAAAATAGTCAACAAAAAATTCCCAGAAATTCGAGAAAAGCACCAGTACAAGGACCAAGTCACCTAGATAGCTGAATGAGTCCCAATTAGGGTTTTTATACTAAATTCAAGAAATTCTGAGTTGATTCTAAGGTTTCTAACTTGTATGTTTACTTGAATCTTTGCAATTGTAGAATTTTAGTGAAATTAAATGATCTAAGATGCCAAAAATGCAACCTATATGCACTTTCACTAATGCAAGATTTAGAAACCCTAGATGCAAATTAACTAATTTAAGACCTAATGCAAAGTTAATGTAAGCTAGATCTATGACTGTGATGCAATCCAAATGAGAAAATAAGGTGTTCTTAAAGACTAGGTTCACCAAAATGAAACCTTAGAAATGGGTTCCACCTTTTGGGAGATGGAACTAAAAGGGGATTAGAGCTCCTCCACCTATTTCACTTAAGTTTCATTAAAGGAAACCCTAGAGATCTCAATCTAAGGATGGAATTAGGAAAAGAGATATGCAATAGGGTGTCCTATGGGTGTGATTAAGACTAAAGAGGGTTCACCACTAGGCTAATTCCTAGAAAAGAGATGAAAGTATTATGCACGCTTAACTAAATGACCTAGGAAATGAAATTGAAAATTAGGAAAATAAACTGAGAATGAATAAAGGGGTACCTGGAAGAAAGATATGGTCAAAAAAAGCTCTAAAACCCCGAAATCATGTTGTTTGATGCTCACTAGAAGTCATACACCAGGTTGGGTGATTTAGTCCTAGACTAGGGTTTCTGGGCAGAAATTGGAATCTCTCAATGACTGATCTAGATCTTCTGAAACTAGCAAAAGTGTTGTATTGGGACTCATATGCCCAAAGTGGTGATTTAGTCCCAGTATTATGTTTTGTCGAAAACTTAGGTATCCTCTAATGGTCTACTTTAACTTCTCTCCTACCAGATCTCTGAGTCAGAAAGCTTGAATTCTGGCCTGTAGGTGACTTTCTATGAAGATGACAACTTGAAGAATTTCTTCAATATTATAACTTAATCTTTAAAGGATCTTCAAGCTATAAACCAACTAGATATGCAATCACACATGGAGAGAGAGAAAAATGTCGATGTGTTAGGGAATGGGGGTTTTCCTTGGTCAAACCTCGTTTTGGTAGTCAAGCCTTAATAAGAAATGAAACACGAAACATAAGATGAAACAATAGAACCTTGTTTGAAACCTTGTAGATCTATAACAAAGCATGAAGTGGCCTCAATGGATGTAGATCTTGATCATGATTCTTGATGAAAGATAATGCCTTTGAATACTTGAATTGACCTTGAATAATATATCACAACGTTAGCTCAAAACCACATGCATGATGCATCAAGCCTTTGACATGATAATGGATCTTGAATTTTTGAAATAATCTTCTTCAAATCTACCTTTGAATGCTCTTAAAAATATCTTGAATGCTCTTGTGAACTCTTGTGAAAGTGCTCTTGAGTGCTTATGAAGTTCTAGGATGAAACTATGTGAAATAACCTTGTATTTATACTTGTTTATGCCAAATTTCTTGAAATTACAACACTACAAGCTGACATTAGATTTAGGAGGATAAAATCCCGCCAAGAATTGAATTCAAAATGGGTCTTGATTAGAGTGGGACTCATATTCCCAAGGTGGCGTATGTGTCCCAGTGGCTCAAAACTAGGACACAAACTCCAAGATAGGTCCTATTTAATGTGAAATTTGAAATCAGGTCCCAAGACCTAGGTGGGACTCATATGCCCAAGGTGGCGTATGAATCCTAGATCACTAGATCTAGAACAAATGATCCAAAACATCAAATTATAATATGTCATTTTTTAAATGTTGAGATTATCCTTCAAAAAATGCATTTAATATAAGGCTTGTGGATACAAAATAGGACCAATTAAAGCATAAATAAGCCCAATTAATTATTAAATCCCTAGATTATGTGAAAGTGTTAGGATACACTTTACAACACCCTAAATAAGGCACAATTAAGTCCACTTAGTTTAAACTAGCCCTAGACTTAATATGAATGTGTAAAAAACATTACAACACCAAATCAAGGCAACGTTAGGCTCAGTTTAATATTAATTATTCCCAAATTAAGTGTGAAAAAGAGATACTTTTTCCTACATTACACTTATTATTCTTTTTTGATCCCTCTCCTGGAATTCCTTCTAAGGATATTTTGGTGCAAGAGGATGAAATCATTGATGCTTTTATTAACATTACTCTACCTTCTATTCATTCCAATATACTCTTTTCTAGAGATGATACATTAGTGAATGATGAATCTCCTTCATTCTAATGCATACTCTTCTAGAGATGATGCAATAGAAAATGATGAATCCCTTCTCACATTAGATCCTTCAAGGATAGATGTTGAGCTTATTTCTTTGAATGATTCCTCTAAGAGTTGGAAGGAATCAATAAATATAATCTATGTCTCAGCCACCCCTCAAATGCCTAAGAGACTCATCATTTATCTGACCGACTAGTCCTTCTCCTAAAATATTTTTTTCTATTGATGGTGTTCCATTTGATAGTGATTCTCCTGATCTTTCTAAGGCTCCCTCTTATAGAGTGATAACCCATACTTATAATACTAGAAAGAATTAAAAAAATGCCAATCAACCTGCTTCTTTACCACCTTATCAACCAAATCTTCCTTTAGCACCTAAAGCTACAACTAAAGCATCTACTGATTACGATCTTGTCAAGCAACTTCGTGTTATTCCAACCAAGATCTCACTGCGGGACTTGCTTCAGTATATTGTGGTTTAACAAGGTATGCTTCAAGAAGCCTTACAAAATATCCTCTTTACTTCTTCTTCTAGGTTGGTGGATGTTAAAGTGTTGATAGCTCATATTCATGCAGATTTTCTGAATATTACATTATATCCATAGGAACTCCCACCTCAAGAAGTACAGAAGCAAGCGGACCCTCTAATGATTATAGTCAACATGAATAAAATTGGCATTAGACATACTCTCATTGATGTTGGTTTGACGCTCAATGTATGTAGCATTGATATGTTGTCTAAAATCAAAATTGATTCATCTTCTCTTGCTACTTCTCTTGTTATTCATGGGTTTAATAATGTCGATCAACAAGATCTGGGCATGATAGTCTTGCCTTTGAGGTTGGGGCCTATTATCATACCCATCCTCATATATGTTATGTCATAAAATTTACCATATAATCTACTCCTCGATAGACCACAGATTCATGCTATGAGTGTAGTATCGTCTACCTTGCATAAATCTATTAAATTCATTCATAATAATAAGGTGGTCACAATTAGAGCTAACCCTAATGTCGTACACTTACGTGAGATGGAAGTTGTTGGTCAGGCTTCAGTTGTGCCTACTCTTAAAAGTCTTATCCCTTTAGTGTATTCCAATATGTTGATTTCTACTCCAGTGGTACCCATTGTAAAGGATACCCTTGAGGTAGATGTCCCTAAAGAAGATCCTTCTGAAGTGAAAAATCCTAAGTCTACCTCTTCTCAAATAAATGCATATCTTGTTGATGATTGGGGTTCTTTAGAATTTACATAATCCTTCATTTTAGAATATAAAGTCGACCCAATCCACTTAAACCTCTTGATAACATCATCCAAAACCACTATAAAAAATGATTATTCTTCTACATCACGAGATAATGTGAACACAAATTGTAATGTTCTTAATGTTGATCCTCCTCCTTCTGAGGAAGATGATCATGCTTCTGTTAAAGAGGCTAATGCTGGAAGTCCTGTCAAGAAGGCTGATGGCGATCCCGTAGAGGAGTATAATCCCCATTACTGGAATAATGCTCTCTATGAAGATCCTCCTCCTTCTCAAGATTTGTAGACATATTATGGCCTTGTTTTTAAACTTTCCTCTAAATATGGCTATGGTCATAAACTTTGTGGGTGTAACAAACAAGGAATTGAAGTTTAAACTCCTGTTTCTTGATGCACCTATCTATTATTTGCATGAAAAGTGATATTGAGGTCTACCTCTATCCTATTTTTTCTAAGCATCTTCTCATGAGGTTCTTACACCTCCCTTCAATAGTATCTTGCATGGTTCTCCTCCACTGTATGCTAGGGGCAATAATAACTTGTTCTGGAGATGTACGTCCTTCTTAAGGACCCCCTCTCTTCTCTATATCTTTCAATTAGAGTGTTCCTTTGAATGGGACCCTTTATTTCTTAAAGGGTTCCTTGTCAAAGGAACCCCCTTTGAAAGCTTCTCCTTCAAATAAATTCTTTGGTGTCTAGCTTGGGGGTGGCCTAACTAGACCTATCTTATATCTTGGCATCTAGCTTGTGGGTAGCCTAACTAGACCTATCTTATATCTTGGAATCTAGCTTGGTGGTAGCTTGACTAGACCTATCTTATATCTTGGCATTTAGCTTGGGAGCATCCTAACTATAACAATCACCTCCTTCGTACAGGGAGTTACAATGAATTATTCACCAAACGGTAAATAACTAAAAACATAGGTGAAAAGAGACAAAAAATTTCTTTAAACATGGAAAATGCTACTGCATAATTGTTACCATAAAGATATAACAAAACATTTATACAATATTTTCAAGCTGAAGAGAATAAAATTCTAACACTTTTTCATTTCAATTCAATGATTACAATTTAGAAAACTATAATCAAATGCTAAAAGAGAGTTAGGTTAGTGATCCTTATCTGGATTATTTCTATCTCCCAAGACTCGATATGTCATCTGCAAGAGGGAGAGCATCACCTGGGTGCTTTACCTCCAACCATGGACTTAAGCAGTCCCTAACAAACCTTCCTAACTAGAAGGGACCCTGCCTTCAATGAAGGGTTAAGCTAGGAACCCTCTTAGTTTTTCCATCGGAGCTTTGGTGTTGTTCCCTACTTAACTAATACTATCATACAACTATGGATACCTTCCAACTATGTACGACATCTCTGACTAGCTAAGTATCTAGGTCACATTGAATCGACAAGTGCACAAAGAGACTATTGCACTCACTATGGCCATAGTATTTATATCTTTGATTCATTTTCTACCAAGAGCAAAGTCATATGTTCACCCACCCTACTCGACTTGGAATACCTTTCTTGACCTAGGGTATACTGGAACTAACTATTCCACCCAATAAACATTCACAAAGAACTTATAAATCGACATAACTTGACTTATTAGACATAACTCAACTAAGTTGACAAGATGTTAGATCTTTCTCGAACACCCCAGGTTACTTGGCATAATTATCAGGGCTTGGCAACTACCACTAGTTCAGGATGAGCAAACTGTAAGGGGTATTTCCTTACATAGCACTTTACCTAGAATTTCCATGCTAATACAAAAAAATAACTTGACCTGACTAGTCATAGGCTAACAAGGCAACCTTCCTTAACCTAATACCCTCTATTGAGTGGTATTCAACTCAATACAAAACCATAGAAGGGTTTAGGACACTTACAATGAAACAATTTTACATTTCAAGGAAATAATTCAAATCACAATTCATTTATTAAAAGGAAAACAAGGATTATATCCTTTTATTGTATGGGAAATCTTGCAACTATAGCACCTAATGTGCTCATTAATTCACTACCTCATCTTTATTTATTAACAAAAATTTTAAACATAACTACTAATAGATATTAGTTTTAAGCATAAGATCTCTTCTTCTTGTTATAGTCTTGAATGTTCAATGTTTCAGCTTCGTTAAAGAGTCCTTCCATAGAAAGTGGAGATTCACATGGTAAATAATTCATCTAGGTTGGTTAATTCTGACTCAAACACCCAAGTTACTTCCATGTAACTTCTTGGGTCTTGGATACAACCACTTGCTCAAGTCTTTACCCAAACCCTTGAGAGTGACAACTCTCGTGATAATACTTTAAGCAATTCTTGTCATAAAATGATATCTTCTTGACCTTCTTGATCATTAATGTAGTATGAATGTTACATAGACAAAGCATCCCCAACAAAGGTTAGGGCTTGATGTAGAGAAAGGGTATGGAATGATCAAACTCACTTAGACAACCATCCACAAGAACCCTTAGTCATCAATCAATGGTCTTTCCTTCACAAACCACCATTGTTCATTATAGCCTTTCAAAAAGGCCTTTTTAGAAATATCTTTTGGAATAGACCCGATCTACAGAAAATGAGACCTATTCAGGATACCCTTTTGGCTATTCTTGCACATATCCAAAAATGAGGTAGGGTTTCTTTGTATGGAAGGGTTCAAAAACTGACTTTCCTCCTTACTAGGCCTAATTGGGAAAGTAGGCATGACACAATTGAGTTCTTGGCTTCAAGAGGTATCTACTCCTGTTCCAACACTTCAAACACATCTCATATGGCCTCAAAAAACTATTCCTACTACATGGATCATTCTCCTATAGCCCTACAACAATTTCTCCAAGTCTCTATGGTTTTTAAGTCTGATAAATGGAGATATCATACTGCCAATGCTTTTCCACACGTGAAAACTCACTCCCCTACCTCTGCAACCTTGGGATATTGAAGTCTATGTTAACATATTCCATTCCACCAAGTTTAAGAGTTTTCTACCAATGGAATGGAGATTTATACATTTTTCTTGTTCATTGGTTACCCTACCTAGGGTTTAGACCAGTCTGGGAAGAAATCAACATAACTCCCTTGAATCTTAATGACATTACATGCAACCAAAGGAAATAGAAAGTATATTCAATACACTTTCATCCATAATTGATTCTAGATCAGTACAGGGTCGTACAAATCCGTACTACACAAAATAACAAGAAAACATTAGAAATTGTAGAAAACATAATTATTTTATTGTTTTCACTCCAAAATTCCAACAACAACCTTATCTTTGATGACACAAGGAATTTTAAACATGTACAACCATGTTCCAATGGTCTCCAACAACATTTCAAACTATAGAATAACAAAAAATCATTAAGTCCATTTGTGACAAAAATTGCAAAAAGTTGCATGATAACATTATGCAACTTTGACTACTTTTACATTGGCACACTATCTTGCACCTAAGAACTCAACCGAGAATCCAACTAATATGAAATGGTCTTGAAAGACCTTATTACATGAAAACAACACAAACCAAAGCAAAATTCCAATATTTGACCCTTAGAGGCAAAAAATGACTTGTGGGTGCCCCTGCACCAGGTCTCCATTAAGAATATAACCTATTTTAGGTTTTATTCCATCACACATTTCAATGAAATATTGTTACTAAAGATAACACAACTATAGATCAACATGTTCCATTTTACAACAAATTACATAACTTAAGTGCTTACTCACCATGTTTTGTGATTTTTTGAGTTGGTAAAATACCTCAGGCATTGAATCCGCTTGTTACGTATCTGCAACGTCTAAGGTCTAGGCTACTGCCTTTGAACCAAGCCCTAACATGAATCAAAAGGTTTTACCTTCTCGTCAACTCTTAGACTTCTTAAGCCATATGGATGGCACTAAGTCATTGTCAAAATGTGCATAACGTTATATAATAGTATAAAGACACCTTTTACAAATACCCCACTAGGTATTTTCATTAAGGAACATAGCAAGGAGGGAAAGAGGTATTCCTTCCCAGGAACCCAATTCATATTGCCAAGGAGGGTTTAGGGGTAATATACCCTAAACTAGCTCAAAGAAATAATTGTACACTTAAAAGAGTATAGTTTTCACAATATTTTGGTGGTTAAATAAACCAAACCCTTAACACTTGTATGTATTCTTGCTCATGAATTTTTTCTCCATTATATGGATATATAAAAGATTACTTGTCGTCATTAGTAGTTAGCATAACCCATCGGGTCACAAGAGAGTTAAGAAGTCCCATTCCTTTAATGTTTCTCATTTTGGTGCATGAGCACCTAGTCAACTATGGTCAATAGGTGTAAATATGAGTTATGTTCAAGTGTCAAGTCTTATTTTGATGTAATAAGGTCCATGGTGACAATTTTTGATGTGTTCAAGTCATATAGGGTCATGTTGTTTAGTTTTGTCAATTTTGTTAAAATGTTGCAAAAAGTTGCTTGTGCAACTTTACAATTTTGGCATCTTTAGGAAGTTGAATGGTCACCTTTTTGAAAATTGGTTGGAAACAGTTGGTTTCTGTTGGATATTTTTTTTTAATGCCTCACAAACTTCAAGGAAATATTCTAAAGTGATTTTGGTGTAAAGACAATAAAGCAAGCTCTATTTTCTGTGATTTTTCTGAGTTTTCTATTGTTTCTATGAATAATACGGCTCTGTACAGTTGATTTATGATCTAAAATTCATGTGAATAGTTTAAGTAATGAATCCCCTATAATTTGGTTTTGGTTGTATTGAATTTCGTTGAGATTGAAGGTAGTTTGAGGTGTTTTCTTGAAAACGATCTATAAACCCTAGGTTTGAGGGTTTGAAGATAGAAATAATGTTTTGAAAGCCATTCCATCGTTGAAATTTGGCCAAACTCGGTGGAATGGAGGATTTGAGTGTGATCTTAGATATTTTGAAGTTGCTAGAGTAGGAGATGGAGTTTGGGGAAAATTTGAGCTTTCCCTAGCCTAACATCCTCATGTGTTAAGCTTAGGAAACTAAGTGGGATTGTGATTTTGTGTGACGACAAATTTGTGATGAGTTGTGGTGAAGTAAACTGCATATTGGGACCCTATATGATGTGTTAGATCCTCTGTAGTGGTGATTTGAAGATTGGTGTTTAATTTTCACATACTTGCTTTGGAAAAGTGGCTTAATTTATCCTTGGAGCAGCGTAGCAGACCTAATTTGTGGGATTTGTTACAAAATAACCCTAGTCCAAAGTTGTATATGTTATAAAGGGGCCTAATGGGTATCTAATATGGTCAATGGTTTGTGGGTTAATGGCCTTCTCTAAAAGATATGCAAAAGAAACTAGGTTTGTAGACTTACAAGGAGAATTAAGAGATTATGTGAGAAACCACCATAGTTACGGTTTTGAAACTTGAAAGGTTTTACAATTGTGATTGTATTCACATACTCCACCTTTCTCTACATCAAGTGGTATCAAAGAATAGGTTATGATTGAGAAGTGGAAAAATGGTTGAAATTTTGAATAAACAAGATGCCTCCAAAGAGCAATTCAACGGCTAGAGAAGTTAGAGAATTAAAGGAGCAATATGACAAGGAGGTGAGACTATATAAGGAGTTTTATGAAGCTTCCCTTGCTAGAATTGCATCCCTGGAGAAAAACCAAAGAAGAGGTATGGTTAGTGGTGACCAAAGTGATAAAGAGGATGAGGGTGAGAGTGAGAACCCTCAAGGAGGGTCCAAGATGAAGAGGAAATGGACCCTGAAGAGATGAGAATGGTTAGGATGCTAAAGGTTGTCAAGGGGGATACTCCTAAGGTGAAAGTAGAAGTACCCATGTATGGTGGGAAGATGGATAGTGAAGAAGTGTTGATTTGGATACATGCTCTTGACAATTTCTTTGAATTTGAGGAGGTAGAAGATGTTAAGAAGGTGAAATTTGAAAAAACCAAGTTGAAGGGCCATGCCCTATCATGGTGGAACTATGTTCAAGAGGAAAGAGTAAGGAGGGGAAAGACTAAGATAAGTTCATGGGATAGAATGGTAGCTAAGGTGAAAGGACAATTTCTGCCTATAGATTATGCAATTTAGACCCTTAGGAAGCTACAAAATTTAAAACAAAAGGAGTTAAATGTTCTGACATACATTGAAGAGTTCCATAAATTAAGTATTAGAGTAGGACATACTGGAGATGAAGTAGAAAAGGTAGCAAGATACCTAAATGGGATAAGGCTCAATATCCAAGATAAAATTTGTCTCACAACACCTAGGATAGTTGAAGAGTGTGTTCAGTTGGTTGTCAAGGAAAAGGAAAGGATAAAAAGGAGACAAGAGTAGAAAGGAAGAGGTAGAGGAAAGAACTTCAAAGGTAGAGGCAACTTTGGTGGAAGAGGATAGTCACAAAAGCAACAAAGAGAGTCAAGCAGCCACCAAGAGAAAAGTGGTGAATCAAGAGGTAATTTCAAAGGTAGAAGACCTAGTGGCAGAGGTAGAATTGGTGGAAAAGGGAGAGGGTCAAATACCTTCTCAGGAAAATGTTATCAGTGCAACCAATTTGTTCATTGAGCATGGAAATTCCTAGACAAGCAAGCATCAAGTTCACATGGAGGTGAAAGAAGAACCCAAATTATGCATGAGGAAGACAATGAAAGTGTCAATTCACCATCTCAACATGTTGCTCCTGAGATAGGTGAGTCTTTGATGATGAGAAGAACAATCATTAAGGTGCCAATAGTCAAAGATCCCCCATGAAGTAAATCATTGTTTAGAACCACCTAAAAATAACATGAAAAGGTATGTAAGGTAGTTGTTGATTCGGGTTCTACTGATAATTTGGTTTCCATAGAGATGGTAGAGAAGTTAAAAATGAAGAGAATCCCACACCCCACACCTTACAAAGTATCTTGGCTGAATAAGGGTCAACAAGTTTTGGTCAATGAGAAAAAATGGGTAGAGTTTAATATTGGGGGGTATAAAGATAAGATCCTTTGTGACATTATCCCCATGGATGTTTGTCACTTTTTGTTAGGAATACCCTGGCAGTATGACAGAAAAGAAAAGCATGATGGCCAGAAAAAACATCTATGTGATAGAAAAAGATGGAACTTCATTCTCATTGACACCCCTACAAGATGAGGAATTTGATAAAGAAGTTGGGTCTAGTGTTATGGTAGTTGGGGAGACAGAATTCTTAAAAACATTGAAGGAAGAAGGTGGGCATGGATTTGATTTAGTGATCAAACTTAAATTTGTTTTAGTAGCATCCAAGGTTGAGGATATACCTAGTGAGGTTCAAGCTTTGTTGAACAAATACAGGGATATTGCAGTAGATGAGTTACCTAACTCTTTGCCTCCCATGAGAGATGTAATCCATCATATATACTTGATCCCTAGTGCAAATTTACCAAAAAAAGTTGCATACAAGATGACTCCCAAAAAAAATGAGGAAATAAGAAGGCAAGTCCAAGAATTGTTAGATAAAGGCCTAATAAGGGAGAGTTTGAGCCCATGTGTTGTCCCTACTATTTTAGCACCTAAAAAGGATGGGGATTGGAGGATGTGTAATGACTGAAGGGAAATCAACAAAATCACCATCAGATATAGGTTTCCAATATCGAGGATGGAGGATTTGATGGATTTCTTGGGAGGTGCATGTTATTTTTCAAAGATTGACTTAAAAAGTGGTTATCATCAGATTAGGATAAGAGAAGGTGATGAGTGGAAAACTGCTTTTAAAACCAATGAGGGTCTGCATGAATGGATGGTGATGCCATTTGGATTTTCAAATGCTCCAAGTACATTTATGAGACTAATGAATGAAGTTTTGAAGCCTTTTATTGGAAATTTTGTTATTGTATATTTGGATGACATACTTGTGTTTAGTAAGACTAAAGAGCACTTGCAACATCTTGACATGGTTTTGCAAAAGTTGAATGAAGAGAAGTTGATGATAAACCTCAAAAATGTGAATTCATGAAAGAGGGGCTAGTGTATCTTGGCTTTGTGATCTCCAAGGGTTCATTAAAAATGGATCCCACCAAAGTAGAGGCAATTCTCAGTTGAAAAACTCCAAAATTAGTAGGGGAGGTAAGAAGCTTTCATGGTCTTGCTAGTTTCTATAGGAAATTTATAAAGAATTTTAGTCATATATGCTTACCAATTATTGATACCATCAAAGGAGATAAAAGGAAAAGGTTTCAGTGGACTGACGAGGTAGAAATAAGCTTCTAATACCTGAAAAACAAAGTGGCACAACAACCCATCCTTGCATTGCCTAATTTCTACAAGGTTTTCACTATAGAGTGTGATGTAAGTGGGTTTGCAATCGGAGCAGTTTTAAGCCAAGAAGAAAAACCAGTGGCTTTATTTAATGAAAATCTTAATGAAGCAAAAAGAAAGTACTCATCCTATGATTTGGAGTTGTATGCAATGGTGTAGTCCCTTAAGAAGTGGAGACACTACCTTTTTCCCAGGGAGTTCATTGTTTTTATCAACAACCATGCTTTACAATTTCTAAACAGTCAAGACAAGCTAAGTCATAAACATGTGAAATGGGTAGAGTACCTACAAAGCTATACCTTCATAATCAAACACAAGAAAGGGCGGTCTAACAAGTTAGAAAATTCCTTAACCAAAAGGTCAATGTCAGTGCAAGAGATACAACTTCAAAGTGTGAGAATAGATGCCTTGAAGGGAATGCATGAAGAAGATGAAGACTTCAAAGAGGTATATGCTGTTTATGATCAGTTTAAAGATTCCTTTCATGATGAATATTCTAATTTTTTATTGCAAGATGGATTGTTGTTTAAAGGTGCTCAATTGTGTATTCCAAAGTTCTCCATGAGAACTAATTTGATAAAGGAGAAACATTGTGGTAGTTTAGGAGGACATTTTGGGGTTGATAAGACATTAGAATAGGTAAGGAGATTTTATTTTTGGCCAAAGATGCAAGTGGATGTCAAAATTTTTGTGGAAAATTGTGCAATCTGCCAAATAGCCAAGGGTTCTAGTTCTAATGCAGGACTTTATCAGCCCTTACCAATACCTAATAGACCATGGGAGAGTCAAGTATGGATTTTGTGTTAATTTTTCCAAAACTCAGAGGGGTTATGACAATGTGTTTGTTGTTGTTGATAGACTTAGTAAAATGGCTCACTTTATTCCATGCAAGTGCACAAATGATGCTTCTCACATTGCAGGGTTATTTTTCAAAGAAATAGTTAGAATTCATGGTCTCCCATTGAAAATTGTATCAAACAAGGATTCAAAGTTCATTGGTCACTTTTGGAGGACCCTTTGGAGGAAGCTTGGAACAAATTTGACCTTTAGTACTACCTATCATCCACAAACGGATGGGAAGACTAAAGTTGTCAATAGATCACTTGGAAATCTTTTGAGATGCCTCACAAAAGAACATGGACAATAGTGGGACTTGGTTCTTCCACAAGATAAATATGCCTACAATGATTCAATCAATAGAAGCATTGGGAAAATCCCATTTGAAGTGGTGTATGGTCTAAAACCTAGAGGTGTGTTTGAGCTCAGGGATTTGAAGGGAATGGAGAAGAGGGGTGCTGAGGGAGAAGAATTTGTAGAGGCCATGAGGGAGATACACCAGCAAGTTAGAGACAATCTACAAAAAGGTGTTGAAAAGTATAAGAAACGAGTTAATTTGAAAAGAAGGGATGTTCAATTCAAGGTGGGAGATCTAGTTCTTGCACATTTGAGGAAAGAGAGGTTGCCAAAGGGAAAGTACACCAAGTTGCTGATGAAGAAAATTGGGCCATGTACAGTGGTCCACAAGTTTGGGGCCAATGCCTATTAGATAGAACTCCCTCCTGGAGTGGATATATCCCATTCTCAATACTGCCGACTACAACCTCTCATGATCCGCGGGACGCAGCATCACTAATGCGCATGTTGTGATGAAGATTACCCAAAGATTTTACCACCCTCCCAGCCATTGAATCTGAATGCATCAGACACAAGGGCCAAGAGAACAAGACATTGGCTTCACTATGAATACATATTCAAGGGCAGCATGACACAGATTCTACTTGGATGCTTGCAGATATCAAGAAGCATAAAAAGCACAACAGTTCAGGCTTGATCTTCAAGAGGAACCCCAGATTTTTTTGGTGGAGTAGAGCAATTTTAGTCAATTGTGTATGTATTAGGTGAAAATATGAGTTGCGTTCGTTTCCAAAGTCTATTTTGATGTGGTTGAAGGTCCATGGCACTCATTTCGGGATGCGTCTGCCATATAGGTCACGCTAGTTTTTCAATTTTGTTAAAATGTTGTGAAAAGCTATACCATGCTAACTTTGCAATTTTGGCATCTTTATAGTTGAATGTCACTTTTTTGAAAATTGTTGAGACTATTATTTTATTGGTTTGTGCCTAACAAACTCTGGAGAGGAAATCTTTAAGTTATTTTGGTGGAAAGCATTAATAGCAAGATTCCATTTCCGTGAATTTTAAAGTTTTGTTGTTTTAGAATATGCCTTCAGACAATTCGATTTATGATCTGCACCATGTATTAGTTAAGTAATGATCCCATATAATTCCTGGCTTCGTTTTATTGAATTTCATTGAGATTTAAGGTACTTTGAGGTGTTTTCCTAAAAATGATTTGTAAACCCTAGGTTTGAGGGTTTGAAGATAGAAATAATGTTTTGAAGGCCATTCCACCATTGAAATTTGACCAAACTCGGTGGAATGGAAGGTTTGAGTGTGATATTAGATATTTTTAAGTTGTTAGAGTAGGAGATGGATTTTGGAGTGAATTTGAGCTTGCCCTAGCCTAACATCCTCATGTGTTAGGCTTAGGAAACTAGGCAGGATTGTGATTTTGTGTGACAAAAAAATTGTGATGAGTTGTGGTGAAGGAAACTACATATTGGGACCCTGTATGATGTGTTAAAGCCTCTGGAGTGGTGATTTGAAGATTGGTGTTTAATTTTCACATACTTGCTTTGGAAAAGTGGCCTAATTTAGTCTTGGAGCAGCATAACAAACCTAATTAGAGGGATTTGTTACAAAATAACCCTAGTCCCAAGTTGGATGTGTTGTAAAGGGTCTTAATGGGTATCTGAGATGGTCAATGGTTTGTGGGTTTATGGCCTTCTCTAAAAGATATGCAAAATAAACTAGGTTTGCAAACCTACAAGGAGAATTGAAAGATTGTGTGAGAAACCACCATAGTTAGGGTTTTGAAACTTGAAAGTTTGTTCAATTGTGATTGTATTCACATACTCCACCCTGCTCTACATCACATTTGGGGTGGTTTTTCTCTTAGAATAAAACCATAAGTGGAATTGACTAATTAATTCCCAAAGTGTAAGGCCCCCATTGCTAGAAACCCTCACCATCTCACTATATTTTCAAGAGAAAACAAGGAAAATTCATTCTTAAATAACAACTTAATGCCAACTAGCCTTACCAAAACTCAAAATAAATCCCCAAGAAACAGTGATTAGCGTATAGCTATTGTGACCTTATCTAGTTTTAGTAAAGCTTTCACAATCATTCACAAACTAAACAAAGTATATAGGGAGACAAAAAGAAAACTTCATGCCTATTTATTATCTTCGCAAGTTGATTCTATTCCACAGTATTCTACAACATTCTACCATTGCACCTCTATTTCCAATGGTTCTACTCTTCCAACGCCTCACCTAACTCTTATCCATCATTGTTATAATGCTATGCAGAGGTCTTTGTTTTCTTTTTCTATTCACACAGGTTCATCTTCTACTCCTCATATCGAATTCCCTCCACTTTGTTCCCTCTCGCTCTTTAAAAGAAATGAATTTATGGAAGACAATACTCCATTGCAATCTTCGCAAACCCCCACTCACATGGGTTGACATGCCCTCTTTTATCTGAGAAATTCATTCTCTATAATACTCTCCATACTCACACATCTTCTTTCTTGCAGATTTGTGGTCTGGAGGCATCTCCCCAAAAGAGAGCAAAGGAATTATTTTGCACTTCATTAGAAGTGCCTCCATTACATTCTACCATCAAACTATTCCTTGCTCTGTTGTGAACACATGCATTTTTGAAAATCACTCAGAATGAGAAATTGAAGTATGGCCTTCGCTTACTCCCCGTCTGTGAACAAAATTTTCCAACCCCTACATTCAATAGTTATCAAGAATTGGTTCAAAATATTTTAAGAAGCATATATCTACCACATTCCCCATTGGACATTTGAGCAAGCAAGATTCGATGATCACCAAAGAAACAGTTATCTCTCAATATGTCATGTTTGGGATGTGGTTTTAAGATTATCCCCATTGATATCATACTCTTGGGGAGATTCTTTATTGAGTGATTTTTTATTTGGGGGGGGGTGGTGGGTCTCTTGGTACATTGTTTT
>VDFB02358134.1:172732472-172780221 GCA_007258455.2 Sequoia sempervirens | reverse complement strand
TGTACTTATTCAAGCTACAATTGAAGGTTTTCTCCTGGTTCTTTCCTGTCGGTATGCTTGTTTGAACCAAGTTTTCTAATATCTCCTATTTATATATAATACATTACAGTGTCTTGCCACTTTTTCCAAAAAAAAATGTAAAAAGGTCATGTGAAGGTCATTTCCAATGTAATTGAGTCTTTGATCTAGCAAAGTGGAAACAAGGTATTTGGGTGTGCATGATGTTCAAGTTGATTAGGTAAGAGTTTTTTGATGCAAGAGCTAGGTGGTTTTAAACAACACAACTACAATTAAAGATGATTCAAACTCCAATTTGATCCTCAAACCCAAACTTGGGTGCAACTTCACTAAAATAGGCCCATTTTATAAAGAGACTCATATTTAAACACTTCCCAAACTTGAAATTTCAATGGGGTAGCATTAAACAACCTACCAAACTACCAAAACCATATTTTTTTTGGTGAGATACGCTTTCTAAAGCTCTATTTCAACAAACCCTCATTTTTAGCAACTTTCATGAAGTTTATAAGGAAATCAATGTTTCCAACCTTGCCACACCCTATAAACTCATCAAACACATCTATTAGGACCTTCACAAGCTTGATTCAACCTTAAATCTTGTTGCCCCCATGTTTCATTGACATTAGCAAGTTGTAACCACCATTTTTCACCTAATTTCACTCATTTCTGCCATGCATGGCAACTCACCAACTCAACTACAGACCTTTCCAACTCTTTAAAGCCAAATAGTCACCTTATATAGTCCTAATAACATCTACCATGGCCATACCATCAGCTACAAACCATACAATAGATGGTATGGCCTTTTAGCACTTTGGACTCTTAAGGGAAATCGCCAATCCAATGTAGCTCAGAGTGATTCAGCATATTTGGGTGCAAAAGAGGACCATCCCTAGCGTAAACGTACCCATTTGGACTTGTTGGAACAATTTTTTTGGTCGTACGAGTTGCAAAATGAAAGTTGCACCACTTTGCAACTTTACACTACTTGCATCTGACAACTTTTCCCTCAATTGAAAACTTGCCACAACGGGAAAACACCTCCGAGATAGCAAAAATTGAGAGGAGAGGTTATTGTAGATAGGACGCAACAAAGAATCGCCAGCACAGATGTAAATGTCACAATTTTTGAGAAATAGCCCTTCAAAGATTGTTTGCCTTTTAACACTTGGACTCTTAAGGGGAAATTGTCGGTCAATGGCTCCAGTGTTTTAGAGCATATTTGGGTGCAAAAGGGGATGCATCCCACAGATGGCCCATGGATGTGTTTAAGGTCAGGTTTGATGTGCGAGGATTCGCGAGAATGAAAGGATTGCACCACCTTGCAGCTGCTTTGCACATCGAACAATTTTCCCTCAAGTAGAAACTTTATCACCATGGAACGCCTCAAGATAGGAAAAAGCGAGAGGTTGTGTAGAGGGGCCCAACCGATCTCGCTATTACTCCGGGAACAAAATTTTTATGAAGCATCAGTTTTGAAGCGATTCATCAGGGTGCTACCCTTTGCACTTTGGACTCTTAAAGAGGTTTTGCCCAGTTGAAATGGCTTGAATTGTTTCGGCCTATTTGGGTGAGAAAGGAGACCACACCTAACCTAAACATAACCATTTGGACGTGATGGAATAGTCGGTTTGGTCATACGAGTTGTAGAACAAGATTTATTTATGCCCTTACAAGTAGTTTTCAGCCTCCAACCGAACTCCAACGCTGATTTTCGTGTGAAAAAAAGCCATGAGACCATAGCTTGTTGCTTTATTTTTAATGGAAACTAGTGGGAAACAGAGTTAACTTCTTCACAAACTTGGTTTGAAGTAATTTCATTCATTTTTGTGAAAGCGGACTATGACAACTTTCTTTTTTCAAAAATTGTTCTACATCATTGAACTAAGAGTTTATCACACATCTGCAGAGAAATAGAGGAGTACTACAAAATAAAACACATTACACTTCTATTCTCATTGACTTGATGTACTCTCAAACATCTCTCTTCTCTCATGTGGAGAGTTAGAATTGCTTGGCCATGCCTTTGCATTACCCATATGACATTCGGCATTCTCCGCTGTAAATTCCTATTGTTTATGATATATAATATGATCATTGGGACATGCATCTATTGCTTGGATACCCATTCCGATATCTTTCATAATGGCACATAAATCTCGGTATGAGCGAGGTAAAATATTTGATGGTGGTAACAAAAATTTACCAATCAATCTACAACAAAAAATAATTTGTTCATATAAAGAATATTAATGGTACATATTTCATCCTTTATTTACTAGTGATGAACTAATAACAATTAAAATAGATGAAAATATGACATATATGACATACCTTAACATCCGCGGTGAGATTGCTATGTTTGATAAACCATTCATAACCTTCTGTTCAACAAACGTATACAATATAGCAGAGAGAGTTGTTTGGGAGCTCTCTATAAAGGCTCAGATGCCTTCCTCAAGTACTGTAAATCATGAACATCATCAAACCCATCTTGATCATCATGATCAGCTCCACTAATTAAATGTGTCATGGATCAATGTATTCGTACCATCATCTTCAACTGTGTTTTCTAGTGGATGATCATCTTCTTCCATAGGATCATTAACTTTATCTTCAATATTCACAGCTCCATGTTCGTCCACTTGCAAAACCACATTCTTCAGGCCGTGATAATCCATATCATCTACCCTAGGGTGCCCAACCTTTATAATAATGATAGACACAAATAAACCATGATCATGATCAAGTGATTATATATATATATATAATTTTAAAACGATATAAACATTTACAAATTTAATCAATATAAACACATATAATGAACAATCCACTAATAGATCATAATCAGCGCCCCTTCAACGTGACCATGCCGCCTACAATGTTTCTCAGTTGTTGTGATTAAAAGTCGTCTCGTATTTAAGCCCTTGCAATTATTGCAAGGCCAATAACATTTCCCATCACCCTTTCTTTTCAATCTAGCCCACAATCTATCAAGTGTCTCTTCATTTTATTCCGGACTAATATTATCTGACATGATTTTTCTTTACCAAGCTTGACTATTTAGATCTTCAAAAAATATCAAACTCACACTCCAATAATTTTTAGTCATAGACAAGTAACATAATCTAATAATTCTGATATTTTACACCAAAAAAATTTGGCATGCAACCACCCCTGCAAAAGAGAAGATAGTCTTAAGTTAATGACCCCAAAAAAACTTGCAAATTCTAATTCCGAAACTTATTAAATTCTGATTTTAATATGATTTCCAACCGTTAAGACTCCTAAAATCAGAATATTGAACTTGATCACAAACTTCCTACAACAATGGAGGTAGCAAGTTGGTAAGAGCAAGTGACCCACTCCTAAGGAGCAACAAGTCAGAATTATCATTGCTAATGTCAATGCGGATTTATCCTTTTAGTTAAAGATGAAATGTGTCACTTCTTATGATGAGCTTATCCCTAGGGCCCTCAACATTGAGAGAGCCCTAATAAAAAACAACAGAAGCATTGGTAAGAGCATGATTAGGCACAAACCCCAGGGCCTCAGAGAAACATAAACAATAACTATAGTGGATTAGTGAGGTTGCAATACCGTAAGATTGAGACATTGTAGGTAATAACCAAATCTGCAATCTAAATATTGTAACGCCAATAACAAGCACACTATGTAGCTTAGTGACATTTGTAAATGCAATCTACGGTAAGAAGAGTGACAGTACTAAGATGTGACAGTCAAAAACAAAGGAGCAGTGATAAGATAATAAAGCTCAAACCTTGCATAGTAAAGTGGAGATTTTAACAGTGAGTTTCCTTACCCCCTTGCTAACCTTAAGGGTTTCTCAAATGTTTTTGGTAGTGTTAGACAAGGAAAATGCAATCAGGGAATGACTATCCAAATGAAGTAAAGTGAATCATAGGTTCATATTTCTTCTTAGCCATTAATGTATAATGGAGGTAGTGGATTGCATGTTTGAGTTTTGAGACTCATCAAAGATGGGAGAATAGTGAATAATGCCTTGTGGACTGTGAAGTAGAAAATAAGGTTGAGCTTAAAGAACTACAATACCATGATACAATGATCCCCTATAGTAAGTAGGCAGTCTATAGGGCATAGTTTGATTTTATAGAAGGATGCTCATGAAAGGAGTCTTCAAGTGATAGTGAGTGAGCCGTTTAGATTGCAGCTGAGGGTGCAATACCCAGTCTTAAAGGAAGTTAGCAAAGCAGTAAATATGCAAGAAAATTGAATTGTACACAACAAAAGTTCACAATGTTATCTTCCATAATGCCTTGAGTTTGAAGACAAAAATCTCAATATCTTCATGATGAAAGTGGTGACCTTAATAGTCAATCACTGGAACCATGATTTTAAAACATGCTATTGTGCTTATGGAGGTAACATTTTAAGCAAGGCAGTGCGTGGTGGTTTGGAACAATGGCAGGTATGAAGGACTTGCTTTATATGCTATTAAGACATCGTTCTTAGAAGAGATTGAACGTGGATTATGTAACTCAAGGGTTATCATGAAAAGGATTAGCAAAGACTAAGATCTATTTAAAAGCCACGTCATGAAGATATTAAAGATGTCACATGCAAAACCTAGTAGCGGGTAATGAATACATACCAAAGAGATAGTGTGGGGCAGATTTAGGAGATCTCCACATTATCTAATTACAGGGAAATACATCATTTATTTATTTTTTTTAATTAAAAGAAATCATTCTAAACCCTATTTGGATACATTGATACTTCAAAAGCCTTTGAAGGAATTTGAGATTGCAAATATTTGTCAAGTAACATTCATAAGGTTTAGAAAATCTTGATCACTCTCTAGAATAGCCCATTAAACATGGGTTGTGCTTGAATGCACTACATAATTGATATAACACAACACTCTGCATATCAACCAGAGTTATAGCTCTTTATGGCAGCAAGAGGTAATCACTCTTCGATCATGCTATAATTACATCCTAACCTGTTAAACTTGAGACAACCTTGAATGCACCCAATGATGATTGACACCTACATTATACAACCTTAATTAACTACATTATATGAGTGCCTCCATTTCTATCACAACATAGCCACATTAAACTTGGGTCACACATGAATGCATCCTGTATTTGTTATAGCACAACTGTGCCACATGACCAATAGAGTTATGGATCACATAATTACAGTCACAAGACTCTATTTTGGTTGTGATCTTATGGTGATTCCACACAACAAAATCTGGACATGAAATTCTCAAAACCCTTAACCTCTAAAAATGAAATCTAATGAGATGTTGCTTTAAAATATGATTTTCAAACTTGAACTACAAATCTGACTTCACAACTGAATTCTAAAAAGACAATGACTACCCTCAACTTGATATCTTCTTGAATTTTTCTCAATTTTCCCAAGAAAATCGTCCTTAGTTCTCCACAAACCGTCTCAAGTAGAGAAAAACACGTCAAATAAATCAGCGAACTCACTTTTCTTTATGTTGGCCACAATTTGTTTTTTTTTTTTTCTATTTTTCATGTTTGTTAAAAATTCGACGAAAATGATAGCCGACATTTTGACGAGCCCCAGGTTCATTGAAATTTCGACGAACGTCGGGGATAAACATTCAAAAATTGAAAATTACACATCAAATTTTACAAGCACCCGACGAACATCAAATTTTACATATTTCGTCAAACAGTTTCGTTGGATTTTGCAGTCAAATGTATTAGTGCCAAAATGTTGTCGAGCTACTGTAGAAGCATGCAAAACCAAAAGACCACTCAAAGAGTGAACAACCTGGATAGTCTGTGTGGCTGCATCCTGCATAATATCTGGATGATATACTAGAGGTGGTGGAGGAAGGGGAGGAGGGGGAACATATGGGTGCAGGACTACTCTAACTGCCCCTAGTCTATCCTGGAGCATACCACCACTGACGCCCTGGAAGGGTTTAATGTCAAAGTAATTGACATGATGCCCTAACACAAACTTAGTGTATAATTTTTTAATAAAGTAAAATGGTATATCACAATTATTGTTCAGTGGTTTATCAAAAACCATATACCAACGATCCCAAAAGTTATCTACAATGTCCCTATTCGTGCACCTTTTTATAGAAGGTTTTGGTTTATTAACATTAATTGAAAAACTGGTGCGGGGGTTAACAAATAAAGAGGCTATTTGGGCTTTGGTTATTTGGAGATCTTTCACATCATTGTAAGATAATCCACATGCGTAATATTCCCTCATGTCTTCTCGCCATGAATGAAAGACATTATGTTGGGTGGAGAGGGTTTCTATATTTTTAATTATTTCCTTCAATGTGTTTTTCATCTCGGATAATCGAGGGATTGTCTTATAAACATCACAAATGCCCCTCAATTGCTGCAATTTCTCAACAATTAAGTCTTCAATTGATGGCTGCGAAGGTGGTGGAGCATTTGGTATTTGTGCATTTTCATTCTTAGTTGGTGGATCATTTGGAATTTGTGCATTTTCATTCTCAGCAGCCATAATACCTGATTAAAGTTAAAAACTAATGAATCTAATTGAAATTACACAATATAAATGAAATTATTATAAAAATACCCTAGTTTTTAATAAAAATACATCTATAACAAACTCTAGTTTTTAATAAAAATACATAAAAAACACTATTTTTTAATCAAAATCCATAAAAAACATTAATTTTTAATAAAAATCCATTGTAAACTCTAGTTTTTAATAAAAATCAATCAAAAACCATACTTTAAAAAAAAAATCCATAAAAAACTACATAAAATTATACAAAATCTAATCCAAAAATCGATTAAAACAAAAAAAATCCAAAATCTTACCTTTCAAATTGGATATCTATTAAAATTGGATATCTGATATTCACAACTCATTCTCACTGTGCGCCCACAACCTCTTCAAAATGAGTGAAATGATTTTAAAAGCATGCAGTTATGTATTTATAGGTGCCTCAAATCAAATATATGATTTGGATTGGATATCTGATATGTAAATCTTGGTTTTGGCATTGCTTTGGAGCAATGTACTGACACCCAAGCCAAAAAATAGTCAACTCTGGATTTTCGCATTTTTGGGTCGATGAAAAACGTAATTTTTTTCCCATTTCCACTTTTTGGCCCATCATGATCCTACACATACCCTTATGTCTTTTTGAAGGTATAAAGGAAAAGAGGTTACAAGTTGTAGTAGATTATGAGAAAAATGATTTTTGAAGTTTCACAGAAAAAAGACCAATGGTAGTTGAGGTAAGTTTTGATTGTTGTGATTGTGAAGAATGTGTAAAAGTGTGCTCATTTGAGTTTGAGAAATTTGAAAGTACAAAGATGTTTAGGGTTGAGGTGCAACCTGAGCAAAGCCAGTCTATTGGTATGAAAAGAAGAGAGGTTGAAGAGAAAGCTTCCAATGAAGACATTTGTTTGTTGGAAATTCTTAATTTTGTTCCTGAGAAGTTTATGGATTTAGCAATGAATGAACAATGGAAGGATTGTTCTTGGAGGACAAATTGTAGTGGGTTAATTACCACAAAGGTGGAAGACTATGAGGAAGAATGGTGGAGATTTGAAGTTTGCAAAGAAATACAAAGGAGAAGGTATATACAGAAAGAGAAAAGCCGACAAGTGCAGATAGCCAAACTTCAAGGCAACAGTGCAAGTATGGCAATGAAAAATCAAGGAGGCTGAACAACTGTAAAATGAGGAAAAAGGTGGAATTGGAAGATAGCATTATGGATGCCATGTGCAGAAGCACATGATTTTAATCACCTGGGGAGTTTGATGCAGGAGCATGCTCCTACTACTTTGTTTGGTGTTGCTCTTTCATTGGATAATAAATGGAGTTACATAGGTGGGAGATTAATGTATCGATAGGACAACATTTGATGTCCCAGCGATAGATTGATGGTGTTGGAAATGATTGGGGTTCATCGAAAAGAGGTAGTCTAGTCAATGAGAGATTTGTAGAAGTCTCTTTGACATCCTGATGGTGTGAAGTAAAGATAGGTCATCGAGAGTCATGTTGGTCAGCTAGACATTCGTGAATGTCTCTTCGACATTCTGATTTGGTATTGTTGTTCTCATCGGCGAGATAGGGCAGTGTTGATGGAAGTTTTGTGGATGTCTCTTGGATATCCCATGTCTGTTCAACATTCCAAGGGTTATGGGTTTAGTTGATTGTTGCACCGAGGTGACCTCATGGTGTTGGCAAGAGATACTCCTAAGTCTCTTCGACTAGGTGTGTCTCATCGATGGTGTGGTGGTAGCGATGTCGATGTGACATATAGGGTTCAGTGTGACATCTTCTTATGTCTCTTCGACATTCCAAAAATGATTTTATTGAGCTCATCGAGATGACATGGGGATTTCGGGGAGAGATCTCCCAAAGTCTTGGTGATATTCTGATGGTAGTGATGAATGATGATGGTCAACATGGTGGATGGCGAGTGAGGTTACGACACTTAGCGAAATGATATTCGATGTATTCCACATCATTTTTGTGGAATACCTATCTATTGGCCAAGTTGGTGGAGATGCTGATTGCGAGGTAACAACTTGGAGATTTTGAACAATGATTGGACGATAATGGAAACTACGACATGCAGAGTGAGAAGGATGTCAAGGCCGACATGGAAGAGGAATACAATATAAAGAGATAGCTCGAGACTAGGAAGAGATAGGAGAGGTGGTGGTGGAGTAGCCCGAAGCAAGAGGTTGGTAAGAAGCAAGAGCTGACCAGAATGGGAAAGGAGACATAAAGGTTAGACTAGTGAGAGTTTAAGGTGAATCTGTTTGAGATTTGCAGATGATGTAAAGAAAGACCATTTGATGGCATGCAATGTTGTATTGACATTTCAGTAATAAAAGAAAGCTATGTTTTCTCTCATTTTTTTGTGTCAAACTATGTTGTGTCGATTTGTGTGTGTGGTCTTTGTATTGGTAGTGAGATCGTGACAACTTGTTAAGGCCCTCCAATCTCAACTGCATCATAATCAAGTTTTCATCATCTTTGGAAGATGAATGGAAATGGGTTCTATGTCACTCATTTATTTTGAATTATCTCATCTTGTGTAATGTATTCTTCAACACATGGCATGATTGATGATATTTAGTGTACACAATGCACTATAGTGTGAAATGTAAAAAAATGATAATAATTATAGACATCTAAAAATGACTAACACATTCTATCTCATCACCTCATCATTTCTCATCAATTCTCATGTCAATGTTAATTAAATATATTTAGCTATTTAATTAAGCTGACACACCATTCATATTAATTTCTTGCATCTAAATTAATTATTATTATTTTATTATTTAATTGATTCGTTCATTTAAATATATATTTTTTGATCGGTACCTCAAGAAATTTTAGTTTGGCTTGACCCAATATGGAAACTGCAAATGGGGGATATCCTCCCCGGCATGAATGCAAGCTATCCAAGCTTATGAGCATGGTATCCCAGTAGGGGCACAAAGCCCATGAGTACACTAGCCCAACAAGGGATTGGAACAACATAGA
This sequence comes from Sequoia sempervirens, assembly GCA_007258455.2. Lineage (NCBI taxonomy): Eukaryota > Viridiplantae > Streptophyta > Pinopsida > Cupressales > Cupressaceae > Sequoia > Sequoia sempervirens. The sequence continues at coordinate 172,770,669 of VDFB02358134.1, read as the reverse complement.
CTTGAATGCCTATTTCATGGTATGAACATCATCAACAACCTCAATGTTGTGGTACAAACCTACAAGCAAATTGGATTGGTGGAGGCACATTTCATGTGATTATAATGGCCCAACAAAGGCTTGAACCCTAGCAACAAGGTAAGTGCAAAAAGATGGGGGACCAAAAAAGGGTCTTAAGTGGCCCTTTTTTTTTCTAAAATCAAGAAAGACTAACCTTGGATGACAAATTGAAGATAGTTACACTCAAAATTTTAAGATGCAGCAAAAATGAGAGTCATAGTGCTCTGAATCTACTTTATAAACTACTACTCTTTTTTGAAAATAGTAGATATTAAGGGGTTCAAAAAGGGGGGCCACACAAACTGGTCCTATTAAAAAGAAAACATAACATAGCTCGTCTGGTGTGGCCCTCTAAAATGTTAATTTTTTTTTGGTATTTTAAAAATTGCTTCAGTGAGAGATTAGCTAACACATTCAGTTTATCTCTTAATTTTTTGCTATTTTTTTAATGAATATATGATTCTTTACTAATTTTCAAAGTGGGCACATCCTGAATTTTTTTTTTGAGTGTGCTCCCCCTTAAAAAAACTAAAAACTGATCGAAAATATATATTTTTTTAATATGTGTAGAATGGAGTCTAGTTTCTAAAAATATAATTTATTTGAAATTTTGATGAGCAGTTAAAAAATAAAGTGAAAAATACCAAACATTGGTTTTTGACAAAAAAATGGATACACCAACAAAAGAAATTAAAGATGAAAACCTTTACATACTCAAAATGTGAAAAACATTACATGGTTAGATAGCTAAGAGAGATATTAACACTACCATGGTGTTTTTTTGACTTGACATTGAAACATGTGCAAACCTGATGGGGAGCATGCTCAAGATTATGTCAAATTTTTCAAGTAATCTGCAAAAACATGTCTTTAGATGTTAGAAAGTCACTCCAATCCTTTGGGTTGGAAGCCCAAGGAAAATCCAAGCCAAAGGCTTGAACATTTTCCAAAGAAATACAAAATGCAAGTGTGTTATAATGCACCTATGTTATGTCAAAGAAAAACATAATGTGAGCACATTATAATGTGCTCATGTTAAATCAAAGCAAGCATGACATGAATGTGTTATAATGTGCTTGTGACTTTTTTCAAGTTATTTATGTATGCATGTATTTATTTATGTATGTATGTATATATGTATGTATGTATGTATGGGCTTAGGGTTTAGGGTATATGGTATCTATTTAGGTTTGAGGGTTTAGGGTATGGGATTTAGATTATAAGGTTGATGGTATAGGGTTGAGGGTGTAGGGTTTAGTGTTTAAGTATAGGGTTGAAGGTATAGGGTTTAGGGTATAAGGTTGAGTTTATAGGGTTTAAGCTTTAGGATTGAGGGTATAGGGTTTAGGATTTAGGGTTGATGCATGGAGTTTAGGGTTGAGGGTTTAGCGTATAGGATTTAGTGTATATGGTATAGGGCTTAGGGTTGAAGATATTGGGTATAGGGTTGAGGGTATTGAATTTACGGTTGAGGGTATAAGGGATAGGTGTTAGGCTTGAGGTTATAAGGTATAGGGTTTATGCTTTAGGGTTGATGGTATAGAGTTTAGGTTATAAGGTTGATGACATTGGGTGTAAGGTATAGGCTTTAGAGTTAAGGGTATTGGGTAAAGGTATAGGGTTGACAGTTTTAGGTATATGGTATAGGGTTTATGGTTGAGGGTGTAAGTTATAGGTTTGACGGTTGAGGGTGTAGGGTTTAGGGTTTAAGGTATACGATTGAGGGTTGAGGGATAGTATTCAGGTTTAAGGGTACATGGTTATGTATAGGGCTTAGGGTTAAGGAAACTGGGTATAAGTTTGAGGGTATTGGGTTTATGATTGAGGGTATAAGGTATAAATTTAGGGTTGAGGGTTTACCATATAGGATTTAGGGTATAAGGTTGAGGGTATTGGGTTTATGATTGAGTATTATAAATTTAGGGTTGAGGGTTTACCATATAGGATTTAGTATAAGGTTGAGGGTATAGGGTTTAAGGTATAGGGTTGAGGGTATAATGTATAGGGTTGAGGTTTGAGGGTGTAGGGTTTAGGGTTTAAGTATAGGGTATGGAGTTGAGGGGTAATGTTTAGGGTTGAGGGTATAGGGTATAGGGATTAGGACTTAGGATATTGGGTATAGGGTTGAAGGTATTGGGTTTACAATTGAGGGTAGAAGGTATCTATTTAGGGTTGAGGGTATAGGGTTTAGGGTATAAGGTTGAAGGTATAGGGTATAGGATTGAGGGTATAAGGTATAGGGTTGAGGGTTGAGGGTGTAGGGTTTAGGGTTTAAGTATAGGCTTGAGGGTTGAGGTATAGTGTTCATGGTTGAGGGTATAGGGTTAAGTGTATTGGGTATAGAGCTTAGGGTGTATAGGGTATAGGGCTTAGGACAATCAAATTGGTTATGAAGGCGCATGGTTTGAGGGTGTAGTCATTGATTTTGAGCCTCTCAAATCATGTGATGGTTGCAAAATTATCAGTGTCCAATATGAGGCATTTGACATAGAATACAATCAACCCTTAAGAGAAAGCCCGTGTCATAATCATTTGAGGCCAATACCACCTCCAATTCCATTACCCAAGAATTTAGTTGTGGGTGATGTTGTGGAAGCATTTGAAAATGATTGTTGGTGGTAAGCCATTGTCCTAGATTTCCCATCCACTTCTGATGCTCCTCCACAAAGTTACTTTATCTGTTTCCCATACACCATAACATGTAGAAACTATGAAGCTAAGCACCTCCACCCATGTCAAGAATGGGTCATGGGTAGGTGGATCTTTCCACAATAATTTCAACTTATCATCTATCTAAATATTCAATATATTTAGTTTACTCACGGTATACTGATAGATTACAATCAATCATGCCTATATTTTATGTTCACTACTGAGGTCTTTATAAATGGATACAAACTTGTTTTAACTTAAAATTGTTATAGTGTATGCTTTACTACTGAGGTCCTCATTAATGGATATAAATTTTCTTAAGTTAAAATTATTATAACTTATGCTTTAACTATACAACTCGTACCATGGCGTTTGATGATGGATTTGTGCAAATTGTCAGCATGAGGTTGAGGGTTGAAGGTTTAAACTTCACATATCAATCAACTCAATATTCTCACATTTAGACCCACATTGATTCTCACATTATCTTGAAACAAAAATTGCAAAATTTTCTTGTGGAAAAGGATATAGGAAGTAGATATTTGAAAACCCAACATCCATGTGCACATAGTTCATGAAAGCCACAAGAACATTCATGCTTTGACATAATGTTGAATAAGTTGAGAAGAACTAATATTTTGAGAAATATAAGGCACACTCACATATTTTTTGGCAACACAAGGGCAGACAACTGAGAGGGGGGTGAATTAGTTGTCACAGAAATTTAAACTTATTCAACTTATCCTCAGATTTGATAAATAACCATGAAATCATAAACCATCAACACATTAGAAACATAGATAACACCAAGATTTTTTTTACGTGGAAACCCTGTTAGGGGAAAAACCACGGTGGAGGTTAGTCCACAAGATTATACTCGGTTAAAAGTATAAAGAATAAAATGGGGAATGCACATGCATTCAGACACACTTCCTAGAGCTCACTGCTCAATTACAACAAGGCTTACTTCCCAAAGGAAGACACACTGTCTTATAGAAACATTCAAATTACATCTGCAAGATTTTGAACTGAGAAAATAACATTTGCTAATGCCTCATTATAGTTTCGGTTAAACACATAAATTCTTCTTCACACTCTGCTCACTCTTTTTCACACTCTACTTCTACCTTCGAATGATTAGGACATTATTCACACATATCATACACCATACCTTCAAATGGAATAAAAAATCACTTATATATATCTATAACTAGAGATTACATCGCTACATGTCAACTTCAACAAAATAATAAAACATGTACAAAATATCAGCCCAAAACAATATAATTATTAATGCGAACCAACCAATGTCAGCCACAAAATAATGAAGACCCAAAACAACATCCTCAAACTTGAAACACCTTCAAAAATTATTCCTTGAAGATCCACAACACACTACAAACACCTTGTCATCCATGAATATGAAAAACATGAACACACAAGAGAAAATCACCAATTGTGAGCACAATGATCAATGTAGATGTACAACACAGATAGAGCATGATCTAGAAACATCCAAAAACATCATGAATCACTAGAGAAGCATCCGAAACAAATAAAATTACTATAATCATATCATCTTCATTCAAGAACATCAAATGAGGCAATAGAAAAATTGTCAGAACACAACTGCTCATAACTTGATCAAAGCTTCATGTGGATCTATGAAACTTAACATGGATAAACTAGATATACTAGAAAACAAACCCTTTAATCCACAACCTATGATCATCAACGTACTGAGCTCGACAATAGACTGAACTTCACTTCACCACTGACAACCTACAACTTATTCCATTACAATTTTCTCAATATCCTCAACATATACATCCTTTAATGACATTAATGCCAATAGTGTTGAAATCAATGGAAAACACATATCAGTAACATCCAATAATCTCCCCCTTTGGTATTGATGGAAACACATGATGTGAAAAACACCATCAACGAAACTTTCTCTTAGCACTTCCTCGCCTTTAGGTTTTGACTCTTTTCTCCTCAACTCTTTCACATGACTCTTCTCCCCTCAAAGTTTTTCACATGACTTTTCTCCCCCTTTGACATCAATGAAAAAGATCTATTTTCTCCACACAAGCTCTAAACCACATTTTTGAACATCTGACTACTCCCCCCGAGTAGCAGCCACCACAACATCAATTCGGATCAAGATATGACTACGAAATGCACAGACTGATGCAAGTCAATGCATCTTAGTTCTAATTAGGAGGGGTAATCACCCTTAACTTACCTCTGAGCTACTCAAAAGTATCCTTAGGAAAGGGCTTGGTAAAGATATCTGCAATCTATTCCTTAGTAGGCACATACTCTAGTTAGACTTCTTTTTCACTCACCTTCTGTCCCAAAAAGTGAAACTTGATAGATATATGTTTGGTCTTTGAATGCAACATCGGATTCTTAGAAATGTTAATTGCACTTGAATTATTACATAATATAGCAATAGGTTCATCATACACAACTCTGATATCTTTCAACATCTACTTCATCCACAATACTTGAGTACAATTGTTAGCAACAACAATGTATTCTGCCTTTGCAGTAGATAAAGAAATGGCATTCTACTTCTTACTTAACCATGAAATCAACTTCTTTCCCAAGAAAAATGCACCACCACTAGTGGGTAAAAACACAAATCTGTGTCACACTTTCAACCAACTTATTGACACAACTTAACTTAAGTATTTCTAACTAAAAATCAATTTTAGTCAAACATATGATCTAGTAAGATTCATTCTAGCTATGTTAGATGCTTCCACAACTTCCTCAACTAAAATTGTTGGCTAAAAATATATGGAGCACCACTTTGAGTCCAATTTACCAAAAAAATAAAATTATTTGAAAAACTTGAAGTTTCAATAACTCCTACTAATGTAAATAACATTTAAAAAAAATATAAAAATACCCTTTTGTAGATCCATAAATGTAGTTTTCAAAAATATATTTATTTTAATAGTTTGATTAATATTCATATTTTATATTTTATTTTTACTAAAAGTAGGTTATCAACACCAAATATTAGGTTGATTACCATGCAATGGAAAAATACTAAAACTTGTTAAAAAAAATAGAAAAAAAATATGATGCACTAGATAAAAGAATCTATTTCAAGATGGTATATTTTTTTTTCCATTTTAGATAAATATTTAATATGAAAGTTGATGTCTGATGGAAACAACTATTTTTTGATTCATGCAAACTTTAATATTTATATAAAAATATATATTTATCAAAATTGGAAAAGAATATATCCATGCACTAAAGTTTCAAGTTATAAATACACAAAATTTGAAAGAAACAAAACAAAATTTACTATAAAAAGTTTGACGTCCCATGCAACTTCATTTTTCAGCATTTTATCAGCAACTAAATTATAATGTTAATATATTAAAAACTAGTTTAAAATATATATTTTTATTATTTTTTAAATACAAACATAAAATGTAATAAAAAATACATATTTTACTAGTTTACATCATTTCAAAATTCAAAACATATATGCCACTTTTTAGAGATTCGAGTTTAAAAATTGGATCAGTGTTGGTCGTTTCCTTTATAAAGTGTGACACAACTTTGTGCTTTTACTCTAGTACTCTTTCTATCATTCACATCTCCTACCCAATCAACATCAGTAAAAGCACTCAAAGTAAGGTCATCATCTTTAGGATACCATAGGACAAAATCAACTACCCCTTCAAGTATCTAAAAATCCTCTTCACAACAGTCACATGAGATTCCTTAGGATCAACTTGAAATCTTGCAACAATGCATACAGTATTCATGATATTAGGTCTAGTTTGAGTCAAATAAAGCAATCCACCAATCATCGATCTGTATCTAGTTTGATTTTCCTTAGGTGAATCATCTTGTGTCAACTTACATCTGGTCACCATATGTGTACCAATCGGCTTTGAATCTTCCATACCAAACTTCTTCAACAATTCTTTCACATAATTGGACTAAGATATAAAGATACCTTTATCTAGTTGAGTAATTTGTAATCCCAAAAAGAATTTCATCTCTCCAATCATAGACATCTCAAATTCACTCTGCATCTCATCAACAAACTTCATGCACAACTATCATCTCCTCCGAAAATGATATCATCAACAAAGACTTCAACAATCAAATCTTTATCGTGATCAATCTTGAAATAAAAATTACTATCAACAGTACCTTTATTAAATCCAAGCTTCAACAAATACTTGTCCAATTTGGCATACCATGCTCTTGAGGCTTGCTTAAGTCCATACAATGCTTTCTTCAACCGACAAACCATATCTCCTTGATCAGTCAATTGAAATCCATCAGGTTGCTCAACATATAATTCTTCTTCTAGTTCACCATTTAGAAATGCTGACTTGACATCCATCTGATAAACCTTGTAGTTTTTGTAAGCAACATAAGCAAGAAATAGTCTCACAGCTTCAATCCTAGCAACAGGGGAGATTTTTTCTTCAAAGTCAATTCCGTCCATCTGAGAATATCCTTTACACACCAATCTTGCTTTGTTTCTAGCAACTTCACCTTGTTCACTCAGTTTGTTTCTAAAGACCCATTTAGTTCCAATTACATTTTTGTCCTTAGGTCTAGGAACAAGAATCCACGTATCATTCTTCTCAATCTGTAGTAGTTCTTCTTTCATTGCTTCTACCCAATGTTTATCTTTGCATGCTTCATTCACACTATTAGGATTAGTCTTTGAAATCAAACAATATTCTTCTGCAATTTTTCTCCTAGTCTTATGAATGATTTAATCTTACATACCTTGGAGTCTTATAATTTTCTTGAACTTCAGGCTCTTGTGATCTCACTTCTGCACTTTCACTACTTTCTCCTTCCTCTTGATTTTCTTGATTCACCAGAATGATCTGAACTTGATTTGAAGTCTAAACTTTCTTTCCTTTATTTGAACTATCATTTTGATCATCTGAGTCATATCCACAGGTTTTAGATGGTCTAAATATTTCTTCATCAACCTTTCCATTTTCACTTTCAACTACTTTCCTCAATCTCTTATTGTAGCACCGACATGCCTTGCTTTTAGTAGAATAACCAAGAAAGATTCCTTCATCACTCCTAGCATCAAACTTTCCTATATCTTCATCTCTTTTGATATAGCATTTGCTTCCAAATATTTTGAAGTATCTAATAGTAGGCTTATGACCATACCATAGCTCATAAGGAGTCTTACCAGTATCACCTTTTACTTGTACCTGGTTGAGAGTGTAAACAATAGTAATCACAACTTCTCTCTAGTAGATATGAGGAACATTTCCTTCCAACATCATAGTTCTAGTAGCTTCTTCAATTGTCCTGTTCTTCCTTTCCACAACTCCATTTTGTTGAGGGGTCAGTGGGGTAGATAATTGTCTCTTTATCCCATGTTCTTCACAAAAATAATTAAACTCACTGGAAGTGAATTCACCACCTCTATCTGATCTCAGACATTTAATCTTCAAACCTGTCTCTATCTCAACCATAGCCTTAAAGATCTTGAACTTCTCTAGAGCTTCATATTTTCCCCTTAAGAAAGTAATCCACATCATTCTAGAATAATCATCAATAAGCAACATGAAATACATGTATCCTTGTAAGCTTCCGACTCTAGAAGGACCACACAAGTCAGTATGCACAAGCTCCGACAATTCATTTGAGCAATGTTTTTTGCTCCAAAATGAAACTATAGTTTGCTTCCCTAACTGACATTCCTTGCATATGGTATTAGTAGGTTTTACCAACTTAGGAAGATCTCTCACAACCTGAGTAGAACTTATCTTGATAATATTATCAAAGTTTACATGACACATTCTCCTATGCCACAACCAACTTTCATCAACTTGAGCAATCAAACAAATTTTACTAGCAACACTCAGGTGAAAGATATTACCTTTTGTTTTTGTACCTAATGCAATCATATTTCTAGAACTCCCCAATATTCTACACTTTCCACCCTTGAATTGAAGATTGTATCCTTTATCAACCATCTATCCAACACTTAAGAGATTATGCTTCAAACCTTCTGCATATAGGACATCATCAGTATTATGCTTACCATTAAGAGAAATGCATCCTCTGCCATAGATTACACCAGCTTTGTCATCACCAAATCTTACAACACCACCATCATACTTTTCCAAGCTCCCAAACTTACTTTTATCACCTATCATGTGATGAGAGCATCCACTATCAATCACCCATTCATCTTTTTCTTCAACTCGAGCAACTAGGGATTTCTCCACATTTGTACAACTAACAGATTCAATAGACATAAAATTATTTTCCTTGATAGCAATAAATACCCGTTCATCCTCACTTACATTCCCTTTATCAGATTCATCATCTGTCACACCATCATCAGCAACATAATAGCATTTTCTTTGAAATCTAGGCTTGTTAGGTCTTGACTTAGGAACTCTTTTAGGACACCTTGATGCAAAATGACCTATCTTATTGCAAGACAAACATTTAATAGGCAATTTCCCTTTATACTTACCTTCTCCTCTGGCTTCCCTTTTGACAATAAGTGCTTCAAGCTTGTCCAGTTTTCTCTCTTCTTCTTCAATCTCTCTCATTTCCTCCTCGTACTTGCATATCTTTCTAGAAGAACTTTCACTCAGATCATATCTTTGTTTATCTCTTCTGGATATAGTAGCTTTGAATGCAAATTCAATTTTAGGAGTATCACCAAATTCACTCAACTCAAAAGCAGTAAGCTTACCAATCAACATGTCTTTGGTTACATTTGTTACAGTCTAGAGCTCCTCAATAGCAGTAGCTTTGACTTTGTATGCAATAGGAAAGGATCTGAACACTTTAGCAACAATCTTTGATTCTTCCAAGTGTCCACCAACACATTTGATACCACACACAAGTTCATTCACTCTTTGCATGAAAGAAGTAATGTTCTCATCATCACCCATTCTCAACATTTCATATTTCCCTTCCAGACTTTGCATCTTAGCAATCTTCACATGAGCATCACCTTCATACAAAGTTTTCAGCTTTTTCCAGATCTCATAAGCAGTCTTCAGATCCATCACATTTGTCATCTCAAAATCAGCCAGAGCACTCAACAATGCTTCCTTAGCCTTGATATTGTACTCAACATCCTTAATCTCAGCATCAATAGAAGGATCATTTTGTGGGATAACATACCTATTCCTTGTAATGTTCCAATAGCGTTCACCAATGCATCTCAGATGACACTCCATTTGAGTCTTCCATGGAGAATAATTTGTTCCATCAAATCTCAGACTATCCTTCTTATATGTCATCATCCCGAATCACATTAAGCTATTAAACTTCTTCCAAGGAACCTGCTCTAATACCAATTGTTGGAAACACAAGGGAAGACAACTAAGAGGGGGGGTGAATGAGTTGTCACAAAATTAAACTTATTAAACTTATTCAACTTATTCCCAGATTTGATAAATAACCATCAAAGCATAAACCATCAACACATCAGAAACACACATAACACCAAGATTTTTTTAACATGGAAGCCCTGTTAGGGGAAAAACCACGGTGGAGGTTAGTCCAAAAGATTATACCCTGTTAAAAGTATAAAGAATAAAATAGGGAATGCACATGCATTCAGGCACACTGCCTAGAGCTCACTATTCAATTACAACAAGGCTTACTGCCCAAAGGAAGACAAATTGTCTTACAGAAACATTCAAATTACATCCACAGGATTTTAAACTGAGAAAATAGCATTTGCTAATGCCTGATTACAGTTCTACTTAAGCACACAAATTCTTCTTCACACTCTGCTCACTCTTTTTCACACTCTGCTTCTGCCTTTGAATGATTAGGACATTATTCACACATCTCATACACCATACCTTCAAATGGAATAAACAATTTCTTATATATATCCACAACTAGAGATTACATTGCTACATGTCGGCTTCAACAAAATAATAAAACATGTAAAAACTGTCAGCCCAAAACAATAACAATTATCAATGCGAACCAACCAATGCCAACCAAAATATAATGAAGACCCAAAACAACATCCTCAAACATGAAACACCTTCAAAAATTATTCCTCGAAGATCCACAACATGCTACAAACATCTTGTAGGCCATGAATATGAAAAACATGAACACGCAAGAGAAAATCACCAATCACGAGCACAATGATCAATGCAGACATGCAACACAGATAAAGCACAATCTAGAAACATCCAAAAAAATCATGAATCACCAAAGAAGCATCCACAACAACTAAACTTACTAGAATCATATCATCTTCATTAAGGAACATCAACCGAGGCAACATAAAAACTATAAGAACACAACTGCTCATAACTTGATCAAAGCTTCATGCGGATCTATGAAACTTAACGTGGATAAACTAGATATACTCGACAATAAAACCTTTAATCCACAACCTCTAATCATCAACGTACTGAGCTCTCCAACAGACCGAACTTCACTTCACCACTAACAACCTGCAACTTATTCCATTACAATTTTCTCAATATCCTCGACATATACAACCTTTAATGACATTAATTCCAATAGTGTTGACATCAATGACAACCACATATCAGCAACATCCAACAATATTGAGCAAGCCAAATCACACTCATGCTTTGTTCAAGTCAAAGCACTCTTGTGCTTTAACATAAGCGTGTTTTGGGAAGTGCAAAAAATGGTAAAAATGCATGTGACCCATGATTTAGGCCCACATGCTCTATTATTCTCCAGTTTTTGCATGTTATCCAACAAAAAATAATTTTTCATGGTCTTGAAAAAGGTACAAGCATATTTTAGTTTTTACATATTCCACCATCTTTGCACCACCTTTTTTTTGTTTGGCAATGTAGAAAAAGGAAATACCAAAGTTTTTAGATGAAATTTGATTATATGAACTAATATTTTCATGTTTGTAGTGTTGGAATGTTAATTATGATTTTTTTTGTTTTAATTCATATTATAGATTGGTCCTTTTCATATTTTTTACTAATTCTATTATATTTATATAGAATTGAATGTTGAAAAACAAGGAACTTGGTGAAAAGATCTAATTTTTGAGGAGTTTGATGCAAGAAGAAAAATTAACTAGACATAATTGGGTAGTTTCTCAAATCAAATCTGGGATTTTAAGGTATGTTCTATTTGTGCATGCGACCTTGTAAACTTATCAAGGTTGATGCACCTTGAAGAGATTCCTCAATTTGTATATATGCATCAATGTGTAAAGTTCATGAAGGGGGCATCTTTACATTTTTCTTGTCTCACAAACATGTCCTCTTATGATTTTTTACATTCTCTTTATACATATTCTTTACATTTTCCTTCATTTTCCATGGACTGATATTTTATCCATTATTCTCCTACTTCACATTTCACCTTTCTATTCACTTATGACTATCACCTTTACCACTTTGATTTCTTATATTGATTTATCACTTCTTATCATACATGCTTAATATAATGCTTTGATTTTGTTATCATATTCATGATTATTAAATTTACCTTACTAGATCATGTTATTCTTTGAACATTGACTACTTTCCTTGATCATATAGTGGCATACATTTCTTTTAGAGCTTACACATTGAGCATGGCCTCTTAGATTTACCTCTTAATCTTGTATTGAAGAGATAGCATATATTTTTCTATGTTCATTGTGGGCCCAAATCGATAGTGCCAACATCTCTGGGTGGGTGGTTTTATGCTAGGAAAAGTCATATTTCACACCTTAGCATGCCCAATCATTTTAGACTACATTGGTTGACACTTTCTCTTAAGAGCCCTAAATGCCAAAAAACTAGTGAACTTTGAAGAGCTATTTCTTTGAAACCATGGAACTTAGAAACATTTCATACAAATTTACAAGGTCATGTAGGGTCTCTCTACAATAACCTCTCTCAATTTTTCATATCTCTAAGTTGTTTGAATGTGGCAACAAGTTTTTGCATGTTGAAAAAAATGTCAAATGCATTGAAGAGAAAGTTGCAAGGTAGCATAAATTTTGTTTTTTTTATCATGGGGAAAAACCAACAATTCCAATACATTTGAGGGTAGGTTTATGCTAGGAAAGGTCCCATTTCGCACCCCAGCATGCCCGATCGTTCCAGACTACATTGTGTTTGCACGTGCTTTCTCTTAAGAGCCCTAAGTTTCAAAGGTGGTGAACTTTGACGAGTTGTTTCTCTAAAACCATGACACTTAGAAATATTTTGTCTGAATTTGCAGGGTCATGTAGAATCCCTCTACAATAACTCTTTTGGTTTTTGATATCTTCAATCCATTTGGTTGTGGTGACAAGCTTTGGCAGGTTGAAAAAGTGTAAAATGCATTGAAGAGAAAGTTGCAAGGTAGCATATTTTCATTTTGTTCATCGTGGGGCCAAACCGACAGTTCCAACACATCTAAGTGGGTGGTTTTATGCTAGGAAAGGTCCTATTTCACACCCCGACATGGCCGATCATTCCATACTACATTGTGCCAATGCTTTCTCTTGAGAGCCCTAAATGCCAAAAAATGAAAAACTTTGATGAGCTATTTCTCCAAAACTACGGCACTTATAAATGTTTTGTCTAAAGATACAAGTTCATGTAAGGTCCCTCTAGAATAACCTCTCTCAATTTTTCTTATCTCCAAGCTATTTGGTTGTGGCGACAAGTTTCCACACATTGAAAAAAGGATCAAATACATTGAAGAGAAAGTTGCAAGGTAGCATAATTTTTATTTTGTTTGGCATGGGGCCAAAATGATAGTTCCAACACATCTAAGCTGGTGGTTTTATGCTAGGAAAGGTCCTATTTTTCACCGCAACATGACCGATTGTTTTAGACTACATTGTGTTGACGCTTTCTTTTAAGAGTCCTAAATGACAAAAAATGATAAACTTTAACGAGCTATTTCTCTAAACTGTGTCACTTAGAAATGTTTTATCTGAAGGTACAAGGTCATGTAAGGTCCCTCTACAATAACCTCTCTCAAATTTTCATATCTCCAAGCTAAAGAGAAAGTTGTGAGGTAGCATAATTTTTGTTTTGTTCATTTTGGGGCCAAACCGATAGTGCCAACATGTCTAAGTGGGTGGTTTTATGTTAGGCAAGGTAATATTTTGTACCCCAACATGCTCGATCGTTCTAGACTACATTGTGCCAACACTTTTTCTTAAGAGCCCTAAATGCCAAAAATTGATGAACTTTGATGAGCTACTTCTATGAAACTATGGCACTTAGAAACATTTTGTCTGAAGTTATATAGTCATGTAGGGTCCCTTTAAAATAAACTCTTTATTTTTCATATCTCAAAGTTGTTTGGCAATGGCAACAAGTTTTGGCACATTGAAAAAGGCATCAAATGCATGTTGAAGAGAAAGTTGCAAGGTAGCATAATTTTTGTTTTGTTCATTGTGGGGTTGAATTGAAAGTGCCAACATGTTTGAGTGGGTGGTTTTGTACTAGGAAATGTCCTATTTTTCACCCCAACATGTTTGATCGTTCCAAACTACATTATGTTGATGCTTTCTCTTAAGAGCCCTAAATGCCAAAAAATGGTGAACTTTGACGAGTTGTTTATCCGAAACCATGGAACTAGAAATGTTTTTTTTGAAGGTACAAGGTAACATAGAGTCCCTCTACAATACCCTCTCTTAGTTTTTCATATCTCCAAGCCATTTGACCATGGCGACAAGTTTTCACACGTTGCAAAAGCTTCAAATGCATTGAAGAGAAAGTTGCAAGGTAGCATAATTTTTGTTTTGTTCATCATGGGGCCAAACCGACGATGAAAAAATATTCGGGTGGGTTGTTTTATGATAGGAAAGGTCCTATTTTCACCCCAACATGCTTGATCATTCCAAACTACATTATGTTGGCACTTTCTCATAAGAGCCCTAAGTGCCAAAAAGTGACAAACTTTGACGAGTTTTTTCTCAAAAACCATGGCACCTAGAAATGTTGTCTAGAGCTACAACGTCACATAGGATCCCTCCATAATAACCTCTCTTAGTTTTTCATATCTCCAAGTTGTTTCACCATGGAGACAATGTTTCAGATGTTGCAAAAAGTGCCAGTTGCATTTAGTAAAAAGTTGTCAAGAGGAATTTTTTACATTCTTCATCTTGTGGGGGTAAACCAACAATTCCAACACATTGGGGTGGCTACAGAATAGGTCTATTTTACTATTTTTGGTCACCGTGGGTCTCTTTAATGAAAACTATGAAAATTTAATGATGCATGAGAGATATTTGACAGTTTCATGAAATAAGTCATGATAATTTTTAAAAGCAACAAGGGATAGTCACATTGACAAATAAAAAGAACTAGTGAGGGTACATCTTTATGGTGAATCTCATGTTAAAAAGGGTCAAATCACAATGTAAAATATGAAAACCAATATGAGAAGAAGAGATGACAATCAAAAGGAGCTTTGATAGTAGCCAATTGAGTTAAGTATGACAAAGGCAAGAATCACAGTTACAAGGAATGGAGGAAGAGCTAGGTAAAGATAGAGTGACAACAAAAAATGGAGTTAACTTGTCAAGGGTCTATTCTTCAAAACCCTCATCAAACCCTTGTCATAGTTTAAGATATGAAATAAATTTTTGAAAATGACATTAACCTTTTGTGGATGACATTGATTAAATTGAGGTCTCCTTTTACCGTGAAAAGCTTGAATATTCTTTCTTTGGCCTATCATTATGATATTTAAGTTTCCTCACCTGATTTGATTATAATAGTATCATTTATACCAAAAATGATAGAACAAAAAATCATGAAAAGGAGTATGATGGTGATCAATGATAAGGCAATGACAGTGGAAAGATTAAAGGAATACATAGTGAGCATCATGGGACAACCTATGATAAAGATTAAGGGACACAGTCTTAGGTAAGTATTGAGAGATAGATAGGGTCAAGGAAAGAATTTTTATTCTTCATTACATTGGCATCATGAAGGACATCCATAGTCTTATTCTTGGTTACATTGAGGTCACAAAAAGGTATATAAGAGGGAGTAGAATGTAACTCTACCTTTGTTAGCTTCATGTTAAATTTTTATTATCTTACTAGTGTAGGAATTCTAAGGTAAACACTCATGGTAGGACCATTCTTAGAAGCTTGTATAATAACCTAGTGTACCCATATAATATTATGATTGTATGATCTACACCAAAGAACTAGTCTCCTCCATGGATTGTGGAGACAAAAAAATTGTCCTCTTACGATACCTTGTCACAACATCGCATCATTTAGACATCTTGTATCATGTTTTTCCCTAGGGACCCATGTCATCATCTAATTAGTTAAATAAATCTTATTTATTTGACTAATTTCATTTATTCCCTTCATATGCATAATTCATCAATTCCTCTAATGTTAATTAAATAATTTATATTATTTAATTAATTAAATCATTTCCATCCATTCCTCTAATGTTAATTAAATAATTTATATTATTTAATTAATTAAATCATTTCTATTAATTCTTCTAATGTTAATTAAATAATTTATATTATTTAATTAATGAAATCATAAATCCAACATTAATTAAATAAATCAAATATTTATTTAATTAATAAAATATTAAAAAATATCTTCTCGCTTTCTTTCCAAAATTGAAACTCATGTGCATCTAATTAATTTATTTAATTAGATAATTCATCAATTATCCTTCTCATCTTTTTTAGGATTTATTTCCTTTGAAAGAGAATCAAAATCTTTCTATCTTTTCACATCTTATCTTATCTTGTTTTAATTCCTTTAAAACAATAAATCAAAATCTTTATATCTTATCTCATTGTATTTCCTCTTTTGTCAAAAATCAAATCCTTATCAATCTTATCAAATCTTATCTCTGTCCACATCGGAAATCTATAAATCAAACCTTTCACAGGCCATTTGGATCGAATCTTCTTAAGACATCCTCATTATGTCAAAATCATTCCCCCATCTTTCATCTGTTTCTATCATTCTCCATTTGTCATCATATCAAGTCGTTATGCTGCAAGAATGAGCACTCAACACTCCTCTATTGTCAATCCTTCAAAATATTGCATTCTCATGTAGGTGGAGAAGAGCAATGGAGATAAATCGAGTTAGCGCGGAGATCGGTTTGCATTTGTGCTTCGTATTGTGATTTCCTTGTTATTTCGTACTCTATTGTGCTTGATAGGGTTTAGTCATTTTATTGTTTTCAACTCTAAATCTGATTGATTATTTCCCTATCTACAGATTGAATTCAATGTAGTCATAAACATTTTGTTCAATATAGGAATATATTTATTTGATAGGAAGGAAAGTGTGGGCATGGGGAATAGCTCTATAAATGTGAAATAGTGATTGGTCAACTAGAGGATGGGGGTCCATACTATAAATAGGTCAAATCATTTAATGAAATAGGAAATGCTAGGCTAGTCAGATGATAAAATTGATAGAGAATCAAATGTGCAAGGATGGATGGGTACTTGAATGTCCTTGGGATCCCTAAGTTTTGAGGTTGCATGACTATCTACTCTTCAAGCTATAGAGGGAAGTCAAGCTAGAAAATATTAAATGTAACTACTAACCAACTAGTGGGTATTAACAAGCTATTTTGGAAACAATATTTTACCATTATTTAGTCCTAACAAGTATGCAACCATACTACAATCCAAATGGAAAAGTGATCCTTTTTCAATTATTCAATTAATAAATTATAGTGAAAATATGGATAACATTAATCATTTATAATTGTGTCAATTCATTATTCATTTATTCAAATAATAATTTATAATGCAAATATGCACACCATTGATAAAAAAGATATGTATTAACCAAATAGCCATATAGGCATACATCATTATATTTCGATATAAGTATAACATATATACAAGAAATCCATATAGGCTTACAATAATGTCATGTGGATATACAATGTCACATATATAATACAAAATATATGTTTAAAAATGTCATATAGGCATACAACAAAGGACCCTAATACATAGTCATTTCCCTCTAGTTAAAGGAAATAGATCACTAGTTGTCTTTGACTGTCAGGGGATGGAGATGCATGTGATGGTTGTCTCCTTCGAACTCATTCACTTGATCCTTGTTTAAATATTCCTAGACTTGCACCTAATACAATAACAAGTATAGACATTAATATATAGAAATTAAATTATAAAATGAAACATAACAAAATAATCACTATGTTGATCCACAAAAGGGGCACATTCACAATCTGGAGTTGTGAAGCCTTGTGGCAACCATCCAAATATAAATTAAACTAAAAATGAATATCATTTGATTTTTCAATAATAGTTAGATAAGACAACAAATATAATGTGAAATTTACTAATTTGCCTCATACCTCTGTCAAAGGCATTGAACTTGCTATTGCTACAACAACACCATGCTCCAATATCCTATGAATATTAGGAGTGTCTAATTGTATCATCTAAAAATGAAACAAAATTATTCAATTACCAAAACTACCTAAGTGAAAGCTTTCTATATTACTTGATTGAATTTTTACATAAATATTTAAAGGGTTTAAACCATCCAATAGTAATAAAGACCCAACTTAACCATTAACAATGCCTTTACATGGAATATAGATTCTATCCCAAGACATGTGTAAGAATGTTCATAAAAACATTCAATATCACTCATAAAGATTGCTAATAGCATGATGTGACAAAACCATAACCTTAAATTTATATATATATATATATATATTCAAGCATTAATGTCAAGTATATCAAGTGGCCTAAAATTGAAGGATTCTTCATAGTTTTCAAGACTAAATACCTCCAATCATCAAATTTTAATAATGTGGGATCAAATATCCTTGTTAAAATGACCAAATTATTGTTATCATATCCATGTAAGCCAAGAAGTAAAATGAAGCAATGATGCAAATCTAGATATAAGACTTCTCAAACTAATATCATTCCAGAACCTATCAAGTGAATGATAAAACATCAAATTGATCCCAAATAACACATATCATAGCATAAGAAGGCATCTAGAACAATATGTAAGTCAACTAGGACCCATGAAGATCAAATCAACTCACCAACCAGGATCTATGCCATCTAGAGAAGATGAAAAATTGAGAGATGGTAGAAACTCTCTCAAAATATTAAGCTAAAAAGGGGTTCTCTATTTTTGATGATAATATAAGGAAAAAATCCTCACCAAAATAAGATAAAAAAATCAAGAATAAAATAATAAATTAAGTGGCTTAAGAGCCTTGTATATATAACTACGTTTTCTTAAAGGATACATATCCATATTTAGGCACCTATATTTCCTTTCTATATTTATGTATAAGTTAAAAATTTAATGCAACCAACTATTTAGAGGATGAGATGTTAGAGATCCACACATGTGAGCTTCTTAGGAATATTTTATAGTTTGATAAAGACTTTCAAGTCATGAAAAGAGGTATGTAATGATGAATAAGACTAGGAGACACAAGACTTAAAAACCTCTTAAGACATAAGCACCATCCCAAAAAGGGTTTCTAAGCACCTCTTAGGACCTAGTTGAACTTGATTAGGATCAAAACAACCTCATTAGACTAAGGAAGATATGGTTATAGTTTTGAAAAATTCTAACCTAATCACAAGTGAAAGGAACAATCGAGTGGGTAGCCAAGATGGAGGCCTTGAAAATAAAAGTGATTTTTTTTTAAATTTTTTTTTTTTATCATGGGTTCATCAGAAATGAACTAAGAAATCCTAAAAGAGCTAGCTATCCACTCAACCACTCAAATAAAAATATTCTCTTTGATTCAAAAATATAAAATTCTCTATTAACAACACGAACCTTGAGAAGGTGGAAAATTAATTAACACCACTAGCCTATATTTTTATAGGTCAATAACATGATCAAATGAAATTAATAGATTATGAAATACATAGCAACCTAAAATAAAATTGATTAAAAAGTACAAAGAATACTTACAAAATATGTAGAACCTTAGAGTCATTAAACATTATTCAATTATGAAATACATTTTTTTAAAAAAATTTAAAATTCTTTGTATTACCTAAGAGAAATTTTGATGAGCATCTCCACTGCCAGGTGTTGATATTGAAGGCCCATAATTAACCTATTCAACATCCAAATCGAGTTATAAGAATACCATTCATATAAGGTTCAACTATTCACATGTAATATTTATAATTCTTTACTAGTTACATACCTCTACACTCAACATTGTCATGTAATAGGGAGGTGGAGAATTGATGTAAGTAGGGTGAACACTATGAGCCTAAAATTTCATTATAATAATTCAATGAATTTAGTTAGTCTTTCATTTCAAAATAAAATTCAATAAATTGAATTAAATGAACTTGTTGAAATTTACTTGACTATCAAAGCCGAATGTATCACTCAAGAGAGCTTATGTCATCACCATCTGATTTTTTGTAGATGTAGCCTAGGCACATGTATTTAGACTATCCTTATGATCATAAACATAGAGTAATGAACAAGACTGACATAAATGAGGTGGAACTAGACACTTGGAAGACTTTCCTACCTCACCCTATGCTAGAGGCCTAGTATGTTGTATAAGACTCTAACTGAGCGAGCTAATCGACTGTAAGGTATCCACCTAAATAATCTCCTTCAAAATAGATTTGGATAGTCATGTGCTCATAGTCTAGTCTAGCGACTGGTCTTGTTGGCCACTGTGGGTTAAGATGTTCCCCCACTCTATCTTGTGCAGAGCCCGCACCTCTACCCTGGAACTCTCGCATGTCAAAATAGTTGGGGGATTACAATGAGGACAAACTCATAATAGAGTTTCCTCAAATTATTGTGGTACCTCATTTTTTTTGCATGGAGGATGGTAAAAAACCATCCACCACCTATCCAAAAAGTTGTTCTTTATCCCTTGGTGGTGGCACCAATGGATATGGAACCTCTTGCATGCATCGTATAAGGGTTGATTCATTCTCAAGTTAGTGAAGAGTGTACACAAGTTAGATTTAAAAAAAAGAAGTCTTTAACTCGTTTATATGATAACTTGTTTGCATAAAATTGTTTTATTTCTTGCCTCTTATCAGACCAACTATTTATTTTCTTGCTAACTGATTCTACATGAGATATTATGGATTTCAATGATTGAGCAAGGGTGATCCTAGGTGAGTTTGTTCTTGTAGGATCTCTCAACCTTGCAATTAACTCCTCAATTTCTTTTTTGTTATTTTCAATTTGCCCCAATATGTTTTCTTGTGTTCTTGGAGAATAATGAGGATTTATAGGAGGTGATCGTTGAGATTGTTCTTCAGGAGGGATTTCATCATGAGGTGAATTTGGGATTTCGTGAATTTGGGATTTTCAAGATTTGGGGGTGAATTGTCAATTCCTAAAAATAAAATAAAAATTAATCAAAAAACATATTCAATCTACCTACTTAATATAAAATTGACACTAAGAAACTAAAAAAACTTACTCCTTTGATCTCAATGTCTTGGCGGAATTTTGGTGAGTATTCAGTGAAGAAAAAGCCCTCCCAAATGCGAGCATGCTTTGTAGGGTTTGTAGGCTGCAAGTAAGGAGTTTTGAATAGAAATGAGGAATAACAAACAAGTTTTGCTTGTTTATTGCTCACTTAGTAATAACGAAAACATGTTATAACATGTTTATATTATTTCTTTAATGAGCAACAACGCGAGCACCTTATTGCTTTAATGGGAAATAATGTGAGCACGCTATAACATGTTCACATTATGGCTTTGATGGGGCCAAAAAGTGGGGTGACCACTTTTTGGTCCCACATCTTTTTGCACCCGCCCAATAACAACAATTCCATGACTTAACCATTGCACTATGAGACAAACCCCAATTCATTCATTTAAATATTAATTAAATAATTTTCTAATTATTTAATTTATTCATCCATTAATTTATTCTTATCTGCTATAATTAAATAATTTTAATTAATTAACTAGCTAACACTTCCAATATAATTAAATAAATTAATATAATTTATTTTTTCCCTCTAAATAAATAAATTAATATTTTATTTATTTTCTCCTGATGCAGATGAATTAAATAAATTTATTCCAATTATATTAATATTCTTCTATCCATCAATTAAGTGAGTTAACTAAAAAACCACATTAGTCCACTCAGACTCACTCTCACTCTCACTCATCCATGCAATGATTTTTGTCATCCATCAATCAATTCACTTATCCATTTTTCTATCAAAGGTTATGCTAGTAAGAATTGCAATCCACATTTCAAATCATGGAAGCATATCCAAGGTCAACAAAGCAAGATGAAGCTTTGTGGAGGTAATATTACTTATTATTTCATTTGATTTATTTTTTCTCATGCTCTATTGTAAGCGATTGTTGAATGTGAAATAGATACCTTAAAAGTATTGTCCTTATTTTGTAGCTTCACATTTCATCACACACAATAATTATTTTTAACTAAAAATTGTGTCGGTGTTTATGTCTGTGTAAGCGTGGCATAACAAGTAGAACTTAGTTATATCACTTCTCACTTTCACATGATCAATAAAACCTCTTATGCAGTGATAAAATTCACTATCAATCTTTAAATTCCCATACCTCTCAATGATAGAGAAGCTCTTTAAATATAGAAGGGGTGAAAATATATTTGAAAAGGAATAAGTCACACCTATTCAAAACTATCATTTATAAATAATTAATAATCTAATAAACTATTAGATTATTAATTATTAAATAGTATATGTTATATAATAATCACAAATTTATATAACTTTACATTAAAATAATATATAAATTTTATAAGGGTATGACCTATAATAACAATATGTTCTAACACAGTTCCACCTTAATATTAATAGGGGGTATAACCTATCAACTTTTACAAAATAAAAAATACCCTAGTAACATTGGTCTTCTTTGACAAAGATAAACCACACAAATATATATCAAAATAAAGATCATATACTTTAGGCTACATAAAAGTCATCTTATCATAATTTATAATTCCACTATTTTAAAAATGATACTCTTCATGAGGTATTATAAATATTTTGTTGGAGCTTGGGACTTGTTGATGGACAAATTGACACAACAACATGCAAACAAGATGTAATCACCTTACCTCTCTTGAAAAAGATGAACGGTCAAAAAATCAATCATCTTCCAAGGTTCTAGATGTTGGGTCACAACATTTTTGTTTTGTTGAGTGGTCAATGAGGATGTAATGTTCAAGGGGCCTGCTGGTTATTGAGCTTCTTGGTTGCTGCAAGATCGAACTTCTATCTAAACCTACTCTAACCGGGGTATAAAAAGAAAGGGGAAAAAGATAGATCAGGGATGCAAAAGAGAAAAGAATGTTGATTCATTTAGTTAACCAAACTTGTTACTCTCCAAGGAATTCCTAAATTGAATTGTAAAATAAATCAACTTGTAATCAATACAAATCCATTCATTCACAATGCAAATATTAATAGCAGATTGCAAATCATAATTCAAACAAAAGAAAGAAAAAACTTCATTCCTCAAAGAATTCCAAATCAAATGATTAACATAACAAATATCATTCTAGAGAACAACTTAAAGCAGGTTTAAATCTGGCTGCTTCTACTATTGTGAAATGGATAAACAACAATTACAAATCTAGCAAGCTTCACTAGTGCACAAAAATCAATGTCTTCAAATTGATTCAATTAACTAAAATGCAGAAAAAATCATTCTCTACTCTACTACTAAACTAGCTAAAACTTCTAACTCAGATGCCTAATTCATTTTCCTAAAAATATAACTCTTTCAAAGTGAGCATATTTTATAATAAATAGCTCATCAATCCCCTAATTTCCTCCCAAAATCAGACATCAAAAGTTGTAGCTTTCCATCATTCATCAAAAGAAACTTTCTCTTTCAGCCTTTGTTTGACTCCAGTTGGTTTCAATTAGCTTCAGTTCAAAAATTGCAACTTTCAGCTTGACTCGGAGTTCTCCATCTTGCACGATACAAAGAAATATCTCTCTCTAGAAATTATGTTGAACGGGCCCGCCATACTTCAGTTTACTCCCAGCTGATTGTTTGTTTCAACAATTTTCTCTTTTTGTACACTTGCTTTGACATTATCTCCATCACAATTCGTTATCCTCCTGAATTTACAAAAATACCTGCTAAAGATCACATGAATTAATTAACTTGTAAAATTAATTAATTAATGATTAATTTCAAAAATACATTAATTTTCATTTTTTCCTCAATTGCATGTGAATATAATAAATTTTAAATAATCACAATTGGAGCTATAACCAGAGGTTTTCTTACTGGTTCTTTCCTATCGGTATGCTCCCCAAAACCATTATTTTGTATTATTCTATTTAAATATATAATATATATCAGTGGCTTACCGCTTTCTCTCTCTAAAAAAAAAATCCCTTTTCCATATAATGTTATTTTAAAATAACATTAAATGGAATTCTACATAGAGTTGAAATCTTGAATGGTATCTGCAAACCAAAATAGATGCACAATTAATTAATTCATCCAAAACTAAATCACAAAGATTAATAAATTAAAAGATATGAATCATTTAATCCCTCTACTGAATTGACAACATATCCATCACGCCCCTTTAAAAAAGTCAAATATCTCAAGGCATGCATCAGTCAATGGTTGAACTGCATTTTCCATAAGCACGCTTGATGGAAGATCCAAATACAACAGTGCAGATTTTGGATTCATAGGTAAATTTCTTAACTTGCTACAATGGAGCATACAAGAGGAAACCTCAAACTTATTTGCAACCATTAGAACATCGAGTAACCCAAGAGCACTATTTGTTGCTACAGTTCCACTGTACATAAAGTTCAGAAGATCCATCAGATCACTCTCTTCTGTTGAAGTTATTCGAAGAGTGACATCTTGTTGCTTTGACTCGCTCATGCCATTGAAGAAAAGTTTAAAAAAGAGAAAGGACTCTTGACTTCCAAAATAGTAGAACTAATGTGTATTGTTCAGACTTTCAATACTATAGAACAATCCATGCAAATTCTCCTTTACATCTTCCAAATATGTATCCTCGGGTTTTCTCCTTCAAATTTTGTATTGCTTTCTTTTACAAATCCATGCCATGCACTCGTTCAAAAGTTCCTAAAGCCCTTTTATATCAAAATCCAATTTGTTCATTACTAGCGATTATTGCTTTGAGGTTATAATCCCTTTTAATGAATTCATTATGTGTGCAATTCCTCATTTATTTATGACATGCTGTCAAGCAATCTTCTTGCCATGTCGATGCATTCCATGGTTTTCATGTATGTTTATCAGGGTAGTTGCAAATTTTATCTCTCCATAAATAATCCATTCTGCATTTTATGTTCTCATGGATGCTCATACTCTGCTTCAAAGCTTCAAATTTGGAAAACACCCCCAAAGTCATTTTGTGCATATCTTACAATCGATGGCATTCCATGAAATCACAATTCCTTGGGGAATTTTGTGAAACAGTTCACGTGCCCCTTTATCTATGCTTTTCACATTTTGCGTTCATACCTACCAATTCATTGTCTCTGTGCATTGACTTCTTTGCAGCATTGTTAAAATATTTTCATGAAATCCATTTTTTGTGTTTTGGCAAGCATTGCATATAAAGAGACAAGATTCATTTGAGGCGTTTTGCAAACTATTCATGTGCATCATCTTTGTTTACCCATTTTGCATAAGCCATGAAAATCGGCTAAAAACCTGCCATTTATATTTTACTTGAAATTTCAATTATATTCCTCTGCAATGTATCTACTCTTCAAATGATCTTCTAGCCGATTCATTTAGTTCCAATTCAACAATCTTGGTTTATCATGAGACCACAATCTCGTATGAGGTATTCTATCAAACGATTCACTGCCATGTCTATGCTTCCACATTTTTTTTGCGGTAGGCATTCACCATGGCCATCGCTACAATCGACATAATCTGATTAAATCTTTCTCCTTTAGTGGTGTTTTGATGGATGTTGATTTCATTCAAATTCCACAGTCATTGCTCTCTAATTCATGTGTTACTTGAGCGGGATAAAAAATCTTCTCGTTCGGGGACATTTTAAGGCTTTGGTAGAGTGTGGGATCAGGTCACACTGAAAGATAGAACTTTTATTTTCTTCTCCACTCTAATTTTCTATCCAGGTCCGAAACCCGACGACACTATTCATTATTTTATTTCCTAGCATTTTATTTCAATTCCCCTTTAATTGCATGCGTCCAATTTTTACGAGGGCGAGATTTCAATTTTTTCCTGGAGGCTCTTAACATTGGTGGAGTCAGAGATCGGGATTAGTCCTGAATTGTGACATTTAAATATGTTGGGTCCAATGTTTGTTCAGAACCCCATCCTGATCGGTTCATCTTTGGCGGGAGTGGAATTTGGGAATGCATTTGCACTTGTACATCACAAATTTTTAGTGTCAAGTTTCCATGGAGTTCCAAATCTCGAAATCCGACGCGATAAATTTTTTAAGTTTCAAAATCTTTTTCTATTAATGCGGAGTGTGGGGTGACGATTTTTCAGGACTCCTTTTTAAAAGTTCGTTGAGACTTTTCCCATTTTATGGGGATCAGATAATTTCTTGCCCCTTTGCATTTTTTATTTTTTACCTTTTTTCCCTTTCGGGGTTTCGGGTCGGGTGAAAACCTGAATTTGGACCTTTGAAAATTTTCAATTTTATGTATTTTAAAATTTAAAATTTTTTATTTGTTTTAAATTTTTTCATTTTTAAATTTTGCTTTTAAATCTTTTAAATTTAAAAGATTACTTTAATGATTTTACTTTTTTTTTTAATCTTTAAATTTGAATTTAAAAGACTTAATGATTCTTAAAATTTTAAAATCATTTAAAATTTAAAAGATTTATTTTATTGAATTTTTAAATTCCATCAAATCTTTTAAAATAATTTTTTTAAATGTTTTGTTTTAATTTAAAATTAAAACTTATTTATTTATTATTATTACTTTTCCAAAATCCTTTTAAAATAAAAAGATTTTATTTATTTAAATTTTAAACCTTTTAAAATAAATGATTTATTTATTTATTTTGTATTTTATATTTTTATAGTTTTTTGTATTATATATATATATATATTGTATTTTATATGTATTTTCATTTTTTTTGTATTTTGTGGACCTCTAAGGTGAGACAACGCGAAAACGACATGAGGAGATGAGGACGAAGACAGATGGAAATGAGAAAATTAAAATGACCAAAACAAATGAACAAAGCAACACAAAGCTGAGATGAAGCAAAATGGGCTCAAAGATCAAGATTGGGAACAGAATCGACACAGGAACCTTCATAAAAAGTGCAAGGTTTAGAGGAAGTTCTGAAACCCGAACCTAACAGGCAAAAAGCACAATGGACACAAGAATCGAGATTGAGACTGAACCATGAACAGGAACCCTTGAAAGGTTCCTTATTCCAGTTTTGGTCTGATACCCGATTCCAAACCAAACAAAAGAAAACAAGGAATCAAAGATTGGATTTGGGATGGAACCAGAACTTGAAACCCTGAAAGGTGGCAGGTGTCGATTCCATTCCAAAAACCAATCCCGACAAAACAAAGATGACAAGGAAGCAAAGATCAGAATCGGGAGGAAACAAGGAAGCTGAAGCTTTGTTAAGTGTAAAGTGTTAGTTCTAGTTTGAAACCTAACTCCAAAAAAGAAAAATGAAACAAGACACGAGAAAAGATAGAAATAGGAACGACAAAGCACGTACACAACAGACCAAACCAACGAAATGAAAGAAAACAAAGGGGGTCCCTAAATTTTCCAAGAAAAAAGTTGGGGTGTAAATGCAAGGCATAACAAATGGCGTCTTGACTGGGAAAATGATTTAAGCATTTTAGAACACAAAACCCTCCAAATACCCAAAATCTCTGGTTTACACTCATTCAAGGCAGCCTAAGAAGCATAACCACAATCAAAACCGAGACATCACAGAGATTTGAGATGAAACTAAAATTTTTTTGTGTGTGCAAATGATTCATTCCCCTCCATAAGCGTTGTTGTGATCAAAATGAAGTAGAATCTGCCCAAGCTACGTAGTTGTGAGTTACATTTCCAACGTGCAATGATATCCTGGGCATAACTGTACTACTAGACAAGCATCTATAGCCCTGACAAAGATACCTCTAGTTCTCTCTAAGCATTGCTCTACTGCCACTTAGGCATCCATAGTCCTAGTAGAGATACTTGAATCACCCTTGCTAATTGAGTTCATTTTTAGATTTTCTTTATTTCCTCTTTTTTCTTAGATGCTGATTCTTTTGAAGTATAATTTTCTGGTTTTCCCTCAATCCTCAAGCAATGAAGCTTAAGTAGCGAGTTGAGAACCATGGAAGACATCATGAAAGAAATGTAACCCTTTAGATATTTCACTTGGAATAGAGCTACCCCACCTGATGTAAACTAACTAATGGTTTTCTTAAGATGTGTAGATTGTGATAGAATTTCAAAAACTCCTCAGAAACTTTATAATGCACCAAGTTCTAATTCATGCTAACATTTCCCAGTTTGGAAAGGATGAAAGTAAATCAAAATTTTCAAAGCAACCGATTGATCAAGTGTTTGAAAATATAGATAGTAGACTCTCAATAGATTCACCCCTCAGTATAACTTGCATACAACAACTTAGTTTCTACCGTCAACAAGAGGAACCCCCAGAAGAAAGAAAAGAGAAGAGAGAAACACACGAGCACACAGACCCGATGAACCAACAAAACCAAAAATAGAAAATGAGAACAAAAACCCACAAACAATCAACCAAAGACTAGAAACAAAAGAGAAACAACAACCCCAAAAACAAAAACAAAAACAAGAAGACACATAAAAAGAAAAATAGCAGAACGAAAGAAAAGAAACCAAAAGGAAAAGAAAAAAAACAAAAAGAAAACCAACTAAACTAAAAACTAACACCCCACTATATTAATCCTAAACTAACTCCAAAACTGAGCTCTACAAACATAAAGCTATGAAAACCTGTACATCCACTTGACTGATTTTTCATTATGTACATAAGTCTTAATTTGTTGGGTACGGTTCTAAACCTAGCAGGCTTATCTTTATATTCAAAAATGTAAAGTTTAGGTGGCATAAATTCATTTTGAGAATACGAAGGCTAAAACATTAGAAACTATGGATTTTCTTGTTTATTGTGATTAATCCATAGACACGTCCTATTACCCCAATGTATCATAATCAAACTAAAAATAATCAAAATATAGAGGATGATGAAAGGACACCACCTAATTTAGAAGACCTCTAGCTAGAAATGCACACTCATGCTGCATGATCTCATCTTCCTGAGGTCTCAGCTCATGGAACACCACTCCATTTAGCTCAAGTACATGCATGTCAACATAAAGGGCATCCATTAGTGGTATATAATTATTATCCAGAATGTCAAAGCAATGTTCAAAACTTTCATGCACATTCTCATCACCATCAAAACTAGTTTCAAAGAACAAACTAGTATGTTTAGTTTCACTAGGACTATCAACTTCGATCACGCTCTCCAAGGTTAATTTGTCACCAATTAAATATTCAACTTCCTCAACCTTTAAATCAATTTGCTTAACAGTTGTCTTACCTGTCATGGCGATATTTTCAAACAACAAGAGTTCAACGCATCTTACCTCAAAATTTGAACTAAAAGGATAAATATTGCATGGATCACCTAAAGTGAGTTTCATTATGCAACTTGAATATGGATGTATTAATATTTTTGTATTCCACTCAGATGCGGAGTCCCAGATCCCTTCAATCTCTTCAAATGGACTGAGCAGCAAATCATCCCCATTAGCTACTTGTGAAGTCTGTGAACCCCTCTCCTCAAAAGATGAAGCATCGATTTCAACATCTTCTTCAAACAACTCATTAAAGTGTACAAAATCATACCCAGGAAAGTACTTCCCTGCTTCATGTTCCTACATATCATTAATGAGAATGTGCACACGAGCGTCAAGTTCATTACTATTAAGATCAAATTCATTACTGCATGATAAACTAGGATCTTCTTCAAACAAATCGTTAGAATAAACACAATCAAAACCAAGAAGATACTACCCCATTTCATTCCCTTCATCATGTTGAAGCAATTCAATTTCTGAGGTAGTCGTCTAACAGTCCACTTGACCTTTTTCTACTTCATCTAGTTGAATCTCATGGTTCACTCCTTGCTGCAACCAAACACTAATTTCATCAATGTCAGTATCTTGATTAGCATTGAGATCCAATTTATTTTTCTGACAAGGGTAAGTCTAATATGAATAATCATCAGGAAACTCTTGAATAAATTGAACATCCATTCGATCTCCCTCCTTTGAAGAATCAATTGGCATTCAACTTCATGTCCTTCACCACGAGATTCATTTGCAGCTTCATTCGTAGCCATGCTATTCTTTGTTTCTATGTGTTCATTATTTAAATCAACAAAGTCACTTTCTGGTGTTAACTCATTAGGAGATGTTTCTTCACTATTAATGCTCACAAAAGAGTCTATAAATGTATCAATAATTTCACTTTCCATATCCAACAAATTTGTACGAGATAGGGAAAATTTATCAGTCATAGAGTCCATTTCAATGCAAGGATTGAGGTTATCAGATGATGGGGAAGAGAAAAAAATCTTCTCATAATTACTGTCATTGTTTCACATGGAGTCATTGTCATTTTCATGTGTACTAACGGTTTCATCTTCTTCATCGAGTGGATACGTACTCTAGGGATCTCCCATAAGTATTTCTTCGACAACGATCAACTACCTGAAATATAATTCCATCCTACCAAGGAAAACATAGCAATCCATCTGAGAATGTTGATTTATTTGATGCATCCTACATCCACTTGGCCTAACAAGTTTTGATAGCTTCGGATCTCCTAATTCTTCCAATTTCTCCCTTAATTGATTTTGTGCACATGGGATATCTAGCCAACATGAACCATGCTCCTTTGTCCATCCCTCATCTTGTTGTGCGTCTTGCTCAGAAGGAATGTTCAAAGCGTTGGATGATATTACTGATTTCTCATGACAACGTTCCTGTGTTGATATTTCATCTCTTTCAATATCATCGTTAGTATTAAAATTTCCAATGTTACTAGATTCTAACCTGATATTTCCATTATGCTCTAAATTTATATCCGTTTCATGCTCTTTGTCAAATAAAACATCAAAATGGTATATTTTCTCATCAAATACTTCACTTACAACTTCATTATGATGTAATGGATTGTGCGTTGGAGTATGACCGAAAAGAGATGATATAGTCACAACTTCATTGGTAGGTGGAATAATTACTTATGTCATTGGATTTTTCAAAGCTTGACATTTCATGTGGGTAGGCGTTGTGGGTAAACTAATGCAAAGATGCGAAGGGTGGCAGTTTTGAAGTACAAGATCATTATAGTTCTTACTTTGATTATGCATGTTTCTAACATTTTTTCTAGATTGTGCTAGCAAGAGAACTTTGTTAAATGCATCCCATAAGGTGGTAACTTCGCCAAAAAATTTAATTCTTGCCACTAATAAAGTATTCAAACCCCAATAATAATGTTCCTTTACCACATGATCATTAATAACAAGATCTGAATCTATAACTCGCTTAAACATAAGAAGGAATCTATGATTGAACTGTATAATTGATTCATGTGGTGCTCTTTTCACGGCTACAAATTGAAGTGATGGGTTTTGCATATGCATATAAGAATCAAATTGATCTAAGAATAAGATTTTTAACTCCATCCATGAAAAAATAGAATTTGGTGGAAGATTAATGTACCATTGTTGTGTTGTAACTTTAAGTGTTTTGACGAATAGTTGACAAGCAATATCTTCATGTTGAACCCTGAGAAAAGTTAGTAAATCCCTACAAATTGTAACATGATTGAAGCTTTTTGTCCATTGTCAAAAATAAAGGAAGCTTGTTATGCATGTGATACAAAATTTCATGAATAATCTCGGGATATACAAAGGGATATCCATCGGAGCAGGGTTTTCCAAGATCTAACCCACTCCCATACAAAAAAGAAAAATTGCTCAAGTGGCCCTCCTTCTAGCACCAGTTTTATTGATGGCCAAATTGACACAGCAACATGTAGACAAGATGTAATCACCTTACCTCTCCTAAAAAAGACAAACGATCATTAAATCAATCATCTTCCAAGGTCCTAGATGTTGGGTCACAACGTTGTTGTTTTGTTGAGCAGTCAATGAAGTTGTAATGTTCAAGGGGCCTACTAGTTATTGAGCTTCTTGGTTGTTGCAAGATCAAACTTCTATCTAAACCTACTCTAACCAAGGTATAAAAAAAGGGAAAAAGATAGACCAGGGTCGTGAAAGAGAAAATAATGTTGATTCATTCAGTTAACCAGACCTGTTACTCTCCAAGGAATTCCTAAACTGAACTATAGAATAAATCAACTTGTAATCAATACAAATCCATTCATTCACAGTGCAAATATTAATAGCAGATTGCAAATCACAATTAGAATAAAAGAAAGACAAAACTTCATTCCTCGAAGAATTCCAAATCAAATGATTAACACAACGAATATCATTCCAGAGAACAACTTAAAGTAGGCTTAAATATGGCTACTTCTACTATTGTGAAACATATAATATTTACAAATTTGGCAAGCTTCACTAGTGCACATAAACCAATGTCTTCAAATTGACTTGATTAACTAAAAATGCAGAAAACTCCATTATGTACTCTATTGCTAAACTAGCTGAAACTTCTAACTCAGATGCCTAATTCATTTTCCTAAAAATCTAACTCTTTCAAAGTGAGCAGATTTTACAATAATTCATCAAAAAAAACTTTCTCTTTCAACCTTCATTTGAGTCTAGTTGGTTTTAGTTAGCTTTAGTTCAAAAATAGCAACTTTCAGCTTGACTCAGAGTTCTCCATCTTGCACGATGTAAAGAAATATTTCTCTCAATTTCCTCCCAAAATCAGACATCAAAAGTTGTAGCTTTCCATAATTCATCAAAAGAAACTTTCTCTTTCAACCTTCATTTGAGTCTAGTTGGTTTTAGTTAGCTTTAGTTCAAAAATAGCAACTTTCAGCTTGACTCAGATTTCTCCATCTTGCACGATGTAAAGAAATATTTCTCTCCAGAAATTATGATAAACGAGCCCACCATACTTCAGTTTACTCCCAATTGATTGTTTTTTTCAACAATTTCCTCTTTTCGCACACTTGCTTTGACATTATCTCCATCACAATCCGTTATCCTCCTCAATTTACAAAAATACCTGCTAAACATCACATGAATTAATTAACTTGTAAAATTAATTAATTAATGATTAATTTAAAAAATACATTAATTTGCATTTTTGCCTCAATATCATGTGAATACAATAAATTTTAAATAATCACAATTGAATAATAATAAACCCCCTTTTCCATTTAATGTTATTTTAAAATAACATTAAACAGAATTATGTGTAGAGTTGAGATCTTGAATGGTACCTGCAAACCAAAATAGATGCACATTTAATTAATTCATCCAAGATTGAATCACAAAGATTAATAAATTAAAAGATATGAATCATTTAATCCCTCTACTGAATTGAAAATATATCCATCATGCCCCTTTAACAAAGTCAAATATATCAAGGCATGCATTAGTCAATGGTCGAACTGCATTTGCCATAAGCACACTTGATGGAAGATCCAAATATAACAATGCAAATTCTGGAGTCATAGGTAAATTTGTTAGCAACTTGCTGCAATGGAGCATACAAGAGGAAACCTCAAACTTATTTGCAGCCACTAGAACATCGAGTAACCTAGGAGCACTATTTGTTGCTACAGTTCCACTGTACATAAAGTTCAATAGATCCATCAAGCACTCTCTTCTACTGAAGTTATTCAAAGAGTGACATCTTGTTGCTTTGACTCCCTCATGCCATTGAAGAAAAGTTTAAAAAAGAGAAAGGACTCTTGGCTTCCAAAATAGTAGAACTAATGTGTATTGTTCAGACTTTCAATACTGTAAAAAAGTCCATGCAAATTCTCCTTTACATCTTCCAAATATTCATGCTCTAGTTTTCTCCTTCAAATTTTGTATTTCTTTCTTTTACAAATCCATTCCATGCACTTGTTCAAAAGTTCTTGAAGCCCTTTTATATCAAAATCCAATTTGTGCATTACCAGCGATTATTGCTTTGAGGTTATAAGCCCTTTTAACGAATTCATTATGTGTGTAGTTCCTCATTTATTTATGATATGCTGTCAAGCAATCTTCTTTCCATGTCGATGCATTCCATGGTTTTCATGTATGTTTATCAGGGTAGTTGCAAATTTTATCACCCCATAAATAATCCATTATGCATTTTATGTTCTCATGGATGCTCATACTCTGCTTCAAAGCTTCAATTTTGGAAAACACCCCCAAAGTCATTTTGAGCATATCTTACAATTGATGGCATTCCATGAAATTGCAATTCCTTGGGGAATTTTTTGAAATAGTTCACACGCCCCTTTATCTATGCTTTTCACATTTTACATTCATACCTACCAATTCATTGTCTCTACACATTGACTTCTCTTCAACATTGTTAAAATCTTTTCATGAAATCCATTTTTTGTGTTTTGGAAAGCATTGCATTTAAAGAGACGAGATTCGTTTGAGGCATTTTGCAAACGGTTCATGCACATCATCTTTGTTTACCCATTTTGCATAAGTCGTTAAAATTGGCTAAAAAATTTCCATTTACATTTTACTTGAAATTTCAATTATATTCCTTTGCAATGTATCTACTCTTCAAATGATCTTCTAGCTGATTCATTTAGTGCCAATTCCACAATCTTGGTTTATCATGAGACCACAATCTCTTCTGAGGTATTCTATCAAACGATTCACTACCATGTCTATGCTTCCACATGTTTTTTGCAGTAGGTATTCACCGAGGCCATTGCTGCAATCGACATAATCTAATTAAATCTTTCTCCTTTAGTGGTGTTTTGATGGATTTTTATTTCGTTCAAATCCCGCAGTCATTGCACTCTAATTCATGCATTACTTGAGCGGGATCGGAAAACTTCTCATTCAGGGATATTTTAAACCTTTGGCGGAGTGTGGGATCGGGTCACACCAAAAGATAGAACTTTTATTTTCTTCTCCACTCTAAGTTTTTGTCCAGGTCCGAAACCCGATGACACTATTCATTATTTTATTTCCTAGCATTTTATTTCAATTTGCCTTTAATTGCATGCGTTTCCAATTTTTATGAGGGCGAGATTTTAATTTTTTCCTAGAGGCTCTTGACATTGGCGAAGTCAGAGATCGGGATTAGTCCTGAACCATGACATTTAAATATGCTAGGTCTAGTGTATGTTCAGAACCCGATCTCGATCGGTTCCTCTTTGTGCGGGAGCAGAATTCGGGAATGCATTTTCACCTGTACATCACAAATTTTTAGTGTCAAGTTTCCATGGAGTTTCGAATGCCAAAATCTGATGGGAGAAAATTTTTTTGTTTCAAAATATTTTTCTATTAATGCAGAGTGTGGGGTGATGATTTTTTAGGGCTCCTTTTTAAAAGTCTATTAGGACTTTTCACATTTTATGGGGATTAGATAATTTCTTGCCCCTTTGCATTTTTTATTTTTTACCTTTTTTGCCTTTTGGGGTTTCAAGTCGGGTGAAAACCCGAACTTGAACCTTTTGACATTTTGAAATTTTTATGTATTTTTTTAAATTTTAAAATTTTTATTTATTTTAAAGTTTTAATTTTTTTTCAATTTTTGTTTTTTTTAAATCTTTTCAAATTTAAAAAGATTACTTTTGTGATTTTTTTTAATTTTTAATCTTTTAGAAATTTGAATTCTAAAAGACTTTATGATTCTTAAAAATTTTAAAATCATTTAAAATTTAAAAGATTTATTTTATTGAATTTTTAAATTCAAGTAAATCTTTTAAATTAAAAAAATATATATATATTTGTTTTAATTTAAAATTAAAACACTATTTTATTTATTATTATTACTTTTCCAAAATCCTTTTAAAATAAAAAGAATTTATTTATTTAAATTTTAAATCTTTTAAAATAAACGATTTATTTATTCATTTTGTATTTTATATTTTCTATTTTTTTTTGTATTTTATATGTATTTTATATGTATTTTCTATTTTTTTGGTATTTTGTGGGACTCTAAGGTAGGACAACGTGAAAACGACATGAGGAGATGAGGATGAAGACAGACAAAAATAACCAGAACAAATGAACAAAGCAACACAAAGACAAGATGAAGCAAAATGGGCCAAAGATCGGGATTGGGAACTAACTCAACACAGGAACCTTCATAAAAAGTGCAAGGTTTAGAGGAAGTTTTGAAAGTCGAACCTGATAGGAAAAAAGCACAACAAACACGGGAATCAGGATCAAGACAGAACCAAGAACAAGAACCTTGGAAAGGTTCCTTATTCGGGTTTTGGTCCGATATTCCATTCCAAACCAAACAAAAGAAAATAAGGAATCAAAGACCGGATTCAGGATGGAACCAAAACTTGAAACTTTGAAAAGTGTCAAGTGTCGATTCCATTCCAAAACCTAATCCCGACAAAACAAAGATGACAAGGAAGTGGAGATCAGAATCAGGAGGGAACAAGGAAGCTGAAGCTTTTCCAAGTGTAAAGTGTTAGTTCCAGTCTAAAACCTGACTCCAAAAAAGCAAACTAAAACAAGACATGAGAAAAGACAAAAATAGGAATGACAAAGCGTGAACACGGCAGAACAAACCAACTAAATGAAAGAAAACAGAGGGGGTCCCCGACTTTTCCAAGAAAAAAGTTTGGGTCCTCGACAGTACATGCGAATTCTCCTTTACATCTTCCAAATATGCATGCTTGGGTTTTCTCCTTCAAATCTTGTATCGCTTTCTTTTACAAATCCATGCCATGCACTCATTTGAAAGTTCCTAAAGCCCTTTTATATCAAAATCTAATTTGTGCATGACCAACAATTATTGCTTTGAGGTTATAAGCCCTTTTAACGAATTCATTATGTGTGCAGTTGCTCATTTATTTATGACATGCTATCAAACAATCTTCTTGCCCTGTCGATGCATTCCATGGTTTGCATGTATGTTTATGAGGGTAGTTGCAACTTTTATCTCTGCATAAATAATCCATTCTCCATTTTATGTTCTCATGGATGCTCATACTCTACTTCGAAGCTTCAATTTTGGCAAACACCCCCAAAGTCATTTTGTGCATATCTTGTAATCAACGACATTCCATAAAATCACAATTCCTTGGGGCATTTTTTGAAACAATTCATGCACCCCTTTATCTATGCTTTTCACATTTTATGTTCATTCCTACCAATTCATTGTCCCTGCGCATTGACTTCTCTTTATCATTGTTAAAATCTTTTCATGAAATCCATTTTTTGTGTTTTGGAAAGCATTGCTTTTAAAGAGACAAGATTCGTTTGAGGCATTTTGCAAATGGTTCATGCACATCGCCTCTGTTTACCTATTCTACCTAAGCCGTGAAAATTGGCAAAAATCCTACCATTTACATTTTACTTGAAATTTCGATTATATTCCTCCATTGAATGTATCTACTCTTTGAATGATCTTCTAGTCGATTCATTTAGTGCCAATTCCACAATCTTGGTTTATCATGAGACCACAATCGCTTATGAGGTATTATGTCGAACGATTCACTGCCGTGTCTATGCTTCCACTTTTTTTTTTGCAGTGGGTAATCACCAGGGCCATTGCTGCAATCGACATAATTTGATTAGATCTTTCTCCTTTAGTGGTGTTCTAATGGATTTTGATTTCATGCAAATCCCATAGTCATTGTGCTCTACTTCATGCATTACTTGATTGGGATAAAAAAATATTCTCATTCAGGGACATTTTAAACCTTTGGAGGAGTGCAGGATCGGGTCACACCAAAAGATAGAAC
Organism: Sequoia sempervirens; assembly: GCA_007258455.2. Taxonomy (NCBI): domain Eukaryota; kingdom Viridiplantae; phylum Streptophyta; class Pinopsida; order Cupressales; family Cupressaceae; genus Sequoia; species Sequoia sempervirens. Next base: position 172,733,032 of record VDFB02358134.1, on the reverse strand, counting down.
TTTTATTTTCTTCTCCACTCTAAGTTTTTGTCTAGGTTTGAAACCTGACGACACTACTCATTATTTTATTTCCTAGCATTTTATTTCAATTTTCCTTTAATTGGATGCGTTGCCAATTTTTATGAGGGCAAGATTTTATTTTTTTCCTGGAGGCTCTTGACATTGGTGGGGTCGGAGATCGGGATTAGTCCCGAACCATGACATTTAAATATGTTGGGTCTAATGTCTATTTGGAACCCGATCCTGATTGGTTCATCTTTGTGTGGGAGTGAAATTTGGGAATGCATTTGCACCTGTACATCACAAATTTTTAGTGTCATGTTTCCATGGAGTTTTGAATCTCGAAATCTAATGGGAGATTTTTTTTAAAGTTTCAAACTCGTTTTCTATTAATGTGGAGTGCGGGGTGACAATTTTTTGAGGCTCCTTTTTAAAAGTCTGTCGGGACTTTTCCCATTTTATGGGGATCGAATAATTTCTTGCCCCTTTGCATTTTTTATTTTTTACCTTTTTTGCCTTTCGAGGTTTTGGGTTGGGTGAAAACTCGAACTTGGACCTTT